>CM021109.1:17565926-17720776 GCA_007115665.2 Sequoiadendron giganteum
CAAGTAAACTCTATACCCTAATCCCTCAATCCTCAACCCTTAATCCCTTGACCCTTAAACCCTCTACCCTCTACCCTCTACCCTCAACCCTCAACCCTTAAAAACCCTCTACCCTCTACCCTCAACCCTCAACCCTCAACCCTTATCAACCCTTGACCCTTAATACCTCAACCCTAGGTAGGTAGGGGAACATAGGTGAGATACAAAGTGATGAAGGGAGAGGTAGGTAAAAAAATGGATAGGGGAGATAAATATAGGTAGAGAGGGTAGGAGATGTAGAGAGAGGAGAGATAGAGATAATTAGAGAGGGGAGGGAGGGACAAGTAGGGAGGAGATAGAGGTGTGTGTGTGTGTGAGAGAGAGAGAGAGAGAGAGAGAGAGAGAGAGAGAGAGAGAGAGAGAGACGAGAGAGAGAGATAGAGTGATGGAGGGAGAAGTGGGTAAAGAGAGGGAGAGGGGAGATAAAGATAAATATAGAGGGAAGGAGATGTAGAGAGAGATGATAGATAGAGAGAAGTGGAGAGTGGAGGGATGGTGGGAGAGGAAAGGAGGAGATAGAGGTGAGTGTGTGTGAGAGGGAGAGAGAATGAGAGGAGAGAAAATGAGGGGACAGAGGAAGGGGGAGAGAGAGAAATAGATTAGAGAGGGAAGGGGGGAGAGATATAGAGTAGAGAGGGAAGGAGAGAGTAAGAGAGAAAGATGGGTGAGGGAGAGAGTGGTAGGTAGTGGAGTGAGAGGTAGGTAGAGAGGGAAGGAGAGAGGGATGGATAGGAGGGAGAGAGGGAAGGAGGGAGAGTGAGATGGAGAGAGTGGTGAGATAGAGAGTAGAGAGGTAAGGAGAGAATGAGAAATAGAGATAAAGAGAGAGGGGAGGTTGGAGGGAGGGAGAGGTAGAAAGGGATAAGTGAGACATAAAGAGGGAATGAGGGAAAGTGGGATAGAGAGAGAATGGTGATTTAGAGAGGAGGGAGTGAGAGGGAAGGAGGGAAACTGGGAGAGAGGGAATGGTGATTTAGAGAGGAGGGGGTGATAGGTAGAGATAGAGATAATGGTGAGATAGAGAGGAGAGAGTGAGAGAGAAAGAGAGGGATGGAGAGACAAAGAGAGAGGTAGGTAGAGGAAGGGAGAGGATAGATAGAGAGTAGAGAGGGAAAGAGGTAGGGAAGGAGGCATAAGTGAGATAGAGAGGGATGGAGAGAGAGAGTGATGGAGGGAGAGGTAGGGAGATAGAGGTGTGTGTGTGAGTGAGAGAGAGAGAATGGTGAGATAGAGAAAAATATCGATTGAGAGAGAAAGAGGGGGAGGGAGGGAGGGACAATAGTGAGAGAGATTGGGAGGAGAGACAAAAAGAAGTGGAGGGAGGGTGAGGTCGAGAGAGGGAGGGAGAGGAGAGATAGAGAGAAGTAGAGAGGGAAGGATGGAGGGAGGGAGTGTTAGCGAGGGAGATAGAGGTATTTGTGTATGTGAGAGAGAGATAGAGAGAGTGGTGAGATAGAGAGGGGAGAGTGAGAGGGAGGGAGAGAGAATAATGAGATAGAGAGGAGAGAGTTAGAGATAAAGTGGGGGAAGAGAGGGATAAAGAGTGAGAGAGACATGTAGGTAGAGGGAGGGAGAGGAGAGATAGAGAGAAGAGAGGGAAAGAGGTAGGGAGGGAGGCATAATTGAGATACAATGTGATGGAGGGAGAGGTAGGTAAAGAGAGAGAGAGGGGAGGGGGGAGGCAGATGTAGGGAGGAGATAGAGGGGTGAGAGAGAGAGAGAGGGGAGAGAGAGCAAGGGAGAGAGAGAGAGGGAGTGGAGAGATAGAGAGTAGAGAGAAGGAGAGAGAAAGTTGATACAAATTTTTGACTACTAAAATTCCACCTCCTGATTACTGAAATTTGGCTAAGTCTGAAATTTTTAAGATCTTCCAAAAACTAGAATTTGCATTATAATTCCTAGAGATCTGAAACCACTCTCAAAAATCCTACCTATATACATGTAATATAACTTAAAGTATAAGAAAGTAAATGTCCATATGTAAATGTAAACTTATACTTAAATGTTTATTTCATGTATATAGTTTCCTTGGAAGAGAAAGAAAAAATAAAAGAGTTTAGAAAAATTCATTCTAAAATTCATTTTAAAAAGAAAGATAACTCACACTTGTTCACTCATTGCAAAATTCAAGCCATTTGGAGAGCACAATATGTCCTATTATGGTTTTTTTTTGCAATTTGGCATCAAAATTGTGTCACAGATTGGTGCACTTACCCACATATCTAAACATTTGACTACTCCCCTTGAGTAGTAGACACCACAACATCAATCTGGATCACAAGATATGACTATGAAATACACAGACTGATGTAAGTCAATGCATCTTAATTCTGATGAGGAGGGGTAATCACCCCTAGCTTCCCTCTGAGATACTCAAAAGTATCCTTAGGAAAAGGCTTGGTAAAGATATTTGTAATCTGTTCCTTAGTAGGCATATACTCCAATCTGACTTCCTTTTCCCTCACCTTCTCTCTCAAAAAGTGAAACTTGATAGATATATGATTGGTTTTTGAATGCAACACCAAATTCCTAGAAATGCTAATTGCACTTGAATTATCATAGAATATATCAATAGGTTCATCATACACAACTCTGATATCTTTCAACATCTGTTTCATCCACAATACTTGAGTATAATTATTAGCAACAACAATTTATTCTACCTCTGTAGTAGATAAAGAAATGGCATTCTGCTTCTTACTTAACCATGAAATCAACTTCTTTCCCAAGAAAAAGGCACCACCACTAGTACTCTTTATGTCATTCACATCTCCCACCCAATCAACATCAGTAAAAGCACTTAAAGTAAGGTCATCTTGTTTAGGATACCATAGGCCCAAATCAACTGTCCCCTTCAGGTACCTAAAAATCTTCTTCACAATTGTCACATGAGATTCCTTAGGATCAGCTTGAAATCTTACAACAATGCATATGACATTCATGATATCAGGTCTAGTTTGAGTCAAATAGAGAAATCCACCAATCATGGATATGTATCTAGTCTAATTTTTTTTAGGAGAATCATCATCTTGTGTCAACTTACATCCGATCAACATAAGTGTACCAACTGGCTTTGAATCTTCCATACCAAACTTATTTAGCAATTCTTTCACATACTTGGACTGAGATATAAAGATCTCTTTATCTAGCCGAGAAATTTGCAATCCCAAAAATAATTTCATTTCTCCAATCATAGACATCTCAAACTCACTCTGCATCTCATCAGAAAACTTCATACACAAACTATCATCTCCTCCAAAAATGATATCATCAACAAAGACCTTAACAATGAAATCTTTATCATGATCAATCTTGAAATACAAATTACTATCAATAGTACCTTTATTAAATCCAAGCTTCAACAAATACTTGTCTAATCTATCATACCAAGCTCTTAGAGCTTGCTTAAGTCCATACAGTGCTTTCTTCAATCGACAAACCATATCTCCCTGATTAGTCAATTGAAATCCATCAGGTTGCTCAATATACACTTCTTCATCCAGTTTGCCATTTAGAAATGTTGACTTGACATCCATATGATAAACCTTGAAGTTTTTGTAAGCAACATAAGAAAGAAATAGTCTCAGAACTTCAATCCTAGCAACCAGAGAAAAAGTTTCTTCAAAGTCAATTCCTTTCATCAGAGAATATCCTTTACACACCAGTCTTGCTTTGTTTCTAACAACTTCACCTTGCTCTTTCAGTTTGTTTCGAAAGAATCATTTAGTTCCAATTACATTTTTATCATTCTTCTCAATTTTCAATAGTTCTTCTTTCATTTCTTCCACCCAATGTTCATCTTTGCATGCTTCATTGACACTATTAGGCTTAGTCTTGGAGATCAAACAATATTATTCTGCAATTCTTCTCCTAGTTTGAACACCTTTGTTCTTATCACCTATAATTTGATCTTCTGAATTATTTAGTCTTACATACCTTGGAGTCTTAGGCTCTTGAACTTTAGGCTCTTGTGATCTTACTTCTATACTTTCACTAGTTTCTTCCTCTTGATTTTCCTGATTTAGAGTATGATCTTTCTTTCCTTTATCTATATTGTTATTTTGATTGTTTGAATCATATCCGTAGGTTCTAGATGGTCTAAATTTGTCTTCATAAAACTTTACATTAGCACTTTCAATTACTTTCCTTAATCTCTTATTATAGCACCAGTAGGCTTTACTTTTAGTAGAATAACCAAGAAAGATTCCTTCATCACTTCTAGCATAACACTTTCCTATATCTTCATCTCTTTTGATATAACATTTAGTGGACCAAATATTTTGAAGTATTTGATAGTAGGCTTATGACCAAACCATAGCTCATAAGGAGTCTTACTAGTATCACCTTTGACATGTACCCAATTGAGAGTATAAACGACAATACTCATAGCTTCTCTCCAGTAGATATGTGGAACATTTCCTTCCAACATCATAGTCCTAACAACTTCTTGAATTGTCCTGTTCTTCCTTTCCACAACTCCATTTTGCTAAGGGGTCCGTGGGGAAAATAATTGTCTCTTTATCCCATGCTATTCATAGAAATAATTAAACTCACCAGAAGTGAATTCACCACCTCTATTTGATCTCAGACATTTAATCTTCGGGCTTGTCTCTGTCTCAACCATAGCCTTGAAAATATTGAATTTCTCTAGAGCATCATATTTTTCCCTTAAGAAAGTAACCCACATAAATCTAGAATAATCATCAATAAGTAACATGACATACCTATCTCCTTGTAGAATTCTGACTCTAGAAGGACCACACAAGTCAATATGCACAAGCTCCAACACTTCATTTGAATAATGTTGTTTGCTTCAGAATGAAATTCTAGTTTGCTTCCCTAACTGGCATTCCTTGCATATAGTATTAGTAGGTTATATCAACTTAGGAAGATGTCTCACTACCTGAGTAGAACTTATCTTGATAATATTGTCAAATCTTACATGACACAATCTCCTATGCCACAACCAAATTTCATCAACTTGAGCAGTCAAACAACTTTTACTAGTAGTACTTAGGTGAAAGAAATTACCTTTTTTTTTTGTACCAGATGCAATCACATTTCCATAACTCCCCAATATTCTACACTTTCCATCCTTGAATTGAAGATTATATCCCTATCAACCATCTATCCAACACTTAAAAAGATTATGCTTCAAACCTTCCACATATAGAACATCACCAGTATTATGCTTGCCATCAAAAGAAATGTTTCCTCTGCCACAGATTACACCAAGTTTGTCATCACCAAATCTTACAACACCACCATCATACTTTTCCAAGCTCACAAATTTACTTTTATCACCTGTCATGTGATGAGAGCATCCACTGTCAATCACCCATTCGTCTTTTTCTTCAACTCTAGCATCTAGAGCTTTCTCCACAGTCATGCAATTAGTAGAATCAGTAGGTACAAGATTATTTTCCTTGATAGAAATAAATACCCATTCATCCTCACTTACAATCCCTTTTTTAGATTCATCATTTGTCACACCTTCATCAACAACAAAATAACACTTTCTTTGGAATCTAGGCTTGTTAGATCTTGGCTTGGGAAATCTTTCAGGACACCTTAAGGAAAAATGACCTATCTTATTGCAAGAAAAACATTTAAGAGGAAATTTCACTTTATACTTTCCTTCTCCTTTGGCTACCCTCTTGACAAGAAGTGCTTCAAGCTCATCTAGTTTTATCTCTTCTTCTTCAATCTCTCTCATTTCCTGCTCATACTTGAACATTTTTCTAGAAGAACTTTCTCTTGTATCATATCTTTGCTTATCTTTTATGGAGATAGTAGCTTTGAATGCGGATTCTGTCTTAGGAAGAGATTCACCAAACTCACTTAAATCAAAAGCAATAAGCATACCAATCAACATGTCTCTGGTTTCATTTGTCACAGTTCGAATCTCCTCAATAACAACAACTTTGTGTTTGTATGCAGCAGGCAAGGATCTGAGAACTTTAGCAAAAATCTCTGATTCTTCCAATGTTCCACCAACATATCTGATACTACATACTAATTCATTCAATCTCTACATAAGAGAAGTGATGTTCTCATCTTCACCCATTCTTAATGTTTCATATTTCCCTTTTAGGCTTCAGAACTTAGCAATCTTCACATGGTTATCACCATCATACAAAGTTTCCAACTTTTTTCAGATCTCATAAGCAGTCTTCAGCTCCATTACATTTGTGATTTCAGAATCAATTAGAGCACTCAGCAATGCTTCCTTAGCCTTGATATTGTATTCGGCTTCCTTGATTTTACCTACAGTAGAAGGACCATTATGTGGGATGATATATCTATTCTTTGTAATCATCCAGTAAGGTTCACCAATGCATCTCAGATGGCACTCCATTTGAGTCTTCCACAGAGAATAATTTGTTCCATCAAATCTTAGACTGTCCTTCTTATATGTTGCCATCCCAGATCACCTCAAGCAATCAAACTTCTCCAGAGGAACCTTCTTTGATACAAATTGTTGTCAACACAAGGGCAAACAACTGAGAGGGGGGGGGTGAATCAGTTGTCACCAAAATTATACTTATTAAACTTATTCTCAGATCCGATAAATAAACATGAAAGAATAAACCATCACCACATCAAAAACACACATAACACCAAGATTTTTGTGTGGAACCCTATTAGGGGAAAAACCATGGTGGAGGTTAATCCACAAGATTATACTATGTTAAAATTATTACAAATGGGGAATGCACATGCATTCAGGCACACTTCCTAGAGCTCATTTATCAAATACAAAAGGCTTACTGCCCAAAGGAAGACACACTGTCTTGCAGTCACATTCAAATTACATCCAAAGATTTGAACTGAGAAAATAACATCTGCTAATGCCTAATTATAGTTCTGGTTAAGCACATGAACACTTCCTTATGATCACTCTTCTTCACATTTTACTTCTGCCTTTGAAAGATTAGAACATTATTTGCATATAAAAATCACACATCTCACTTCTTGCATACCATTCTCCTCAAAATAATCAATCATATATATCCACAATTAGGGATAACATGAACTACATGTCGACCCAAAAAAATATGAAATGTGTACAAACTGTCGACCCAAATTAATAAAAAAATTATTAATGTGAATAAGATAGTGTCGGCCAAAAAATAGCAAGGATCCAAAATAACATGTCTCGAACATGAAACACCTTAAACAATTAGCCTCGGAGATCCACAACACGCTACAATCACCCTGTCGGCCATGATCATGAAAAACATGAACTCTTAGAAGAGAATCATCAATCACGAGCACAACAATCGATGCGAACCAATAAAATAGATAGAGAATGATCTAGAAACATACACAAGCATCATGAATTACCACAGAAGCATCCACAAAAACTCAGATAACTAGAATCACATCATCTTCTTCCAGGAGCACCAACTACAACAATAGAACAACTGTCGGAACAACAATACTCATAACTTGATCAAATTTTCATGCAAACCTCCAAAAATTCATGTGGATAAACTAGATATAATTGTCAACAAACCCTTTAATCTGCAACTCCTTATACTCAATATACTGATCTAGCCACCATACTGAACTTCACCATATCACCAATAACTTGCAACTTATTTTATTACAATTTTCTCAATATCCTCAACATATACAGTCTTAAAGACATTAATGCCAATAGTGTTGACATCAATTACAACCACATATCAGCAATATCCAAAAATCTCCAACAAGGAGTCACAATGGGAACAAGAGAGAGGATTGAAAAGATAAGATAAATGACGGTAATCAGAATAACAGTGGGAAGAAGAACACACAAGCTTCTGGAAAACCTTTTGAGAGGCAAGGACCGATTGAGGGTTGTTTTACATGTGGCAAAGACCATTACACCAACTAGTACCCAACCAAAACATCAGGACCTCCACCTCGTGGAAACCCATTACCACCTCAACAAACCATCTTCTAGCAACGGATTCATGTTGTACTAGACAATAGACATGCATAGTACCAAATAACGTCGATTGAAACCACATGTATGTTGTTTGGTGCACCTATTTCTATTTAAATAGATATTGGAGCAACATAATGCTTTGTATCACCTAAAGTATTAAATAATTTTCTAGAAGGGCAGGCTATATGCAAAACACTTGGTTAGTGGAATATGCTAATCAATCAAGGGCTCATGTAGAGAAATGTCTATTTGAGGCTCGAGTAGACTTACCAAGTTTTTTGACAGAATTCAACCTTTACGTGGCACCCCTAGGTTTATGATGTTATATTAGGGATCAATTGGTTGTGGAAGCATAGGGAAAAGGTGGATTGTTTCACCAAAATAGTACAATGCCTAGATGACCTAGGGCATAAGGCGTTTATACAAGGAACCTCTAGAACAGTCAAGTTGAGATAGATATCGACCATGCAACTTAAAAGGGCCAAACAAAGAGGTTGTCAAATTTTTCCAGTTAAAATGGAGGAAATAGAGGATCTAAGGAAGAATAATGATTTTATATTCTTTGATGATTTAATGTATTACAAATCTCAAAAAACACCAAGAGAGGGAGATGAGGAAACCTAAAAAAAGAAGGGTTTAGATCTAGACAAGTATCTTTATCTTCAGGACTTTACATATGTATTTCCAGATGAATTGGCAAAGTTACCCCCAAGAGAGAATTTGATTTCTCTATTGACATCATACCAAGTTTAGAGCTATTTTCTAAACCTCCTTATCGAATGACCACTATTGAGTTGATGGAACTGGAAGTGCACCTACAAGAATTGTTAGATAAAGGTTTGATACGACCAAGTGTCTCATCATGGGGAGCACCAATAATCTTTGTTAAGAAGGATGGAACACAAATATTATGCATGGAATATCGTATTCTCAATAAAGATACAATCAAGAACAGATACCCCTTGCCACACATAGATGATATTTTTTGATCAAATACGAGGAGCGACGACATTCACTAAGACTTCATTTTCCATCTCCTTCGAAAATCAGTTTTTAACAACAAACATCATTTTTAAAGAGTGACGTTACTGGCTAGCACATAATTTTTTTTCCATGAAGGATAAAATTCTATTTTTTTTGAATTTAGATTTGCAACTACGATATCTAGTGGAGGGAATTGGTTTCATAGCATTTAATTGAATATTTTTTTCTTAATTAAGTTTCAAAGTTAAACCGGTTATAATTTAGACATGATTTATTGGCTAAAACATAACTTTTTTTGTATGTATTGAAATTCAATATTTTTTTTGTTGGATCAAGGACATCAATATATAGTGTATAGATATTTTTCAGATTTTTTTTGATAATTTTCTATTTTTCCACATGTGAAGAATAGAGAGCTTGGTTTTTGGTGAAAAACCTACATTCACAAGAAATAGAAAATAAATATAATAATCAAATTAAATTTATTTAAAATTATACTTTTTGGGAAGCTTATAATAAGGAATACATAGTTTCAAAAAGTAAATTTTAAATAAATTCATTTGATCCCCCCAAAAGGTAAATCAAAAGTGGTTTTCTATCAGCATTTTGATAGGTGTAAAGGAGACTTTGTTATAGGTATGATTTAAAAATAGTGAGGTTCTATCCAAGGGGGTTTGATCTAAGGTGGTTTGATCAAACCCTCTTCAATTGGAATCCTTTAAATGAAACTTTTCAAGGCTTAAATCATTATATTTTCTAAAAATATGTGATTTCAGCAAAAATCAGGATCTCCGAGAAAGTGTAAACCACTATTGTGGGATCACCCTGTGTTTAGAGACTGCCTAGAAAAATTTGTACTCGTCTTCCTCGAGGATATTTAGATATACTCAAAAAATGAGGAAGAGAATTTTCAAAATTTATAGATTGTTCTTTAGAACGTTGAGGGAACATAGATTATATGGTAAGTTATCTAAGTGCTCATTTTTTTCATAAAGAAGTGCAATACCTAGGGCACATCATTTATGTGGAAGGGATTGTGGTAGATCCGGTGAAGATAAAGGTTGTTCTAGAATGAACAGTGCCAAAAATTATGCATGAAGTTCATAGTTTCATGGGTCTAGCTAGGCATTACAGGAAGTTTGTGGTCAACTTCTCAAGGATTGCATATCCTATTACTTCCCTTTAGAGAAAGGGTAAGATATTTGAATGGATTGAAAAATGTTAGGAGTTGTTTAACATACTAAAGGAGAAATTGACCACAACACCAATCCTCAAAGTGCTCGATCTTGAAGGACCTTTTATAGTCACCACTTATGCTTCAAGAGAAGGATTAGGAGGTGTACTCATATAGGATGAATGGGTAATCACCTATGAATCTAGGAAACTAAAGAACTATGAGCAAAATTATTCACCGCATGACCTAGAGTTGGAAATGATTGTGAATGCGCTACAGATGTGGTGGCATTATTTGTTGGGTAAGCCATTTAAGCTAAGATATGACCATTAAGGTCTACAATATTTTTTTACTCAACCTCATTTGAATGCTTGACAAAGAAGGTGGCTGGAGTTAATATCAAATTATGATTTTGAAATCAACTATATCAAGGGGAAAGAGAATCGAGTGGAAAATGCTCTCAGTAGAAGGAGGCATGTCTCCTCCATGATGTCTGTACGAACAAATTTTCATAGTCAATGTTACAACAGTCTGACATGGATGAATACTATGAGAAAGTCAAGCAAGCATTACTAGATAACCCTAAAGAATCTAGGTATGACGGGTTTCAATTTGAGTTTGATGGATTACTTTGGTTTATGGGAAGAATGTACATTTGTAACTCAAGAGAGTTAAGAAACGTAGTTTTGAGAGAAGCTCATACCACATCATATTTAGGGCATCCTAGTGTAACAAAGCTTATGGCTGATGTCAAGCCATTATACTTTTGGAAAGGGATGCAAAGAGATGCCACTAGATTTGTGGCAGAATGTCTAGAATGCCAAAGGGTGAAAGTTGAACACCAACATTCGACAAGAATTTTATACCCGCATGAAATTCTTGAATGGAAATGGTAGGTTATTAGTATGGATTTTGTGCAAGGACCCTCTATAATGAATCATGATGTATCAACGGCCGATACAAACAATAGAGACATGGATTGCACGAGAGGCAGTTAGTTTGTTGTCATAAATCTTGGGAGTGCTGACCATCTTCCAACAAGGGCCCTCTTCTATAACCAATGACCACAATTATTAAACCTCCTGCGAAGATGGTCACTACAATGACTATACAAGATACTAACAATTTCTTTGCTAACTGTAGCTACTTGATTAAATTTCTAGCTGTCAGTGTAGTTTGCCAACTGCACCACTAGGCTGCCACTTGGTAGCCACCACCATTGGTGGGGCTACACACAAGCCACTCGAGGGTCACCATGGCCATCCTTATAGGCCAAATTGAGCCTTTTTTTTTCAAATTGGCATAATTTTTTCTCTTGTTATTGAATTTTGGTAAGCGAGATATTATTAGAAATTTAGAGATGAGAAATTTCCATCCATAGAGGTTTTGACAATATTTTTTTCCATTTTTTACCAAATATTGTAGGTTGAAGTTGTTTGTTGTATTTTTCTTCAACAAGCGATAACTTTTTCCCGAGAGCTCCATTTTTTAGAAACAAATAGGTGTTGGAAATATATTGAATAAAACTACATAGTTAGATGGATAATTTTTCTATATTTTGTATCAAGTTAATTTTGTATAACAATTTGTAATTTTATCCATTGTGGGCATAGTAAGCATTGTAATTTGAGAAATTTTTTCTAAATACACTAAACTATAAAGTGTCAACCGTGTAATGTTTGGGGATTATTTTTGATACTAGTCGAAAGGGGAGGTATTATTTTGGTGTTTTTTGGTATCATTTGAGGATTATATCATGGGTTTTTTATTCACCCTTTTGTGATAGTATTGGATAAGGACAATTATGAGTCTTATAAAAAATGCATTCTAAACCATCTTAGATAGATAAAAAAATATCCTTAACTTTATGGGCTCATACCTAAACCAAACACACATGGAAGGAAATCAATATAGGATAATAAATTTGATCATGTAGTAGGATTGATTGGTTCTAGTGTTGATAATGACATTGTGTGGGCTATTGTGGATATTGATTATCCCTACATGTACTTTGGAATAAGATTTGGGAGATGTTTTGAGACCCTCATATTTATCCATTCCTAGATGACCCCGCTTCTAATTTCCTCATCCCACTTGATGATACAAATAAGATACCCTTTAATTATGAAACTTTAGAGGAGCTTAAGTATTTTGCAAGTCTTGAATGTTCATATGACATAGAGACTTTTCTTCTTGCTTCTCATCCTTATATTGATATCACATGTCCATCATTTGTTATTACTTTATAGTCCAGTGTTTCTTCCTTGAGAGCTTCCAGGGATTCCTTGTAGCAAGACATACATAGTATTTTAGATTTAGTTTTGTGGGATGATCTCTTGATGGGTATTTCAAACTTGTTTATGGAGATGCATATTGCAGATTTGGGAGATAATGTTGATTGAATTCATCTTCTCTTAAATGGAGATGATTATTCTTCAATTGTTATGAGGGAATACTCTGAACCTCTTGTTCTTTCTTTACATGATCATTCATCACAATTTGACATGATTGTGGATACTTTGGATCAAAATCTAGAGGAGACATCTTCAAAGGAGATACTTGAGTCTTTGGATTGTGTTCTGCATCCATCTCTAAGTGATTTTTATTTTTAATTTTCAGTAGTGTGGCCTAGAATGCCTATGTTTATCAAGTGATAACCTTTAGGATTGACATGGGGACACTTGAGCAGAGTTTAGAGACTTCATAAATTTTGAGTTTTCTTCTTGCATATATTCCTTTCAAGAATGTGGAGATAGCTTGCATACACCTTTGGTTTTGTCTCTTCCTAAGGGGAGGAAAATTGATTGATGATCATGGACCATATTCTACATCTAGTTTTGAGCATATACCATTGTATCTCTTTGGAGGGGGCTACCTAGTCCTTGTCTTTTTTTCCCTCTCTCTCTATCTCTATTCTGGGGTCTTGGGGGCTATTTTATTCTCTATTTGTGGGAGGGTACTTCCTCTCCTTTGGGGGGTATTTTATATGTAGATGGGTACCTAACATGGCTTCATTTTTGGGGTCAGGTGAACCCAAAAAAATGGTTTAGAATTCCATTGAGGAAGGAAAATTGCGAAAAATGCCCCTATGAAGAAAATTTTGGGTTTTGGGGGGTTCAAATGAACTTAGGGTCCGCATGAACCCAAAGGGAGTTTGATCGAACACCCCTTCGAGTGAACCCTCTTAAATGATGGGTCCCACATTTTTCACATTGCCCAAATTGAAAACAAATGCAAATTTTGAAAAAAAGGGGGTTCACTCGAACCCTCCTTCGAGCGAACCTCCCTTCGTTCGAAAGTTCAAGGGGGGTTTGCTTCAAGGGGGGTTCGAGCGATCCCCCCTTTTTCCCCCTTCTCCCCCTTTTGCACCAAATTTTAACAAAAAATTTCCCTTCAAATCTCGGGTTGAGGATGAAAATGGAGGAGACTTCACATACCCAACTGGATGATGGTAGTCCTTAGAACGAGCTATCCATCAAATATAATTTTAATATGTTTTGGTTTTATTATGTATTTTTTTTTAGTTTGATTAAATAAAGGTTTTTCACCAAAAATCAAGCTATCTGTTCTGCACATGTCGAAAAATAGTAAATTATTAAAATAAAATTTTGAAAAATATGTTTGGGCTAGGTATTGATGTCCTTGATCTAGTAAAAAATAATTGAATTTTGATACATACAAAAAACTTTATGTTGTATATGGTCCACCTATGTTTGAGTTGTAATTGGTTTGTGATGTATGTGCTCCTCGGTTTTCTTGCACTTTACTAAGAGACCTAGCTTGTCTCTTCTAGGAACCTAGTCTCCTCTAGATCCTGATTGGCTTAGGTGATTAACTAATTCCAATCCTCACTATTCTCTAAGAGCTCTCTCCTCTGTGCTTCACCTTGGAGGACAAACACCATGTGTTAAGTTCAATCCTTCCTTCTCACTTAGAGAACTCTAAATGCCATCTTCACTCCAACCTCGTTCTTCATTGTAGGGGTGCTTATCCTTGTCAAGACCTTCATAACTTTTTCAATTTGAACCATTACAGAAGGTTCTTCCACTCCATTCTTACCGGGTTCAAGGATTCTCCATTTGAAGACCTCAAAAAAGGCCTAATCCTTGTGGTCCTTACCAGTCTCTTTTTGCTATTTCTTGCAAAATTCTTCCAAAGACCTTACAAAACTAAATACATATTCAAGTACCCTTTTGGGAGTTTTAAATGGCTCAATGGTTTTTCTGGCCTGATAACCTCTATACAGTAGATTCCTATTACCTAGGGTATGTAGGGTTACAAGGCCTAATTTCTAGGAATTCATTGGTTTCCTTATTCCAACCCCACTCTAATGGATTATTAGAATCTCCATTCTCTTGTCTTGCCAAGACCTACTCCTAACCCACTTGGAACCATACTTGGCCATACTGTACCTCATTCCCTTGCAAGAAACCCTTAATGTTTCTCTTCTAGCTCTCTAACCAGGCTCTACCTGCTCGCCTAGAGATCAGTGACTAAAAGAAGCTTCTCCACTCTGTCATGCTTCCTAATTCTAAAATTATATACACTAATGACTCCCCTAACATTCCACCCATCCTTAGGTGTTTCCCAAGAAAATACTTCATGGGGGAGTCATGAAAGCACCGACTGGTCAAGACAGGACCAGTAGGAGCTCTAAAACAAAATGACTCAACTAACACTAATGCCTACCCTAGACTAACTTGATTATCAAGTGAAAAAGACCTGTATCTACTCTATGAACACAATGTTAACACAAATTCAATGCATTCAATCCATCCACAATCACATTCACTCAATATCACTCGGTATTAACACCAAAACACAGAATTTGCAGAACTCTCTTTCTCATTCACCAAAACTTGATTACAAACAAACGACTAACTCTTTTCAAAACTTACTCTCTACTCCTGAGATTCGAGTCTTGGGTCATATTAGATGCCCACTCCATGATTCTAGGCTAGTTGATTGAATTCCTCCACTTCCTATTCCCAAGGGAATCCAAAGGTAACCGAATTGCATGCAACAAACTATGCAAATTGCCTTATAACATTTGGCATCTTCCTTCATGCCTTGATCCTATTTCTTAGGACCACCATTACCTCAAGATCTTGAGGAACCAACACATTAAATGGACTTAAGGCATCTTTACAACCACTTTAAGTGTTTAGAACAACTTAAAGACACTAATCTCTCCAACCTAAGCTACTAATGCTAAGCAACATTAAACTACTAACAATGGAAAAATGTTACCTTAGTCCTAATGACTAATTCACCTAGCCCAAACAAAAACAAGACCATATAAGGTCTAAAGAAAACATACTCAAACACCCTGACTTGGCTAAGGTCAGTTACAGGCCAAAATAACAAAACATGGAGGTTAGCCTAGGTGCTCCTGCACCAGTTTGACTTCAAAACTTGATTAAGGAAAACATATTTAATAAAACACTATGAAACCAAATGAAATTGTTATATATCGTAGTTACACATCTAAATTAAAAAAAAATAAAAATTTATCCTTCATAGAAAAAAAGTTATGTTGGATATGGTGAGTATCACTCCTTAAAATGATGTTTACTGATAAAAACTAGTTTTCGAAAGAGATGGAAAAATAAATGCAATCTGATTAAAAAATAAAAATAATATATATATATATATATATATATATATATATATATATAATCTACAAACAAAATGTCACAAATCACTAGTTTGCATCATCTTCAAATTCTTCACGATTTAGTCGCTATAGCTGCTCGAAAGTGAAGATTTAGTTAAAAAAAATCAGTTCAGTGTTAGTTTGGCCAAAAATTATAACTTAGTATTGTCAAATAACCCAACCCATCATCATATTTTCACCCGCCTAAGCTACACTAAATGGGGGATGTTAATGTAGGTATTTATTTTATTAGTGGGTTAATTTATTTTCCTTTAGTCATAGGATTTTGCTACACTTTTGTTAAGCTTTCTTAGGATAATAAAGTGAATTTAATTATTTAATAACTAGGAGATAAGGTGATTACACCATTCTAAAAGGACAGAGAATTTACTATTTTGATCACTTCATTTAATATTGGTGATATCTCCCTATTGGTTAGATTTTCCACCTCTATCCTCTCCCTAATTTTATATAAAATCACTACCTATCTAGTATTTTCATATATTCTCCATCTTGGAAGCTCTTAATGCATTTATGTCATTTTGACATTGCACTGACATTGCATATCTTTCAGAGTCACTAGTTTGCATTGTATATATTTTTCTAGTTGATTATAATTTATGTCACAAAGTTCCTTAGGTTATCAATCTATTTCATATTTCTAACAAATTATACCAATGAATCACCCATTAATTAGGGAATACATGCACTTGCTTACACATGTAGGATATTTGGCCAACATCGATCTTGCTTAAGATGATACACTCCTTATTTCTAATAATAGTTTATTTTGAAAGGTGCCCATTGGGATATTTAATTATGTATAATAATGTTGATAGACAACCTCATCAAAATCCTTTAAGTTTAGCCAAATATATTGAATGATATTACTAATCTTCAAGTTTTGACATTTATCAATTCTAAATTTACATTGATTAATATGAGAGAATCCCATTCCAAAATAATCTTTGTCGCACACTATGAATGACCGTCTAAAAAGCTAGGGTGACAACCATTGCTTCCACCTAATTATTAGCATCTCCATTTAATTTTATTAAGCCTATTGTTATGATTTTTTTGTAGTGATCATTAGATACTTAGCCTATCCTTAATTTCCCATATATCCTCATGAGGCTCTAGATAAAAACTAATCTTCAAGAAACATTATGGCGATGGACTCTAAATCCACGCTTTCTCTTGATCTTGGGATGTTCAATCTTGGCAACCTCTTAAATGGGGTTTTTTTAGTGTAGGGTATGAATTTATTATCATAGTATCCCAAATTGAGAGTGAGTTGTTCTTTCTCACCTTCTATCCGTCAATGCGAAAATACCAGTATGGGCCTAATCACGCTTGATCCATGAAGAATCGAAGCATGACGCAGCCATGAGTACTCAAATCTCAACAAGATCAATCAATCAAAATTGAAAGTAAACTTGTTATCAAGAAACCTAACATTTTGAATTTATGAAAGCTTTAAAGAAAATATCTACTCTGATCTATTGAAATTTATCCTGTTCTAGAATTGGTGTTGCGTTGATGTGGACCGATGACCCTTTCGCAATCTCGTGATAGTGAGCTTGTTTCAGTCGATTCTTTGGAAGAGAATCGATGAAACCATGATGTTTGGTGTATGAAAACCTAAATTATGATAAAATTGAACATGATGCAAGCTAGGTTACCATGATTTTATGCTAAAATTGATCTAATTATGCAATTTCTATGCTAATCTTAAGCTAAGTTAAGCTAAAATGATGCTACAATATGAAACCCTAATTTATTTAAAAACTAAGATGGATGCATGGAAGCCATTAATGGATAATATAAGCTATTATGCAACTAAAATAAATTGAAAATAAGCTAAATGTGTGCAAATTGAGAGTATGGATGTGAGTAAATTTAACAACATAAGTTTTCTTTGAGTGATTGATCCCATTTGTCTCTAAATATCAGTCTATTTATAGGAGAGCACATGAAAAATGGGTGGTTGAGATCAAAAAGCTTGATCAACAGTTGAGAATGAAGGAGATGAGGAGACATGGATCAAGGATTTTCATCAACGGATGAGAATGCAAGATCACATGGATCAAGGAAATGATCAAGGGTTGGCATTTGCCTCAAACAATTGTACTTTTGACCCGCTCACACAAGTCAAAGGTAACTTTCTTGGGAGGTAAATGGGACAACTTGCTTTTCAAGAAAAGTAATTTGATTGAAGGAAAGCGAATATTCTATTGGATGAGGATAAACGTGAATTTATAAATATAAACAAAGTTTTAATTGTGCAAAAAGGATAAAGAATATTCCATGGGAATATTCCCTCTGATTAGAGGAAAATTAGTTTAATTTATGCAATTAGGGATTAGAGGAATTATAAAAATTTATTAAATTAAATGATTTAATCAATAGGCGAGGGGTAAAATGACAACTTAGGGTTATTTAATTAAATAAGATGACTTAGGAGATTAAATTAAATATTTTGATTTATTTAATTTAATAAGATGAAGTGTTAGTGTGAAAAGAAGTGAATAACCTGATTTAATTAATTAGGCTAATGGATGAAAATGATGTAATTAATTAATTAGCTAGACTAATTGAATTAATTAAGTGAAAAGAGGATGGATAAAGAAGAAATGATGTTAATAAACCTGTTTTAGATGCATGCCATCGATTAGGAAATTTTTCCCCTCTTTGAAGCGAGGTACCTGTTGCTTCGGTTCAAAGAACAACGCTTCTCAAATAAAAATGCTGCCCAAATCAAAAAATAAAAAAATTCTATTTTTTTTCAGATGCCCCAACAGAAGAATAAAACTGATTCCTTGCCCCCTCGAGAAATCAGGCAAATTTTTTGAATTTTGGGTCGATTTCTCAATAAAGGTTCAAAAGTTGTCCCAACGGGTCAAAAAGGTTCTGGGTTGCAAGAATAATGCCAAAACACAAAAAATGATGCAGAATTAGGTCCAAATTGGCAAAATTGGTGAAAAAAATGATAAACCCCATTATTAAAGTTAAATTAGGGCAAAAAACCCTAACTTTATAGCTTAAATAGGCCAAGAGGGGTCATTTTCAATTCATTTGTGCCTTCACACTTAAGGAATTCTTGCAATTTGAGCTCCAACCCTTCGATGAAATGGTGCGCTATGAGCTTCCTTGATAGATTTTTGATCTAGCTTGTGAGTTTTAGCGGCTTCTAGGCGCAAGACCATCGATATGTGATTCTAAACTTGATTTGAAATTTGAAATTTTGATGCATTTATTAGGTGTTAGGATTTAGAATTTAGGGTGGCGATGCCCAAATGATATATAGCAACATATATGTCCAAGGCGACACTTTTCCAAATTTGAATTTAGGGTTTCAAAGTTTGAATAGCGAAGCGTGCTTGTCCAGCGACACATTTGCTGATTTGAAAGTTAGGGTTAGGGTAGGCCAAATTCTAAATCACGATGCCATCATGTATGGCGACGTATTTGTCAATTTGAATTTTAAAATACATCGGGCGTCATTGTTTATATTTTGAATATAGTGACGTAGTTGTAAACAATGACGCATTTGTGATTTCCAAGCCAAAAATTCCAAATAACCTCAAATTTTGATGATTTATTGACACCATGTACTTCATGTGTTCAGGAGGTCTTCCCACCATTGATGTCAAGAGAACATAGGCTCATAGTACTTGAGAGATTGGATGATTTGTTAGAGCTGCGCCATGAGCACTTGAGAGAGATTGGATTGTGGTACATCACAAATGCTCCTATTGTGAGGACACATTTGGACATGATGAAAATGTTGTACGAGAGATGGCACAGTGAGACTGCATCCTTCCACCTTTTGAGGGCGAGGCGACAGTGACCTTAGAGGATGTGTGGTAGATATTGCGGTTGATTACCCACAATGATCGCATGATTTACGATCCCGATGCCAAATTTGATGCTTGCTTAGAGGTGATGGATATGGACTAGATTGTGGTGGTCACCTTGAAGATTGATTTAGAGGCATACAAAGGTCACGTATCGACCTTTAGATTGATCATTGCAACCATCATCTCAGGTTTAGTGGCTCCAAACAAACGTGATCGATTTTTTAGTCCAGGATGGGGTTTGGCTTGGCAACGGATCTTGCACAAGAGGACTTTGTTTGGTTGGGTGCTCATGATGTTTCCCTCCTTATACCATGATCTTCATGATTTTGTTTATTGTGATGGGAGAGCCCTCAGTGCAAGTGTGACTCTTCTTCACATATGGGCATGGGAGCACATTGAAATGATTCGACCAATTGTACAGGCAATGGATGTTGAGCCAGATGATCCCGTCGTTTGGAGATACCGTGGTGCCATCACACGCATACAAATAGGACAGATTGGGCTCCCGTACTAGAGACGGGTTTTAGATGATATGACAGTGTTTCGCTGGTGCCCATGGTTTCATATGCTGCCATGGTATGATGATGTACAATAGCTTCACTTCGTTCGTTAGACCCGATATATACAAGGTCGAGACCACACCATGATTGAGCAGTACCTTCCTGACAAAGTGGCCAAACAGTATGGAAATGTACAAGACAAGCTCAATGATGCATACACGACTATTTTTGCTAGGTCATCTAGAGAGGCTCTGACATGCAGGACAACGATTCCAATAACAAAGGCCGTTGAGAGTTTTCATCAGTTGGTCGCCTGTCCATGGGCATATGATCAAGGACAGGAAGATCTTGGGACCAATCCTACTTATGATGTGTGGTTTGTGCCACCACGACAACTTACAAATCCGACAGGGGCTCCTCTTAGAGGGAGGCCATGAGGCAGACATTTCAGGGGTAGAGGATAGGGAGGCTAGGATGGCCATGATGGACAGGTTTTAGAGGATCCCCCAGTCGGATAGTAGCCTCTAGTAGTGCAACAAAATGGCCAGTAGGACCACCACCACCACCACCAGATGCACAAGACTCACAGATACAATAGTTGTAGCAACAAGTGTAAGGTTTGACAGGTGAGTGGGACCAGGCTCGCCAACAGATTTTGGTTGTGACTGCTGAGCGAGACCAGGCTCGACAACAGGTGGTTGCAGTGACAACAAAGAGGGATGCAACTCTTTAGAGGGTTCAGGTTGTTATTGGAGAGAGGGACCAGGAGGTTGCCAGACGATAATAGATAGAGGCCATGGTAGCAACCACACATGCTCAGAATGTGTCAACCAAATTGTATAAAGAGGCTGTTATGGAGGCTGTATATTATAGGAAACATTATCATATGGATGTTCCGATGGCTCTTCGATAGCCTGATTTTTCACAACACAATGACGCGCATCACCGTGTCGATGATCAACCTGAGTAGCAGGCTGGAGAGGATAGCAGCCACTAGGGCTAGCTTTTTTGATGTATAGACACTTTTTGATTTTGGCCCATTCTTTATACTTATACACACTCATGGGATCCTTTTTGATAGCCTCGTGGATATTGTACTTATTATTGATATACATACACTGATCCAAATTTTGTACCATGACACATTTTATATATATATATATGATACAAATACGAATATTTCATGCTATGATGTGTTGATTTTATTTCATGTACGGATGAATATGATATGGATGGTTATACGTGATCATGTATGGATGCATTTTACTTTTATGCCTATGCAATGATATGATGTGGATGAATGCAATGCTATTTTGTTTTTCATTATCTTTTCATGATATGATATGGATGGATGTTTATGATATGAAGATGTTATGGATGGAAATTACATGGATGCATTTATTTTTTTATATTTTCCATTCATGTTATGATGATGAATTCATGTAGATGGATGAATACAAATGCTTATGATATGCAACGATTTAAGATGCTTAGAATAAAAAATCTATATTATTCATCACAACTCAAATGATAATGCAGAATGTATGATGTGATATGCAAATGATTATGCTGATGGATGTTTCATGCTTATGATATGATTATGCGATACATGCATGCTGATAGTTTGTGGATGCAGGGTGGATGCAGTGATGATGTTTTTGAGTGTCATGATACTCGGTTAGCATGGAGAGAAGATAGAATATTAAAGAATGAATAACAATTGCCGATGATAATTTCTTCAAAAGATTCAACAAGTCCATGATCCATCGAGACTTTATTAGAGATGGTGACGAGACAATGCAAAAGAATGCAAGATGAAATGCAGGATGGGTGCTCACAGTTTAGGATTGGGATTTTTGTCGTTCCTTATTGTTTGATATAACACATAGACACTATGCATCAAGGTATTGATAACCAGGATGATGTTGTATCTAGTGTAATGGAATTTGACCCGACAAACAGATAGGATAGTTTTTGTTCACACTTTGACATACGAAAATGTCATTGGAATGTAAGTCAGAAGTTTAGAACATATTGGACCAAAGCATACACAATAGTCAACAAAATACTCCAAACGAACTTCCTACACACAACTGAGAAAGTATGCGCTAAGATTATTTTACAAGAGTATCCATAAACACAACAAATGAAAGATAATAATTGATGCCCTATTCCTTTCTCTCTAAATCATTTTAGATAGACATCATCAAGAGGTCCTTGGAATGGGTCATTAAGATAAATCATAAGAAAAGATCAAATAAAAACAATTAGTGTTATTTATAGCTCTTGTCTAGTTTAAGTTTAGCTTAGGTGATATCTAATGTTGATGTCCATTGCAGGAAGGATACATCCTAGGACATGTTGATCAGAGGATTGCTTGAGGTTAGGATGATGATGCTAAAAATGAGCCATTGTTGTAAACTTCACTGATGTATTTACCTATGATTTAGACTTGAGATTTTTAATTTTGAGTTCCCACTTTACAACTTGCCATGTTTGTTTTCTATGTGTTTCACCAAGGGGTGCAGGTGACAATTGTTTATTATGGGTGAAATTTTATTACGAGTGAAAGTGAGATGGGATGGATGGAATTTTGTATTTTTTGGAATATTTCAATGTTTTTGGTATTTTGAAATGTTTTGAGGTTGTTTTTGGTCTTTTCGAAAGTTTATATAAATATTTAGGTTTTTTCAATTTTATGAGGTTGTTTAGGGTTTTCTAAATATTTGAGGCATTTTAGTTTTTTTTGAAAGTTTTCTATTGTTTTTGTTTTTTCTATTTTCTGAATGTTTTTGTGTTTTCTATTTATTTGGATGTTTTGGGATTTTTTGAATATCTGGATGTTTTGGGATTTTATGAAATATTTGGATGATTTGGGGTTTTATGAAATATTTGGATTTCGACCAAGAACCTAACCTAAAGAACTATCCTAGGGGCCTCGGGGGCTGATAAAATATTAGCCTTTCCTATGTTATACATGCAAAGTCCACGTATTTCGACTAACTCGACACATTTACAAGACAAAGATATGTATAGATAAGAGATGATAACTAATTACAACAAACTGCTAAAGGACTGACCTAGGGTGTCTTGAGGGCACATCAATGATGGCCTTGCCTATGTTCAAGCTCAGAGACAATGAAGTTCGACAAGAGACACAACTTTTTGGATTTTCGATGTTTTGACCTTTTTAGGGATTTTTGATACGTTTTGGATGTTTTGGACTTTTCCTTTCAATTTTCTAAATGTTTTTGGATTTTTTCGTTGTACAGGATTTTGCAAATGTATTAGGATTTTCTGGATAAGATTTTATGCATGTTTTTGGATTTTTCCAATAAGATGTCCCATGACCTCAAGATATATGAGAACCCGATTGTGAGGCATAACGAAATGCCCCCATATGTTAGCCTACTTTGATAAAGGCATAACAAACTGATCTTGGGAATATGCCAAGCAATGCTAAAGAGTTCATGATACCTTACAGTGATAAGCCATGATAAGGATGCAGATGGGGGATGAATGGCGATGCAAAGAATGATAGGTCAAAAGAGCCAAACAATAGATGGAGATACCTTATTTACGTGAGGCGTCTGTTTGCCAAGTTTTCACCAAGGTACTTACCCAAAGTACCATCGAAGTGGTGTTTGCTAGAGGATGATTTTTTCTTTACTTTTTCAATCCTTTTTCTCACTTTCTTGGATTTTAATCATTTTTTTTTTTAATTTTACACCCTTCATGTTTAGGCATAATTTTTTTTGAGATGTAAGTTGTTGATTGGATCATGCAAGGGTTCACCTATAGGGGTTGACAGTTGGTATGCTCTTGATCCATAGCTTGTTGTGATGACAAAGGGACCCAAACAGTTAGGGTCAAACTTTCCTTTGATGTCTTGATGTGGAAGATTCTTCTAATTTTGTTTTAAGACAAGATCCCCTACTTGGAATGACCGATGTTTGATTCTCTTATTATAGCTTTGTTTCAGTCGGTTTTGATACACTTGCAAATGATTAAGGATGTCAAGATGACATTCATCTAGAAATTATAGCTCATTAAGTCGAGACACTCTGTACGCTTCCTCAGTTATTAGATTCTTTAGTAATACTCGAAATGATGGGAGCTCAACCTCAATAAGAAAGATGGCTTCTAATCCATAGACCAGGGAAAAAGGGGTTGCTCTTGTAGATGTGCGGATATTGGTTTGATAAGCCCAGAGAGCAAGATTTAGCTGTAGATGCCAGTCACAACCAGCTTCGTTAACTGTTTTCTTTAGGATTTTCAGGATAGTGTTGTTCATAGCTTCTGCTTGGACATTGCCTTGGGGATAGTATGGTGTAGAGAATCGGTGTTGGATATTGAATGTCTGGCATAAATCTTTCACATCCCGATTCTTGAATGTGGTTCCATTGTCTGAGATGAGGGTTTGTGGTTTACCATAACAAAAAATTAGGTAGTTCAGGATAAACTTGGCTATTTGCTTCCCCATTATGTAGGTCATAGGAATGGCTTCAACCCACTTAGTAAAGTACTCAGTGGCGATTATGATAAAATTATGGCCGTTGAAGGAGGTTTTAGTGATTTTGCCTATGAGGTCAAGTCCCCACTGTGAAAAAGGCCATGGTGTGATCATTGGTTGCAATTCTTGAGCCGGAGCATGAATCAGATCCCCATGTTGACACTGGATGCATTTTCACACATACTGATGACCTTATTTTTCCATGGTTGGCCAATAGTACCCCATCCTCAATAGTTTCTTAGGTAATGTCATACCGCTAGAATGGGACCCACATTTGCCATCGTGCACTTCTATTAAGGAGGTTAAGGCTTCCTCTTGGTTAAGGCATCATAGTAATGTCCCTTCGATGCTTCGACGGTAAAGGGTATCACCCAAGATCACGAATCAGGATGTCATTTTGACAAAGGTCTTTTTAAGGTTTGAGGTGATATCCGATGGGAAGGTTCCTATGTTAGGGTAAGTAAAGATGTCATGGTACTAAGGGGTTGTAGGACCAACAATGACACACAAATTCAGATACTGGGATTTTGAAAGTTGGTATGAGAATTTGTTCTACCAAGAATTCACATTGAAGAATGTTGTTTGACATGTCTAGTAGTGATCCAATTGTTGCCATGGTGTCTGCTGCTCTATTATTCATTCGAGGAATCTGCTCAAAAGTTGTCTATAAAAATATCTTTGAGATTCTCCACCATATTTTTGTAAGGAGTGAACTTGTCATATTTGGTTTGATAGTCATCATTGACTTGGTTGATAACTAGATGTGAGTCTCCATATAATTTCATCTCTTGTATATGCCATTGAACTACTATCCTGAGACCTATGACCAAGGCTTCATACTCAACAATATTATTGGTACATGGGAATGATAGCCTGTAAGACTTTGGGATACAATCACCTTGAGGGGTGATGAAAATAATGTTGGCTCCTGATCCAGTTGGGTAAATGATCAATCAAAGTACATCTTCCATTGATTTGTTAGATTAATAAGGAACACTGATTCGTAAGCAAACTTAGATATTAATGGGTTCTCATCATAGATGGGTGCTTTTGCTAGCTGGTCTACGATCACTTGTCCTTTGATTGCCTTGCGCTCCACATACTCTATTTCAAACTCTGTCAATATCATTACCCATTTATCCATTCAACTTTTGAGGGTTGCTTTGGATAACATATATTTTAATGAATCAATCTTTGCGATGAGCTTGATTTGATGTGACAACATGTAATACCTAAAATTTTGTGAAGAAAAAACTACTGCTAGGCATGCTTTTTCAATGGGTGAATAGTTCATCTCATAGCCTACCAAGGTTCTGCTGATATAGTATATGGCTCTTTCTTTTCCTTTTTCATCATGTTGTGCTAAAAGACCTCCTAATGATGCTTGTGTTGTTGATATGTATAGGATTAGTGGTTTATTTGATATCGGCGACATGAGCATTAGGGGTGTTAGTAGATACTCCTTGATCTTTTGGAAAGCTTTATAACATTTTTCATCCCATTTGTAAGTTATCCTTTATGGAGAAGATGTGAAAAGGGGTGAGTCTTATCTGATAATTGAGCTATGAACCTTCAGATGGACTATTGCCTTCCTTGTAATCCTCTCATTTGTTTTAGTGTCTATGGCGGTTCCATGTCTAAGATGGCTTTTACCTTTGCTTGATTAATTTCTATCCCTCTTTATGAAATGATGAAGCCAAGGAGTTTCTGTGATGTGACCCTGAACACACACTTTTTTGGATTTAGTCGTACTTTGTATTCTTCAAGTTTGTCAAAGATAGGTCCTAAGACTTGTATGTGCTCACTTCTCTTTTTTGATTTTTCCAAAATATCATCCACATAATCTTCAATTTTTTTGTGTATCATGTCGTGAAAGATGAGGATCATTGTTCTTTGATAGGTAGCTCTTGTATTCTTCAACCCAAATGGCATTACATTCTAGTAGTAGGTTCCCCATGGACAAGTAAACACAGTTTTATGCTAATCCTCTTTGGCGATTATGATTTGATTGTAGCCTGAAAAGCCATCCATAAGCGACAAAATTTCATGCCCAACTATTAAATCCACAATGAGATCAATGTTAGGAAGAGGGAAATCATCCTTCAAACATGCTTTATTTAGATCCCTGAAATTAGTGCATATTTTGATGCCCCCAATGGATTTTGAGATTGGTACCGATTTTGAAACCCACTCAAGATAATCTATCGGTCAGATGAATCCAATGTCAAGAAGATTTTACAATTCTAGTTTTACCAAGAGTGCTATCTGAGGGTGCATCTTCCTTAATTTTTTCTTGACTGGTTTGGCTTCAAGATAGATTGCTAGGTGATGTACAACCACTTCTGGATCAAGGCCTGGCATATGTATGTATTACCATGCAAAGTTAGCTCTTCTCTCCTTAAGGAATGTTGCAAGGTTCTTCCATTCTTCGTCTAACAAGGATTCAACATAGAAGGTGATCTTAGGTTATTCTTTTGTTCCCACATCAATTGGTTGGGTTAGACTTCTTTGCTAGTACTACTGATTTTTCTGGATGCATTGCACTAAGGGGGAGATTGAATCCCTCATCCTTAGACACCTCAGAGAGGTTTTCATCGTCGGATGTGTCCTTTGTTTTTACTATTTTAGGACCAGAGAGTGCCAAGAGGTGGTTTCCACTCAAGGATTTACAATTTAATTGCATTTCATTTATTTTGCGATTGAAGGATTCAATCATCTCCCCATAGTATGCCCTTGTATCAAGTTATGTCAAAGCCTTCTTTGTGATTTCCCATGATAAGTTCTCTCAGAGTCCCATGAATTTTGAGATTGCTTCATCATTTTTCAATAAATCTAGAAGCTGTGGTCCTTGTTGGTCCATTTCGATGAGTTGTGGGTATACCAGGCATATTTCAGTTGGTTGGTTGTTTGAGACAAAGGATGTGGTGCAGGAGCACCTTGCTCACCAGATGCCTTTAATTGGAAAACTTGTAAAAATTGAACTTTCAAGTGTAAATGCATTGTAAAAGGTCATATTTTATGTATTTAAATGTCAAATAGGTCACTAGGTGGGAAAAAAGATTAAAAAAACAATATTTTCAAAAAATGCTAAAAGTTGGCAATAAAGCAAGAAATGCAAAAAAATCAGAATATGAAGAAACAAAGTGGGAAAGTAAAGGGTTTGGTCGATGAAGAGGAAGAGGCAGTTATTTTAACTGATTTTAACTATATTTAAAAGCATTTAAAAGTCCGAGAGAAGGGCAAAACTTGTAGTCTTGAATCAAAAAGTAAATAAAATACCCTTGTTTTCTATATTTGCAACATTTTTCATTTTGTTTTAGACTTGTACGGACTATACATCATTTTATAAGCCAAATCATTGATTTTTTTTCTTAAATTCAGGGTATTAGCTTCATTTAGGAAGTGATTTGAAGACTTAACATTCAATTTTGAGAGAATAAGATCATATTTCATTGTAATTGTTGTAGCCCTCAAATTGGGGTTTGAGAGTCCTTTAAGGGAAAATTTGCCATTCCACTGATGTAGGATTAGTTATATCAGTGGAATGGATTTATTTAAGTTTCCTTTCAATTTTTAATATGTGTTTGAGTGCAGGGGAGGTGAGAATATGAGGTATTGCTGTTGCTCCAAGCAAATTTATGTGTTTTTCTTATAAGAAATGATGCCTCCAAGTGGTGACATGAAGAATTGGTGATGGAAAGGGGTGAAAGGTAGTGTAATGTGTTTGGATAGACCAATCATAATCTATTTAAATCAGTTTCAAAGAAGGTTGAGGTTTGTAAATGACATTTCAAATAAACCCTCACTTTTTGTGTTTTAAAAGCCTACAAACTAGGGTTTTATGGTACCTAGTTTTATGGAGCCTTTTAGTCCCTAAAATGATTGATTCTTAAGTTTTGAGACATGATGAAAGACTATTTTAAGTCTTTTGGTGTTTTGGTGGTGATCTAAGAGCACCTTCTTTGTAAATTCAGCCTATTTTGAGGCTTTTTCTAACGTACAGTCCATAAATCTGGAAATTTCTTTAAAACAAACAAATTGAAGCTTTTGATATGTTGTATGTTACAATGGGCTCTTGAAGGTGCTAATAGTTTTGATTTTTTCAATATGGATTGGAAGAAATGCTTGATTTAGGGTATGAAGACCTAATTGACAATTAGTGCCTTGAATGTAAAGAAAGTGGAAGACTGTTTTAATAGTGATTTGTGTGTTTGGTTTTGGATGAAGGTTGTCTAATTAATGTTTTCAAGGGTGCCTAAATTCTTGGACATAATTGAGAAAGAAAATCATGTTATTTTGAACAATATAGCCCTTTTTGTGCAAATGGGTGTTTGACAGTAAGAATCAAAGTCACAAATGGATCAGTGGTTTGTGAGCAAGTATTTGTTTTATTTCAATCAAAGAACATGATATTTATAGTGTCTTGGATATTTGAGTAAGTTTTGGTAGTAAGGATGCTAAATTTTTTATTTTTCCATGTAAGTTACATTGAAGAGTGGAATAGTGAATCAAGAAAGAATTGATTGAATCAAAATTAAGATTTTGTTTGGTTCAGTATTTTTTATGGTGATTTGGTTCAATCATTTTAATGAAGGTTATGATGTATTAGAATTTGCTAATGGTGTAGAATACTGATTTGGTGATTGTGATGGTTGGTAGCCTTAAGGATGACAATTAAATTGATGGATTTTGGTGAAATGAATAAAGAATTTTGGGAAATTGTTTAATCTGATC
This sequence comes from Sequoiadendron giganteum, assembly GCA_007115665.2. Lineage (NCBI taxonomy): Eukaryota > Viridiplantae > Streptophyta > Pinopsida > Cupressales > Cupressaceae > Sequoiadendron > Sequoiadendron giganteum. Next base: position 17,595,323 of record CM021109.1, read on the forward strand.
TTCTCCATTTGAGTTTGGGTCAGAAGTACCCTTGCAAGTTTGTGATTTTTGGTAGATACTCTTGCATCAAGATTTTATGGATATCATGAAAAGGGTGTTGTTTTCAAATAGGTCACCCATATCAAGGGGGAAGTCATCTAAGGTAGTATCACATGATGTAGGTAACCAAGAGGAAGCCTCAGCCAGCTTAACGAAAGTGCCTTTGCCAATAAGTGTGACCTTACTAGTAGTACAACCTAAACCAAGATTCTTTAGTTGTCTCTCAGGAATGATAAGTTCTAAAAATCCATTGCCATTCTATCCTAGCTTCTCATTTTTGTTGTACCCCATGCTTTACATTAGTTGTAGACCTTTGTTGTCATCTTTCATGGGAAGAACATGATAGGTTCGTCATCTTGATAGAGGAGTTTAGAGATGTCTTGCTCATGGATGTCTTCTTGATTCAAATCTCCCAATTTGGTGAAGGTAGTAGTTGCCATCTTGGTAATTTCTAGTTATTTGGTGCTAGATGTTGGTTTCCCATGCGTTTGAGGAGAAATTAGTATCTCTCCTAAGACAAAGGTGTCTTTCAATATTTTTTAGTCTCCACAGCTATCATCTTGGATTACTGCCTTGACATCGGGTATGCTTTTTACAATAGGTTCTTGTGATGCTAAGGTAGAGTCTAGAGATGATGGGTCAACAAAAGAGCTTGATGGTGTAGGTCCTTCATTTTTGTGTATCTGTGGGATCTTATAAAACTTGGCTTCAAGGCTCTTGTAATAGTAGAAAGGCTCAGGATCTCCATGGATAATGATTTCTCTGCCCTTGAAAGGAAACTTTACACACTGATGATAAGTTGAGGCTACGACTTTCAAAGCATGGATCCAAGGTTGACCAAGTAGAATGTTATAGGGAAGATCAAGATCAAGTACTTGGCATGTAGTTTCTACAATACGAGGTCCCACTTGGATAGGGAGTGCTATGATTCCTTGTGATACCTGTTCTTGGTCATCATATGCTTTGATGGTGGTACTTTTTGTCTTCTCAATAGTATCTTTTGAATAACCTAGATGCTTGATCAACTGCAAGGTACAAATGTTTAGACCAACACCTCCATCTACCAAGACTCTTTTGACCTTATTTTTATGAATGACAACCTCAAGGTGTAAAGCACGGTTATAAGATGGTTGTGAGGGTAAATATTGTTTAGAAAAGGTGAGAAGATGGCTAGTGATATGTCTTACCATTGCTTGAAACTGATCGGTATCAATGTTCTTGGGAACAAATGACTCAGACAAGGATTTTTCTAGTATTTCCCTGTGTGTAGGAGATAATTTTAGGAGTTCCAAAATTGATATCTAAGTAGGGGTATGTTTAAGCTGATCTACAAGATTGTACTTACTATTATAGATGCGAGAAAAGTGGGTTGTGTCCAAGATTGAGTTGGAGCAACTCCTTGAACGGTTATTTTTCTACGTCACATGGTGATTCCACATTCTGTAATAGCTCCTTTGATGGTGACAACAATGATAACACTATCATAGGAAGCAACCACATTGGAATAAGTATGTTGAACATTAGTGTAATCCTTAGCTTTACGATTATTGTTAGCTTTGTTATTATCAAGCATAGGATTCTTGTATATCTTGAGATCCTGGTTTCCGGTGGATACCTCGACAGATATAGTATTGTTCTATATGAGATCTTGAGTTTCATGCAATTTGTCATTTTATGTCCCTTGATTTTATGAAAGATAGAGATCACGCTCGTTGTACCAGGGTGGATTTTCTTGGGGTTCTTGGTAGTTTTCAAAGTTAGGAAGTGTTATCAAATTTGAGTTTACCAATTTCTTCATGATCTTTTCGATAGGTTCTGATAACTGTGTGTACTTGTGTTTGGGATAGTTGATCTTGTTACCGGTTTGCCTTGGTTGCATGTTGTTGTTATTGGTTTGATTGTTCTAGGGTGGAACCATTTATTGCACAACTGGTTGGATATTAGCAACTTGATTATTGTTGGGTCTAGGAGCACTTAGTATGACCTTAGCATCCACTACACCATCATTTGTTATATTTTTGTTTTTAGCCCATACACAAGGCTTCTCATTTGAATTGGTTGAAGGATAGTTGTATTTGTAAGCTTGAGTGTTTCCTTGTGAGATTAAGGCTCTTTCAATGTTAAGAGCTCTCAGAAAAATCTCATCGTAGGATGTGATGCACTGCATTTTAAAGTGGAAGGATAGATTCAGATCAAGGTTGGCTATAATGATTCCCACTTGTTGTGCGTCAGGAAGAGGCCACTTGCTTTTACTATCTCTTTGTCTCTATCATTGTAAGAAACTTGTGAAGGTTTCTCTTGTATTTTATTTGAGAGTGTACAACTTTTCTAGACTAAGGTCCATGTCAAGATTGAAGGAGAAGTGATTGATGAATTTGTCAGTGATTTCTTGAAAAGTTTTAATATTAGGAGATAAATGAGAAAACCAATCCATAGCAGTTCTTGTTAAACTTCAAGGGAAGAGTTACATTAGATATGAATCATTGTAAGCCACTTCCATACACCTGACATTAAATTCTTTGATGTGATCTACAAGACTTCCTCTCCCTCTGTATTTGTAAAATTTGGGGATTTCAAAACCGGGAGGGAATGGTATCATTGCTATGTTTTGATCAAAGGGGCAAGGACACAAGATTTGTGTATGAGGTTTCTTGGTCTTGCCCATGCGAAGGTCTTGCATTTCTTGTGAGAGTGTTTTTAATTGCGAAGCTAGATCGTATTGCAGATTGGGTGGAGGAACATATGGTGGGATGAGAGATGAGTTATATGGAGTGTATGAAGGTGTGATATTTTGTGAAAGTGATGAATATGTTCCTGATGTGTTTGGATTGAGGATGTGGGTGATCCCACAAAGTTCGTTTACAATTTCTTAGAGGAACTATTTTTTGTTGAAATCATATATTTTTAGAAAATATAATGATTTAAGCCTTAAAAAGTTCTATTTTAAGGATTCCAATTGAAGAGGGTTTGATAAAAGCACCTTAGATCAAACCCCCTTGGATAGAACCTCGCTAGTTTTAAATCATACCTATAAATGAGTCTCCTTTACACCTATCAAAATGCTGATAAAAAATCACTTTTGATTTACCTTTTGGGGGATCAAATGAATTCATTTAAAATTTATTTGAAATGATTATGTTAGTCCTCGGAACGAGCTACTCAACGAATATAATTTTAATGTGCTTTGGTTTTATTATGTATTTATTTTTATTTTTTATTAAACATAGGTTTTTCATCAAAAATGAAGGTCTCTGTTCTGCACATGTGGAAAAATAGCAGATTATCAATTTTTTTTGAAAAATATGAGTGCACCAGATATTGAAGTCCTTGATCCAACAAAAAAATAAATTGAATTTTGATATATACAAAAAATGTTTTATACAGTCACGCTATGTCTGAATTATAATTGGTTTGACTTCGAAACTTGATAAAAGAAAAAATATTCAATAAAAAACTATCTAACCGAGTGGAAGCACTAGATATTGGAGTTACAAATCTAAATTTGAAAGAATTAGAATTTTATCCTTCATGAAAAAAAGTTATGCGTTATACGGTGTGCGTCACTTTTTAAAAATGCTATTATGAAAATAACCAGTTTTCGTGGGAGATGGAAAAAGAATACAATCTGATTCCAAAAATTTTGAAAAAAATATTTTTAGAATCTACAGACAAAATGTGACAAGACTCTAGTTTGCATCATCTTCAAATTCCTCATGGTTTAGCCACTATAGGTGCCTGAATGTGAAGATTTAGTTAAAAATAATAATTTCAGTGTCCAGTTTGGCCAAAAATTGTAAACCACTATTGTGGGATCACCCATGTTCGTATGAGGAAAATAGGAACCTTATTAATTTTGTTGGGAATACTATTGAGCTAGTAAGGCTTGTTGTTGTTGCTGTACCACTAGGGCTTGTTGTTGGGCCTGTTGTTGTTGTTGTGCCACGATGGCTTTTTGTTGTGCCTGATGTTGCTATTGCACGACTAAGGATGCTCGATAGGCTTTTTGTTGTTGTTGTTGTTGTTGTGTGGCTTCCTCTGCTACTAAAGCTTCTTGTTGAGCTTGTTGGGCAATGGCCGCTTGTTGTTGTTGGTGTTGCTGTTGTGCTAAGGCTGCTTGTTGAGCTTGATGTTGTTGTTGAGCTAAGGTTGCTTGTTGTGCTTGTTGTTGTTGTTGAGCTAAGGCTGCTTGATGTTGTTGTTGTTGTTGTACGACTTGTTGGTAAGTTTTTTGGGCTTGTTGTAAGGCTAAGGCATGTGCTTGCAATGTGGGATCAGGTAGTTGTTGAGACATTTGTGAAGGATTAGGTATATTGATATTTTGAATGGTTAGTGGACTAGTAGTGAAAGGTGGAGGATTCCCTTGATTTAACATTCCTTGTAATATGGTAAATTAGGTGGAGGAATGTATGTTTGAGATCCTGATTGATTTGGCATATGAAAGAGAGTTGTTGGAAAAGATGATGTCATCAAATTTTGCAATGGAAATGACACACTAGGTCCTTGAGTCCATGGATTGAATATATTCCCTTGTCCTATGTTTGGAGGATTGCTTTGTGCAACATATGTAAACAAAGGATTCATAATCAAGGTACTCCCAGGATTGATAGAACTTTTAACCAAGGGATGGCTTTGAGATGGATTGATATGAGATGATGTGGTAATGGTAGATGGAATGGATGAACCCATCGAAGGGTTGGATAAATATGCCCCTAGTTGCATTGAGGGTTGATTATGTTATATTGACTATCTAAAAAATGACTATGTCCACTTTGTTGATAAAAAAATTCTCATGGCATGGATTTTTCTTATAAGATTATGCAATTCCTTTCTTTCCACATATACAAAATTAGTATTGATAGGTTTTAAATTTCCATTTTCCAGATGATAACTAATTTTGCTACAATATTGCCCATGATTGAAATAATTTGAGTGTTTCTTGGAGGGCTCCAAACTAGTTCAATCTACTATAAATCTTAAACTAGCCTTTGCATGCAAAGAGGAATGGATAAGTAGATGATCATCCATTTCCTCATGGCTCAAATATAGCATGCATCATGAGGGGCCTTGGTATTTGTACTTATTTAATCTATCTTATGGGTGATCCCACAATAGTGGGTTACACTTTTTGGCCAAACTTGACATTGAACTGAACTTTTTTAACTAAATCTTCACTTTCGAACACCTATAACTGCTAAACCATGAGGAATTTGAAGATGATGCAAACTAGTGATTTGTGACATTTTGTCTTTAGATTCATAATATATTTTAAAAAATTGAAATCAAATTGCATTTCCTTTTCCATCTCTTTCGATAACTAGTTTTTAATAGTAAACATCATTTTTAAAAAATGATGTTTACTATATAATTTAACTTTTTTTATATGAAGGATTAAATTCTAGATTTTTTTAAAATTTAGATTTTTAACTATGATATCTAGCTCCTTCATTTGATTTCATAGTGTTTTATTGATTTTTTTTTTCTTAATGAAGTTTTGAAGTCAAACCAATTACAATTTTGATATAGGTTCACTGTATAACACAACTTTTTTTTTATGTAACAAAATTCTTTTTTTTGTTGGATCAAGGACATCAATATCAAGAGCATAGATATTTTTTAGATTTTTTTTGGTAATATACTATTTTTCCACATGCGTAGAACATAGAGCTTGATTTTTGGTGAAAAACCTACATTCACAAGAAATAAAAAATAAATATAATAATCAAACTAAATATATTTAAAATTATAATTTTTGGGAAGCTTATGATAAAGACTATATACTTACAAAACATAAATTTGAAATGAATTCATTTGATCCCTCAAAAGGTAAATCAATTTAGTGGTTTTTTATTAGCATTTTGATAGGTATAGAGGAGACTCCATTAGAGGTATGGTTTAAAACTAACGAGGTTCTATCCAAGGGGGTTTGATCAAACCCTCTTCAATTAATATTCTTTAAATGGAACCTTTAAAGGTTTAAATCATTATATTTTCTAAAAATATGTGATTTCAGCAAAAATCAGGATGTCCCAGAAAGTGTAACCCATTATTGTGGCAGGACCCCTATATGAAAATTTCCCCTACATAATCAACCATGTAAAGGTAGGCACTTTTGGAAGGCATGCCTAACATTCTAAAATCTTTTGATAAGATTTGATGTATTTAGGAGGTCAAATTTTTGGATGAGATAACCCAATTTTTCCTTGTATCCTTTGAATTTAGAAATTTTAAAATATTTAAAATAAAAACTATAAAAGCTTAATACATTAACTTCAAGTATATAATATCAAATGATTATTACAATTTGAGACGTTGTATAGAAATATGAATAAAATATACAAATGGAAAAATATAGATATGGTTGTAATTGTGAAACATCACATGTTTGTGGCTACACAGAGTTTATATGATTGTGGATTTTCTCGTCCTAGATAGAAAATTGAACTATAATATAAAACTACAAAATTACAATGAAGGGGAAAGGGACAACAACAATGAAATTGATGAGAAAGTAACCATATCTTAATAGAATACTATAAATAATTAGAAATTATTGCAAACTATTTAAAATGGCAAGCATGGAGAAAGAGAGTTGAACCTAAAGAGAAAATATCATAATGTCATAAATGTTTGAAATATTGCGAAAATAAATGACTACATAAGAGCTCACCAAAATGGTCAAACCTATAGTTTGGTCTTTCAATCTCCATAGGCAATCAAATACAAAAGAAATTGCTTATGCGTGCTCTTAATCTTAGGTGTGTTTAAAGAATTAAAAGAACAATAATATAAATGTATGTGAATAACAATGACTCATGTCTACAATTATATTATTATCCTATCATATATAAAGAGGAAACTGATAAATTTAATATACAAGGGTGCTAAGAAGGAGATTCATATACAATGTAAAATGGATATAGGATTTACTATTTACTTTCTAAGAAGAAAGAAAATGCAATAGAATCCCATAGAGAATTTTTAAATCTTGAAGCATAAAGAAATATAGATTTTGATAATATAGAAGATTTATGCAAAATTGCATATACAAACACCATGTATAAATGGAAAACTTACAATAAAGAAAGCCAATGTCACCTAGTTTAATAAATTCACAAAGGAAAACCTCCAAAATTTAGTTTAAAGAGAAGTTGTCCCTATCCAAGAAAAGTAGCTTTCCAATAAAATAACGAATCAATAATGGTTATTCTCACAAAACTTGCAAGCTTGAGTATTTTTGCAATAGAAGACATAAAAAATACAAGAGAACTCAAATAAAATGATTCATATAACAATGACATTCTAGGAAGAGTATTGTAGAGTTCAAGATTGCACAAGATCATAGAAAATGAAACTAAAAACTAGTTAAGTGAAGAAAAATTGAAGGTAATTTGAAATTAAAAGATGTTGGGAACTTGGTAACACCTAGGTGGATTATGGTTACATTTGAAAAAAAGAAGTGAAACACCACTTTTTTTTATTGTCAAACAATGTTCATAAGGCTACATATTCATAAAAAGATTTTGTGACCATGCTAATATTATGTGACCACAATTTCATCATAAGATGGATAAAATTCAAACTTATTAAAAAATAATTTGAATTACAAAATAGACAGAAAAATCTCGCATAGAATCTAAATACACAAAACAACATAAAACTTAACACTTAAATTATAAAACAAACTACAAAATTACAAATATACAATTTATAACATTACACTAAACAACAATACTGATTAACTGTAACTCACTTTCAAATCCTATAAAATCATCTGAGTTAAAACACCATTATAGCTGCATCTAAGTTCTAAAAAAATTGCAAAGCCATGGAGTACATTATGCTTTCATTCCACGTGAATTCATGGTTGCTGTATACGTACTCTTTAACTAATACACTTAAAATATCAAGTTTCTGCAGGATTAAAAGCAGTACCGTGTACGTTCAGGCATGGGGATTTATGATAAATTCACGAGAAGTCTAGGTAGTAAACTAAAATTTTAATTTGGCAACAACCATTTTGCCTTCAATTCCCGTGAAGACAAATTAATTAAGTCTGTCCGACATACAGAAACATTAATGGCCACCATAGAAAATATCAACACACAGCTTTACTCCAACAACTAACATGAAGCAGGCAGCCTGTCTATATGTAATTAAAATTAGGTGACAAATACCTTTTCTCTGAGCTCTTCATCTCTAATTTGAGCTACACAGCATTAACTGCTTTTCTGTTTTTGAGTATATGTAAAAGGCTGTTTGTTGTTTGTTGCATCATTTTTTATTTGCAGGTGTTGCATTATTTTGCTCCTTTTGTTTTGCTCCTTGATGGTAGATGCAGTCTACTGATAAGTGATGAGGAAAATGTGGGGTGGCAATGCTACATTTATGCTATTTATGCTTCTTGTAATGGCAGAAGGGGGAAAAGTATTAGCATTGGAGTATAATGTTGGTGACAGCACTGGATGGATTGTTGGGCCAATCAACTACACCACTTGGGCAGCCTCCAACCAGTTTCATGTGGGGGACACCATAGGTATTTTTTGTTTTCTTCTATTGTACTGTGCATCTGATGACCTTTGTCTATATTGCTGTTGTTTTGCTGATGTTGTAGTTTTAGAATTGTACATTTGATAATCTTTTCATGAGTATATATGATCTGAAACACAATACACAATATTTTCACCTTAAAACAGTCAGTGAATAATGCATTCATAGAGAAGGATAAATAGATGGTCTCTTTAAGACTGGAGATGTAAACGCATCATAATTTTAAGATGTAAGATGTATTATCCAACTCGTATGCATTTTAGTTTAAATATCACACTCTAAGTTTTGATTTGTTTAAATGATTCATTTAAAATCATACTACTATCCTACATGTAAAACGTGTTCAATAGTCTTATGTACCACTGCTATATCCATATAGTGTAGTGCAGCGCTGACCCACTTCTAGCATCATAGAAAACTGCCAATGGAAGATCTGTCTTTGGTGATTACCCACCCTTATCCAGATATATAGCATTTTACCATTTGTGTTTGTGCAATTATAATTGAATTTATATTACTTTTGATGTAATGGTTTTTAAAATATTATTCTATTGATAACAATTCTATTAAAAATATAATATTTTTACAATTTATAATGTTAGTTTGAATATTTTTAGATTAGATTATTTAAGATTTTTTCTTCACCACAACAACTTATCCATCACACTATGCCACCAGAGTCTTACCATATTATATATTTTTGAGGGATATTCTATTTTATATTGAAATATTTTTTGACCCATTAAAAAAATGTAGTAATAATATAATCATAAAAATGTTGCTATAATATTATATAATTGTATAGTTATTTTATGATAAAAATCAACTTTTATCAATTTGATAAATAAAATTGTTTATTAATATTGAGAGGTTATGTATGCAAGCTTTTGGATTCGATTGGAAAACATACACGGAGCTTTCATACAACTTCATGGACTATGGAAAACTCATATCAACTATTGAGAGGCCATTTTTTGTTATGATAGAATAAGTACACATCTTTCAATTTAAATTTGATAGGCATTTATGTGTCAAATAATTAATAATAGTATTTTTCAATATTGTAATTTATCTATTTTTCCATGATATAATTTATGCAAGGGATAAAACATTTGTATTGAAATTCATTAAATCTCCACTATTTATGAGAAGCAATGAGAAAATTGAAACCCACACATGTGTAGTTAGATATAGACTTAAGTCTTATATTAAATAGTTCTTTTGTGTAAAGAGATGATAGTAAGAATATAATCAAATATTAAAATAATTTAATATAGAATTTATTTTAAGTACAAAAAAAGAGATAGGTTATAAGTGAAATACAAATATGTAAAAATTAAGACAAAAATTAAATAAATTTTGAATAAACTAACTTTTAAATAAATTTAAATTTAAATATGAAATAAATAAATAAATTCTAAAGTAAAATAAAAATAAATCTTAAATAAATAAAATAAATTTAGTACTAATTTATTATAATACTAATAAGTGAGGAATTCGAGTCTTAATTATCATATTAACTTGATAAATTTTTAAAATAAACAGTTTAACCTAAGGTTTGATAAATTTTTCATTATTAGATAATAATCTCAACCAATTAAAAGACAACAACCCTAAAAAAGATAATATGGGAATGATTATTAATAAAGAAAAAATATTCATCTAAAGTTACCACCCTAAAATGCATGGAATATTTCCCCTAGACCAATCCTTAGGCATTATAATAGGTCAATAATTTGAAGCAATGCCACTATTAGCTTGCAAGACTTGACAATTTGAATGTGACCCAATAGTGGAGGCATAATAGGAAATTTCTAGATATCTCAACACACTTGAAAGTTGAGATATCTCCTCCTACTTCTCCATTCAACATCCATGCACAAATCAATCTTCCCTATTTTGAGAGTGTTTGAAGTGTCTTTTGAGCTTACAAAATGAACCTATGGAGGTAATACCTTTAAATTTTACACTAGAAATAGGAAACTCTTCCATCTACAAGTCTTGAACACTAGGAACCCATCTAACCCAAACTATGATTAAAAATGGGTTTAATAAAAATAAACTTGATTTTTAATGATTCAAAGAACCCATCTAACCCAAACTATGATTAAAAATGGGTTTAATAAAAAAAAAAATTGATTTTTAATGATTCAAAGATCTCCCATAGATATAACTTCCCAAACCTTCCTTAGTCCTTCCCAAATTTCCAAAGAATCCCAATAATTAAGTCATCTTTGGAATTTGTATTAAAGTTTGCCCAAAAAAATTCTCTATAGCAATGTTGAACCACAAAACTTCAAACATGAATCAAGGATTTGTGAGGCTTGTTTTAAGATATTATTGATCTTACAATTACAAGCGCTGCATGAATATAACATTGACAATGATCATGGAATCCTCTTTCAACAATTTAATTTGTCTCACAAGTAAAAATTATTTGAAGGCCAATGATTGCATGAGCCTCTATTTCATTATTGATGCCAACTAAATTCTTAGATGCTATTTTCATAAAAGTACCATTACAATTTTTGACAATACTATCAACACCCAATTTTTTTTTGACTTATCTCTTGAAACATATCAAAATTAATATTAAGCATCTTGCTCAAAAGAGGAATCCCTTAAGACCTCTTTAATGGGGTAAATATACACATGAAATGCATAACTTATTTTTTATTCAAATTTTTATAAAATATGTTGAATAAGTGTTATATACTTTCCATGTTTAATAGTTTGGGTGGGATCAATAGTTTGGATAGCATCAATTTTGCTAGTTGAATCAACCTTGTAAGTTGATTGAAGCAATTTTGTTGTACCATTATAATATATATGTGTGTGTGGAGAGAGAGAGTATTTTTTTAATTTTCAGTCATGCATTAAATTACTCATTTTTATTTTTTACATCATTTCAATAATGTGTAAAACCATTTTCAATGTAGTTGGTATGAGTTTTCCACAGTCTATGAAGTTAGAATGCTTAGCTTTTGGATTCAACTATGTGTATTTTTGTGTCTATTTATATTGACACATGTTTAAGGGTGGAGTAAAAGAGATTCATTATTGTATTGGATAATGATTGAGTTTTTTCAATAAAGAGACTTTTTTTTCTTTCAATTATTTAATTTTTTGGTTTCAAATTGTATTTACACTATCTCTATTGTATTTATAAGACTTTTTTCTCCCTACATAATAAGTATAATTATATAAATATATAAATATTATAAACAAATTTATATAAATTACTATTACATTGATTATGATCTTTGGATAGGTATCGTATTGAAATTGATAATCTCTTTACATATTGCAATGGCTGTTTTATTAGTTATAACATTGTTATTATGATATTGGATGATCTTCATTTCCTGTCACTATTTAATAAAGACAGTGTAGGTATTTTAGATTTGATAACATCACACAACACTATATCATCAATTGCGATGTGTTTTTTTAAGTGTATAGTAATGTTGCTGTCCTAGTGATTGTACTGTTTTTCTTGTAATTGTATTTCTTTCAACTAACAAGAAATTTAGCAGGGTATTTAAGCCATTTCAAATTTCTCAAAAATGTTGATGATGGTGTTGATGCTGTTATTGCAGTTTTTTCATACAAAAAACAATTCCACAATGTACTAGAAGTGAAAAAGGACAAGTATGATAAGTGCACATCAGTAGCACCATTGGCTTCGTACAACGATGGAAACACCACCGTGGTATTGAAAAAAGAAGGCTCTCATTACTACATCTGTGGCTTCCCTGGGCACTGTGTTGCAGGTCAGAAGGTAAAGATCACAGTGCTGGCAGCTGCCGCCCCTTCTCCTGCTCCAAATGCACCAACTTCCAAGGTCCCAGCCCTCTCTCCTCCTCTTCTTTCTGCCAAAGGAAATACCAATACCCCCTTACATAAAGTTTCTGTACCACTTTTGGCTGCATTGCTTGTATTTCAGTTATTCTAGATGTCTTACTCTTTGGTGTCATCTGCATAAAACACTGTCATATTTATATATAAAGGCATCTGCCACAACCTGTTTTCATTTATTAGCTCTATGAAAACTGCATATACTTGCAGTTATTCAGGAAAAAGAGGTTAAAACAGTGATGGGTGCAAGTAAAGCTGTGTTGTCAATTTTTTCTCCTTTACATCTCTCATGATCATCTGTTCTTCTGTACCACAGAATTGTTAAGAAAAAGTGAGTTCACATAATCATATACATTTGCAGCACGAATATCTTGCTGTTGTCGTAATCGTATGTATATAAATAAGATTTGTTCTGGCTGTTTTGTTCTACATTTATTTATAGGCAACAGCAGCATCCTTCTCATGATTCATTAGTATGACCTACTTTTTTTAATGTTTTGTTGTTATTCGCAGCAGGTTGGATTTCTCGTGATTGTATCGAGTCTGTTCTATTCTGACAAATTTGTATATGAAAATTTGGTGACCTCTCATTGTTTCGCTTTACTGATGAAAATGACCAGAACTCACAATAAATGTAAGTATACAAATTTGCCAGAATAGAGCACACTATATCTATATGTATCTATATATATATATGAAACGATCAGAACCCACTACAAATGTCTGCACACAATCACAATTGCATATAAGGAAACATATCTACTTCAAGAGAAAGGGGAAGATAACCCACCACAAAATAGAGCCAATGCAATATAGAAAATGAGACATCTTAATAAATCTAGATTACAAAGGAGGTGGTGAATACACATCATGAATGTTCAATCACAATGGCTGTCATACATGCAAAGGAAATCCGAGCTTAAAAATGGAGCAAAGTAATGTAGAACGGAAAGAACAGAAAAACAATATTAAGAATTTACATTGCAAATAATAATAAAAATAAAGATGAATGTCATTATGATTATTTGATATCGGATATCAAATAATAAAAAAAATAAAGATGAATTTCATTATGATCATTTGGCATATATTACAATCAATAAATTGGTTTTATAAAGTCATTTTTTTTTGTTGTGGGAATAACTTCCCACCCAATGAACTAACCTAATAACTAATTATTATATGTAAACCTTAATTTTCTAACCCCCCCTTAAGATTTATATTAAAAAAAAACAAAAATACTCCATCAACATCAATCTAAACTCCTTTGTCTAGGCAAATGTTTTGGTTAGCCAACTGTGCATCAACATCAACCCAAACTTCTCTATTTAGGTAAATGTCTTGATTATCCAATGATTACTTGTAAATTGAGACACTTCATTATTCACAAGAAAATTACTAGTCAACACTCAACTATCCATAGTCATTTTGTGGATTCAACTATTCACAAACCAACAACTCACCAAGTTTGCAGATTCAACTATCCACAAACCAACAACAATTCACCAAGTTTATCGATTCAACTATCCACAAACCAACAACAACTCACAAAGTTTGTGAATACAACTATCCACAAACCAAAAAATCACTGCTTGCCCCCTCTTGCTCCTTTGAAGGGACTAGAGATGAAACAAATGTTTCTCATGGAAGACATCATCTTTGAGCAATAAGCTAGCTCAAGATGATGGAGATCCTCCTACCTCTCATACATCCAACCTCTAATTCCACCTATTTAATTCTTAGAGAAGATATACTTCTTCAATGTCATTGTGAGAAGATTCTTGATCACACATTGCAATATTACATCTTTCTCCCTCAATTTCAATAGCAATCAAAACATTATCTGTTTTTAACTTTTCATCAATAAGATCTCTATCATGTTGAATGCAATTCACTAGAATGCGTCCTCTTTTTTTACAATAGAAGCATTTGAAATTGTTCTTACTTGTTGAAACATTAGTCTTCCTTTTGAAAAACAAAGTGATTTCCTCATTAATTGAGTGAATTTTAGTGGCTCTTTTCTCTTCGTCAATTAAGTAAGATATCATGTTTCTAAGCTCGAGCTTGGATTCAATTTGTTTAAAGTAAACACAATATTGTCAAAACTTGAGGGCATACTATTTAATAAAATAGCTTTGACATCATCATCATCATCAATTGTACATTTTATTCTAGCAAGTTGATTAAGAAGATAATGAAATGTACCAATATGTTGAACAATTTACTATCACCCTCTTTCATTTTCAAACCAATTTGTTTTTGCTTCATTCCTATTTTAGCACTTGAAGCTTATGAACCAAATGAAGAATTAAGGCTTTCCCATATTTGGTTTGAGGTTTTTTCTCAAATCAATATGATTTAAATATGCATGAAATAACCCAAGACCAATCACTGTTGTAGCTTTACAATCTTTTTCTATCCATTTTAATGCTTCATCTACATCTTGCAGTTTTTGGATAGTTCCATTAACAATATTCTAAAGATCTTTTTCTATTAAAACTAGTTGCACTTTGACTTTCCATGTATGAAATTCATGACCCCTAAACTTCAAAATAATATATGATTTCTTCATTTTAAATAAATTCAATCTTATCACATCACTCCAACATTTTTGAGATTTCGTGCAAAAATAAATTATACTACAAATAAATCTTTGTTCTATGCACACACTTAATTCCAACCTTATGCCTCCAAAAATTAATGTTAAAATCTCTTATAACCAACCCTTTCACACATCAAACTTAACACTGAATGTGTGAGACATTAACATGTTCAAAATGGAGATGCAATGTTTTAGTTTAAAAAAACTCATACCATATCACCTCCTTATAGATTGCTCATCACACATTGAAAAAATGCTTACCAAAGACCATGCGATAGTCCTAGATCACCATTTACAAATGTGTCTAGACTTTTGCATGGTTTTGAAAAATGATTTTAATTTTTTCCTTATTCACTCATATGCCCTTTGTGCAACAATGTTTATTCATGCCTCTAAATAGCTCTATGTATCATTGAATGCTTACACATAGAAATTATTTCATGGAGAACAATAAAAAAATCGATTGAAGTAATAACAGTAAAGTTGATATAATAGGAATGCCAACAAAATATGCTTATCAATGGCCAATCTAGAGAAGCTATTGTAAAGGCAAGGGAAGTGATGCTTCAAATGAATTCTATGCTAAATAAACCACTTCAAAGACCTTTTGCACAACATCAACAAAATTTCAAGTATTTTGGTGACTTTCTTCAAATAAAATCTACAAATACCATGCTTGGAACTACATGCACACAACAAATCTCCATACACCTTTTGTGTTGGGTACAAAATTCTCCCACACTTCTTCAATCGCATGCACACATGAATCATTAATACTCTGATACCAATGTAGAGTAACAAGAACAAAAGAACAATATTGAGAATTTACATTGCAAATAATATCAAAAATAAAGAAGAATTTCATTATGATCATTCAGCACATTACATCTAGTAAATTGGTTTTATAAACCCATTATTTTCCTATCAAAGTAGCATAATTGAAATAATTATTATATGTAAACCTTAATTTCCTTACAAAGTAACGTAATTGAAAATTTAAATCACATCAATAAATTAAAAAAAAAGTGATAGTGTTAATATATATTTTTTGTAATATTGTTAAGAAATTAAATTTAATAGTTACATGATAAAATATACTAAAATATCTAATAAAACATAATAAACCAAAAAAAATTATAATTTTTTATATATTTAATTTATAATATTTTCTTCTTTATTCATATATATTTTTTTTTATGAAAGCATGCTAGCATTAGAGTGAGCATAAGAGTTTCATCTACATTCTTTGAAATTGATTTTCCATTTTTTTACAATGACCATCTTAAGTGTATGTATATAATAGTTCATTTCATATGAATGAATGCATTGGTGGATTTTTAAACTGAGTGAAATCAATTTAATAATTTTAATTTGATTTTTTTTAAATATTTTCCATTTTACATAAGAATTATGGTATTTTTTTTCGAAAATATTTATGTGATTAAAAAAGAGTGTGCTTGAGATTGTTAGTTTCAAGAGGAAATTATTGTAAAATGAAAAATTCGATGTTTAAAAATTTGAAAGGTTTATAAAATATACCATTCAATTTTTGAGGTTTTGGAAAAAGCTTGAGTGTCTTGAAAGATTTAAAGTACACATTATTTTGTGATTTATATTTTGCAATAATAAAAAACTATTATGAAAATATAAGGGGGGAACATATGGGCCTATGTGTGTCATGCTCAAATCTCAATTTTTTTGTCAATAATTTTAGTGTATTTTGAATATGTATTCTAAGGATTTGAGAGATCTAGGTTAGGATGGCGTAGACTCTTGCACCCATCCACTTGTATGGTAAGATAAGATGAGAAAATAAAAGGTGAATATGAATAACTCACTAAACAATAAAATACCCAATTAAATGTTAACAAAATTCACAAAAAACTTTTATAAACTTAAGAGGATATGTGGAAGGACTATATAGGACTTTGGATTGATATTACATTCTATTTCCATTATCATTGAGGATCCACATAAGATGGAGGTATACTCCTTAAAATCCATGTGGTTCTTAAAACTCATGATGGCATTTTATCACTAAGCCTCTCCTCCCTCTTTATGCATTAAATTGCAAATGTAATTATGCACACATGATCCTAATAAGATGGAAGTATACTCCTTAATATCCATGTGATTCTTAAAACTCATAATAGCATTCCATCACTAAACCTCTCCTCATTTTTTATACATTGAATTACAAATCTAATTGAGCACACATATTATCCCATAATATATGCATTGGTTGGTGTTGATAGAATCCTCATGTATACCTATTTAGTGATTTGTGTATTGATATGATATCCCATAGCATATGGCATTAATTGGTGTCACTAGATCCTTCATGTGTACTTACTTTTCATTCCATGTATATGTTTTATCTCACATATATGCTTTGATTGGCATGTTCTTTCCAATCTCACATGTGTTTTCATCCTTATATAATGTTATTGATATTGCATATGTATATATGGGTAGTGTTTGTTTAATCCTCATGTGTACTTATTGGGCGTTCCAAGTACTAAGGCAATATCCCATGTGTTTGCATTGATTGGTGTTGGTAGAAACCTTCATATTTACTTTCTTTGTGTTCTTTGTTTGCATTGATATGACTAGCTTGTTTATGTATTGGTTAGTGATTGTGTATCCTTCATGTATATCTTTTGCAGATCACAGTGCTGGCGGCTGCTGCCCAAAATATATATTGAATTTTTTTAATAAATTTTATATAATAAATTATTATTAATTTTTTTTTTTGAAATATATTTTTATTATAAGGATCTTTAATATATATATAATGATTTCTTTTAATAATATATGTCTTTTATGATAATATATTTATATAATATTATTATCTTAGTTTTAAAATAATATAAATATACTAATTAAATCTTGTTAATACAATAATATACATTTTTTCATTTAGTATTTGATATTCTAATTTTATTTATTGAAGATTTATTTTATTACTTTAGAATTTTTGATTTTTTTAAAATTATTTAATCAAGAGTTATTTCTAATTATAATTATTTTTTAATTTAAAATGATTCTTATAAAAAAATCTCAAGAATAAAAAATAACAAGCAATATTATAATTTCTAACATATTACAACAAAACTAATTCTAATAACAGTTATTATTAAAATTATTTGTGAAAAAATAATTCTTAAATAAAAATATAATAATAACATAAAAAATATTAACAACTTTCAAAATATTATAATTCATAAAATTCAATGGACAAAAAATATTTTATAGTCGATGTTAATGAATAGTAGGAAAATTTATAATATTCAAATATAATATCATTTTTCTTTTCTTTTCTTCATTCATAAAAATATATTTCTATTTTATTAAATTAGAAATATTAAACAATAATAATTCTCCCATTGAATTATAACCATATTTGTATCTCTCAAAATCTAAATAAATAATGGATATCTAGAATAGCAATAAGACATAAAGTGATATACCATGATCATATATAAAAATTGGAACACAATTAAATATTTAATTTATATGTCATGATCATATATAAAAATTGAAACATGACTAATTGTTTAAAAAAATTAAAACTATAAAGAATTATTAAAGTTTTTTGTTTATTTAAGAATTATTTTATAATTTTTCATTTACTTAATTATCTAAGTTTTTTTCTAAATTAAAATCTTCTAAGTAAATGAAAAATATTTATGACATAACTTTATGTAAATAAACATAGATTAATGTCAAGTTTCTAAACATACAATTGTTCCTTAATATCTTTCCTTTTTAGTTGTTTGGTTAATATAGTTAGGAAAAACTTTTATATTTCTCATCACATGTTTTCAATGAACTCTTGAATTTCATAATCTTATGGCATGGTAAGTTTGAATTATTTCATCTTTCTTATGATTTGTCTCGTGATGCTCACAAAACAAACATGATAAATCATGAAGTAAAAAGTATTTAATAACATACATATAGTCAAAGCTCTTAGCTCCCTCTATTGAACTAGAGATATTGGCATCATCACAAATCTTCTTATGGCTCAAAATTTTAATACTAAAATTAAATAAAGTGCACACTCATTAGCAAAATTATTTAGGACATCAATCTATATTTTTTTAACTCAATATTTTGAAGATTGGTGAATGCTTCTTAGAAAAGAACATGTTTTTCAATCATATTTTCAAAAAGTGATATTTTTTACTTTCAACCTTGAGAATTAATAAAAGGTTTATTTTCCAAGAAAAGATCCATACATTTCATCTTCTTGGTGGATTCTTCCAAAATCCACTCCCTTTCGTCATTCTTGCAACTTTGAATTTTATTCTTCCTCGTGTTCAACTATCATAATTTCTCATTCACATAAGGACTTATATAATCCTTCTTAAACTCATAGTTCTTTTTCTATACTCCTTCATACTTTGTTTATCATCCCTTTCTTGTAGATCAATAATTTTCCCTAAGACCCTTTCTTGTAGGTTTGAATCTAGTATACACATAAATTTTTTGGTTTCATGATCTATTTTTCTCTCTTTAACAAATTTCTCCAACTCTTCTTTCGGAATTATTTCATCGTCTTAGGAATTTTATGAATTGTAATATTTTGAAAGTTGTTTATATTTTTTATGTTATTGTTATATTTTCATTTAAGAATTATTTTTCCACAAATCATTTTAATAATAAATGTTATTGGAGCTAGTTGTGTTGTAATATGTTAGAAATTATAATATTGATTGTTGTTATTTTATTTTTGAATTTTTTTTATAAAATCATTTCAATTTAAAAACTAACTACAAATAGAAATAACTCTTGCCTAAATTTAATTTATAATATTTATTATTATAACTTATTATATAATTTAATATTTTATTTTACATAATATATAAATTTTATTTAATATTATATTTAACATAATATATAAATTTTATTTAATAATTTTATTGAAAAAAAAATGAAACAATATTTAATATTGTGTTTAATATAAAATGAGCTATATTTAATAATAAAAATTTGAATTTTAGAATTATATTGAAAAGAAAGGTAATCTATAATGCATATAAAGCTAATGAATAAAATACTATCAAAATAATTTGTTTTTATCTTCATTTTACTTTACAAATTTGAAAATTTTCATAATTTTACATTTATCCAACCGAAATTCGAAAACGGATATGTCTTAGAAGAAAAAGATTAAGAAAAAAAGATTAAGCTCCGCAGTTTTAAGCCTCTAATTTATAAAGCCCTTCTCCCTTACTTTTTCTCTTCGCAGCAGGTTGGATTTCTCGTAATTGTATCTAGTCTGTTCTATTCTGAAAAAAATTGGTAAGCTCTCATTGTTTCACTCTACTGATGAAAATGACCAGAACTCACAATAAAATGTGTATATACAAATTTGGCAGAATAGAGCAGACTATATCTCTATCTCTGTATATAAGTGAAACAATCAGAATCTGCCATAAATGTCTGTACACAATCACAATTACATATAAGGGAACATATCTACTTAAAGAGAAAAGGGGAGATAACCCACCACAATATAGACTAGCAGTTACGTGCAGTGACATGCAACAATGAGTCATAGGCGGAGGAACAACCATCAATGTTGATGCCAACCGCAACCAGTTTCTATTTCGAAGTGTCAAACACTTTTAATATATAAAAAAATAAAATCTGTCATTTGTTTTTCCGACTGGGAGCTAGATGTCAGAATGGTTAAAAACAGGGAAGACTGACGAAAATTCTGACCAAAGTGCACACAATAAGCCTATCAGCTAAAAATAAGACATCTTAATAAATCTAGATAACAAAGGTGGTGGTGCATACACACATGAATGTCCAATCACAATGATGGCCATGCCTGCAAAGGAAACCTGAGCTTTAAAATGGAGCAAAGTAATACAATTGGAAACTTAGGTCAATTTTTTTTTTAATGAATAGGCAGATATCTATATTAATATAAAGATAAACTTAGGTCATATTAATAAATTAAGAAAAAAGTGGTGGTTTTAATATATGTTTTTCTATGGTATTGCTAAGGAGTTAAATTTGATGATTGAATGATAAAATATAATAGAATTTTTAGTAAAACATCATAAAAAAAAGAAAGATTATAATTTTCAATATATTTAATTTATAATTTATTTTTTTTATTCAGGTTTTCAAATTTTTATGTAAGTATGAAGATAAATATTAGATATATGAAAAGTTATAATCTTTTATAAATAATATAAATCTCTTTAAAAAATATATTTCCACATATTTTTTAAAAAATTCTACGTGTTTAAACCCTTAACACAACCACCACTTTTTTATGACCTAAGTTTTTTATTGTGTTAATTTGCTCCATTTTATAAGGAGGTGATGTTTCCTTTGCATAGATGACCATGATTGTGATTGGCTTTTCATGATTTGTATGTTATCTATATTTATCAAAATGTTTTCTTTTTTATATTGCATTGGCTCTATTTTTTGGTGGGTTATCTCCCCCTTTCTCTTGAAGTAGATAAGTTCCCTTGAATTTTGGGACATTATTGTTTGTTTGTTTACTCGTTTTATTTGGGGGATATAGATGAATAATATGTTGGAATAGTACATGCAATTTGGTCACAACACAAACAATGTTGCACATCAATTTAGAGTGTCGATTTGAGGTAATAAAGAGATTGAACTTTGGGGTGTACATTCAATGAAACTATTGACTCCTTTGTGGACATATTTTACTTTTTTTTTACATAGTAGTGGGTATCTTGTATATGTCACATTTGTCATGCTTTTAGAATTTTATTTTAAATATTTCATGTCTTTTATTGTAGATGATGTATAGTTTAATAATTAAATATGATGATATATATTTCAAAATAAAAATGTGAAGGCTTTTAAAATGTTAAAGTTGATATAAAAAATAATTTATTTTCTAATTGAATACTGATTTAGTTATGAATGGAGGATTTAATAAAAGATTATTCAATCATACAATTAATTGAAAAAATAAACAACAAAACTCAAGGAAATAACAATATGATATTTTGTTGATTCAGAGTGATAATTTAACTACAATACATGTCACAAAGACTCATAGTATGAGGCCTCTACCTTCAAGAAACATGGACACAAATATTTACATGTTACATTTAATTATTTTAAAGAATATTACAATCTAGTACAATATTTTTCAATTATCAATAAACTTGTAGGTATGACCAAGGATACGCTAAGTTCAAATGATCATGAATGGTGCTTATATAGTGAGCCAAGTAATCCTAGGAATAATCATTGTCAACTAGAAGAAGGTGCAAAGCTAAATGCTAAGTGTAATGTTTAGTCAACCAAACATTTAGAGGGAACCTTCTAGAATGAGTCTTGATGTAGTTCATACCATAGGTTCTCATAGGACCACTAAGACTATAAATGTATTCATCTATTATCACACACTTCAAAAAGACATCACAATCTTCAAAAGGCGGTCCAAGTTTTAAATAGTGAAATCATTTGTTACTTTTTTATGCTTGGTAGTAAGTATGAAATTGAAATATGGTATTTTAGTAATCATAATTCTCTTAGAATTGGATGAGATGTTTCCATCTCTTAGTAGAACATGAGTTTCCAACTGTAATGAGAAATGTCAAACTACAATGAAATATCTAGTCAAAATTGTAGTACCTACATGATGATCAAAATTTTATTGAAAACCTAAAAGAAAAATATTGAAATAAAATATTTTTGGGTTATGCAAGATGACTCTTACCCCAATTTCATTTGAAAAGAAATTCCATCACTTCCTAATGACTAAAGGGAGACCAAAAATGACTACCCAAGTCTTAAAAGTCCAAGACGATTCTTCCATACACCTTCATTTCTATTTCACCAAAAAATCTTCATTTTGTAATGCCCACCCATTTTATCTCTTGCCCCATCCTAGTGATGTTAGAACCTGAGTGTTTATGCCTCATTTTTATTACTCAATTAAGATTTGTTACTAATATAAATTTACTTGTCAATGATTTTTTTATATTCATCAAGGTGTATGGATGTTGTAATTTGGATTGGTATACATACATGTGAGTTTCTATGCTTGAGATTTGCAGTGTTTATATGTTGTACTATTATATGTGATTATGCTATATGATTGATTTTAATATTGAGATTCGTATTATATATAGTTATATCTAAATCATGATAGAATTAGATTATTTTTAGTTAAATGTAGATATTGATATATATATATAAATATATTAATAAATTATCACTTTGGTTGCTTTGTATAATGTTTTGGATATCTTGTGAGGTATAAATATGCCTAATTTTTTTATTGAGTATTCAAGGATAACTATCCCTAATAATATTTAATTGAAGACAATCAACTCAAGGGTAAAAGTGTTGTGTTTTGTTTTTGTCTCACTCAATTTTGAGCAATAAGATGCATCTTGTGTGGCCCTATGAACTTGAATTTGAATCAATCAAATTTTCTAGATTCCTTTGTTATGTGGAAAGCCATAAATATTTTTACATAGTTTTTGTAGTTTGTTTGACTCTAATAGTTATTGTATTTAATCATTTTTCATAATTCTTGTGAGTGGTTGTAAAATGATTTATATGCAAATTTTGAAATATTATTTTTATGTATATGTTTCCACCTTAAAATAAGGTATTTCATAAATAGAGTTACATTGCACTTAATATTTTTTAATTATTCTTTAAATCCTTGCAAAATGATTTTGTGCTAATATTGGGTAAATTTTATGTCTTCCTAATGTGTTTCAATACATGGTAAATTACTCAAGAGTTAAAAAAGGCATTGGAGTGATGAAGATTTGAATGAAAAATCTAAGATAACTTCCACAAATGAATATGTACATAGTAATTCAACTAAATATAAAAAAATATGAATAAATAATATACAATGAGGCCCTTGCATATAAATACAAGGGTGAAATGAGAAGTGTTGAATGCATAAGACAACTGAGAAGGGGGATGAATCAATTATACATTAAAACATCACAACTCTCATTAACATTCAAATTTGCATTATTCCTTAAACCATTAACAACCATCAAACTCTTATTATGCATTAGCAGAATGTAAACATGAGAAACAGTAATACAAACACATCCAAACACATGAGAACACCAAATTTACATGGAAAACCCAAGAAGGGTAAAACCATGGTGAGTATTAGCTCACAATATAAAGTAATTGCAACACTAAATATAATAGGCTCATTGCTCAAAAGAAAAGAAGGGTCACTACCAATGGCTCACAACCAGATTAGAAAGAAGAAGATTGTTACAATCAATAAATCCATCTCAGAGCAATAGAAAGATCCACCACCGCTTCACCAGAATATTTGCACACTCTTTGTAGAATGTAGACACATTTAGCTCAATACTTTTAGTAGTATTAGGCATTAAAGCTCACATTGCATTTCACACTTTCACACTTCACATCTCAATACTTTTCATTACATGCTTCATACATATATGATCCTCCACTACATAATCACACATATATACCATCTTCAACCTTGAAATAAATTCACAAGGTTAGATATGCACCTAAAACGTGCAAATTCAAATTAGGTCAACACCAAAACATTCTCGCAATGGAAAGTGAATCGTAGGAAAATGTGTGCTTTATAACCTAGGTCATAGAACACCCCTATTTTCCCATGGTAATTCAAGAATGTGCTAGGATCCCAAATTGGATTGACTATCAACCCAAAGGGTGAGTCAATTCTCAATAGGGAAGACCTAGGAGGGGTTCTTTTAGGCTTTTAGCGGTTCACCACCAAGAAAAATCTTGGAAAAGACAACTTAACATTCAACTCACAAAACCTAGTTATGCAAGCTAAATGAAGAATGTAAATGATGAAATTATGCAACAAAAATTTAGGGTATGTGTACCTGGGAGGAAATGTAATGAAGAATCCAAAAATGCAAAGAAGTTGTCAAAATGTGTTATGGAGGGCTAAGACACCCTTACTGTCTTATTAGTCTTGCTGCTATTTTTTGGGGCAGATGCAAAATCTTCGGATGTCAGAATTGGATCTGAAAGAATCTTTGCAAAATTACACTTGGAGGACTAAGACACCCTTGCTATCATCTTAGTTGCAATATGAATTTCTAGAATTTTTGAATGTGGTCCTAAGGCTTGATGTTTTCACTTCCTTCTTTTCTGGTCTCAGGTCCTAAAACTTCTAGATTTGCCCCGTAGGTGAGTTTCCATGAAGATGACAACTTTGTTATGCAACTTTGCACTTCAAATGATCTTCAACCTAAACCTGCAAACACAAACATACAAGAGAGGAATTTTTTTTTGGTTATTAGTCAATGGGGGTTTGCCTTGTTCAAACCCCTTATTAGTAATTAAACCTTGAAATAGAATGAAATGGAGGGAAATGATGAATGAAAAAAATACTATGTTGCAACTCACCAAACCCTTGTAACAAGGTGCTGCAAATATGCTTGAAATGGTTGCAATGGATGTGGTTCTTGACTCCTTGAATGATGTAGATCTTACATGAAACACTTGCTTGAATCATAAACCCTACATCATAATTGTTAGCAAAACAACAAACATGATACAATAATATCCTTAATATGATGCTTGAATCTTGATGATGGCTCCAAATGCTTGATGAATTGCTCTTAAATGCTCTTGTGAACTCAATTGTGCTATTAGGAATTCTCTCACAAAATTCTTAGGTGAAAATGAGTGAAAGAACCTTGTATTTATACTTATCTATACCTAATATGCCAGAATTACACCACACCAAGCCGACACATGAATTCGTTAATTAAAGGAGATTAAATCCCGTAAAGATTTGAAATTAAATCTTAAAAATACCTTAAGGGGGACTAAAACATGCCCTAGGTGGCGTCTTAGTCCCGAGGCGTGAAACTTGGGGCACAAACTCCAAAAAGGGGCCCATTTAAGGCACACTTGAAATTAGGGTCCCAAGACCTTTAGGGGACAAATACACCCTAGGTAGCATCTTAGTACCGACCCAAAAATCAAGGACACTCAACCAACATCATTAAATTATCATTTATCCTTTGGAGTTTTTCAAGATTAGCCATAAAAAGATATTATTCATTGGGCTTGTAGATGTAAAATAGGACCAATTAAGACATAAATAGGGATAAACAAAGCAAGGTGGGCCCAAACAAGTGTGAAAATACAAGGGTATGCATTTTACTACACTACAAAAAGGAATGAAGGCAGACCACAATACACCTTAACTTAGACCTAAATCCACATATACACACCACACCATGCTTCCACAAACATTGAAGCATGTACACAATTAATGTAAGCACCCAAGGGCAGTAAAACCTATGTTAACACCATTAAACAATTAAATACACACTTCCTTTGATCCAAAGATGACTCATGGACCACACACAACACTTAAACACCATCTATAATATTCCATCAACACCCTAAAATCTAACAACTCTTTCTCAAAATCATACACCAGAAGAACATATTCATTCTGCACAACCGGCTAACCTTCCACACACTACAACACCTAAATCCATCCTTACAGAGCACCAAAATACAAAGAAATCACATTGAAGATAGATATGAGAAATATAAGCACACCCTTAGATCTGCAAGACCAGAAACCAAACTGCAAAGAAATGCAGAGAAAAACCATTTTTTCTTGTTGGCTAATAGATTGGGCACCTTGAGATTTCACTTAGTAATATCAACTCTTTTTACTGAAAGGTGCCACTACTTCCAACAGCTCTGGATAACTGCCTTCTTTAAGAAAGCAATCACCCTCTAAATTGAAGTACAACTCCAATGTAGGATATTCAATTCAAATTAGAATAAACTAAAATTAAGACTAATGTGTGATTTTAACCAAAAAGCAGTAAAGGCTAAACCTGATAATGGAAAGAATTCTAATATAAGATGCAATGGAAAGACGATATTAATAATGGTATAAAGACTAGCTTGCATAAGATGATCTAATTATAGAATACTAACCCAGTATTATCTGTAAAATTAAATTGATTATAAAGATTAGTGCATATACATTCACACAGGAATAAGCATAAACATGAGAGAAAAATTTAAACACACAGATTTAAGATTCTCAAAATATCCCCATAAACTAGATGCACATAGAGAACTAGTGATTCCAATTAACAAAAAATGCAAAACTATATTTTAAAGCGTATAATATAAGGTTCTTGAATAATAAATTGGAGAGAGTTTTTTTATCCAAATACAAGAATATATAAGTAGGGGAGTAACCGTTTCTTTGTGCCTATAACTAACCAAAAATGTAGTCTTTCAATAATATGATAAAGAAATAAGAAAGCAACTGAAGATTCACAGCAGTGGCGCTTCACTTCCAGATTTCATGGATGAGGCAAGCCTTTTTCGCAAAGCTTGGAAGGCCTTTGCAACAAGTGGCAACTCCTTATGTTGATGAATGTTAATGTTCCCCATCTATATCTTCCAAGCCAACTTATTATCGTGAACAACTTCAATTCGTTGATCATAGGTTCTTGGCAGTCCGGTTGTTTGAAATAGGACTAGGTCTACTTCATTGAATTTTCTCAAACTCTATATCAAAAGATTGAGAGCCAAATATTTCATCGATTATCTTCTTAAAATATTATTTTAAAGCTGATACATCTTAATTGCTACCACCTCCTTGTAACCTAGGTTGTAGGCCGAGTGCAGTAAAATTCTTATGAAATTCTCCAATAATCAAGTATTTCTTTCAGTTAACATCTTGTTTAATTCTTGTAGGCCTTGTTTGATGACCAGTTAACATCTTGTTTAATTCTTGTAGGCCCTGTTTGATGACCTGAAGTTTCCATTCCACACTCTTGTTCTAGATTATGCAATACTCATCAGTAGCATTGGGAATGATTTTCTCCTTAGCTAATCTCTCCATTCCCATTTCAACATTCCTTTGATCTCATTTAGGTACTGAGCCCATAACGCTTCTTCATTTTCAGTAGCAACAATATCTTTCTATGTCAGATTTCAAGGCATATGCTTTCTTATGAATATTAAGTGAATCTAGAATGATTCAGGTTACCTTTGTTTATTATGTCATTTCTCTAGTCTTTTATGGCCCTTCCAAACACCTTGAGACTTTTCATCTCGCTTACTGCCTCCTTCCCCATCATTGTTGTCAGATCAAAGGATGATTAAGCTTGAGAAATTGGTTGAGGGGGAAGATCAAAAACAATTTTTAAGCATTCAGTTAAAAGCTTAACCTATTTCTTTAATTCATCCTTACTCTTTTTGTCCTTTTTAGATTGCTCCATCAACCTTGTTGCTGATACCTAGAAGTTATGCACATCTCCATCTCTCATAGAGGGTTAGGCAAGTTTATTCTAGCAATATAACAATCACTAACAGTTTCCTGAGTGACCTCCTTTTGTGCAGTGGGTTGAGCAACTTCCAGACATAGATTCTTTGAGTCATCATCATCTATTAGTCTAGTAGTAGTCTTCAAATTCTTGGGCTTAGGATTCCTTTGAAGTAGTTGACCCACCATATATCATTTTTTAGGAGGTCTAACTATATTGCCTTCCTCTTCTTTGATAATTTTTCTTCTAGCCAAACAGAGGTAGTAGGAACAACACTAGCCTTGGAACTAGAAGAATGAAATAAGGTTCTCTTTGTTGGAGGAGTGTTTGTTTGTATATCTTGTGATGAAGGTGGGGAATACTTAGGTCTTAAAGGTTCATTTACCTCTCCAATAGGTAATGAGTGATGAGATGAGGAAGAAGTACTAATTTCAATGTTTCCTAGATCTTCTTCTCCTTCATCCACCTCTTTATCCTTATCTAGGTGAGGTAAATCAAGAATATCTTCACCATAAGTTTGTTGGAACAAGTTCCTCTCAAGAGTTCCATCATCACTGTCACCTTGAGCTCTTGATGGTATTCGATGTGAGGTTGATGGAGAAGTCCCTAAAATCATAGGGGGTTGGTTACTTCCTCTTGTAGGTTGAGTATCTAGCGACCTAGCCTAAGGGTGGGATTACACTTTTTTCTATTTATCAACCCATTCTTGTGTCCTCTGTAAGACATCTTCAATCCTTTCTGCAATTATTTCAATTTCCTTGTTACTCCAATCCATAGCAGTGATGGGTTGATGAGCTATTAGCTTTGTAAATATTGGATCCACTAAATCCGATCCATCATCTTCAATGCCCTTTACATCCCACTCCATACGATAAGTGAGTATTTTTCTCAAAGACAACCTCATCCAACTTCTCCTTCTCACTTTAAATTCATCAAAAAAATCATCCCAATAATCTTATAGGTTGAGCAGATGAAAGAAATCGGGTCCTAGATTCAAGTTGTTTTTCACATAATCTTTTATATCAAAGGGAAAGCGTTCATCATAAAATTGCAAAGTATACTTATATATTTCCCTTTTCAATGTTCAAAGCATCTGACATAGAGTTACAAGTGAAAGGATCAAAACCCACTAGAAACGGAATAGCTACCCTTTTGTGCTCCTGGCATCTCTTATTCACATCAAAAAGCTACCTACAAACTTATCCTCAGGGTACTTGGGGAGTTTTATAGGAAAACCATTGAAACCACTAATTCTTATGTAAGAGAACCTCTAAACTGAATAAAATGACCCATATAAACCAACAAACTGCATGGATTTTGGAGTGAGTCTCATTTCAATCTTCCCCTGTAACTCTCGATTCATCCTCATGGTGAAGGAAACCCTTACCTAATTATAATTTATCATAGTAATCAAAAATCGGTACCTGGTCACAGGGAAGGTTACTTGACCTCAAACCTAGCCAAGGTCTAGTGCTTGCAATGGCATAGATTAAATATGAAGATATGTAAAAATTCTTGTTAATTGCAAAGAAAACAAGAAAGTTATGCATTTTGTCACTAATGAATTACATGCCCAATCTAAAAATTGGTGTCCTTTAAGCTCAATTTGGATGAAAAAGTACATCCAATATTGAAACCCATGACCATCTTCATTTCCCCTGAGTCTGTACAATAACATCACAATATTTGATATTTCCTCCATGAAGTGATTTCTCTGCAGATTTTTTGGTAACTAGTATTTGCCTCTCATGGGCTTTGCTAACCAATTCTTTGCCATCTCATTTCAATAGAATCCCTTCTTAGCTGAAAACTCAATTTGCGAGTTGGTGAAATCTAGGGATGAGAAATTTTCCCTTTTAGGGATTCTCAAACATGAAGCAAAAGTGGTTCTTTAAATTTTAACCACCAATTTATTATATTATGTTCTAATTTCATGGGCCTGAGAATCATAGTGCCTGATACACTCAAGGATCAATTTTGGGCACTGCACTGCTATGGGGAATGTAGTTGCCTCGATTAATCCACTATCGGCAACTTGTTGTGTGATGGGTGGTGGATTTGGTTTACTAAATTTTTCCCTAAATTCACCTACCCTAGTTTAGTATCCCTTATCTCAGGCATAACACAAGTTAACTCAGACATGTATTCATATCCCTGAAATTTATACCTCATCGTGGTCAAGACACTAGGGCTTGTATGTAATTGCACTAGAATAGATGATAATGCTAAAAGAAATCTTTCAAATTTTAGTTGGAATTTAAGATAGCTACTAAGCCAGGTAGGGAAGAAATACCTTAAATAGTTATGGAATTCAATAATCAATGTTTTCACCAGCACACTCTCCTTTATTTGTCTTTCCCAGTATCGCAATTGAATTATGCTCTTCTCAACTAGATCAATTTTCCTTTTATCTCTTTCCAATAAATACGCAAGTAGATATGCATTTATTGGTACCCCCTTGTCATGTTGGTGCATGTAACCTTTCACATCAGCACCTTGTTATAACTGCCTTTTGAAAATTTTAAAGGGAATGGCTACCTTATCGACAAAAAGGGAAGTTCATTAACTCTAGCGGACTCTGCTATGAGTTCTATAACCTACGAGAAACATCACCCACACTTTAATACTTGATTCATGACATCTTTGAAATCTCTATCATCCTCATGGTGGTAAAAGAAGGAGTTTATGTAACCTACTAAAACACCACTAGTGTTACATAAATTCTAAGAGATGTTGACATAGATTAGGCAATGACTAAAGTGGAACTTACAAAAGTTCATGTAACTCTGACAAATACTACCAAATGAAAAACAAAAAAATGCTTACAGAATACCATCATGGCGAGGAATGAAAGAGTTTTAATGACATGAGTGACGACTGACAAGGTTACAATAAGTGGTTGAAATGCCTCCATCATGAGACTTAGCTAAAAATTTAGGTAGCGTACGAATTTTAAGGGATGACCAAAAATACGGTAACACTCCTAGACAACACTGCTTTCACTCTAAGAAAAATGGCTCTGGAACAACCGAGCGGGAACACGAGTAGGAAACCAAATTTGAAAATTTTGGGTGACGAGGATGGTGATGACCCAGATCCTAATGGCGATGGTTGGCTCCTCTGGATTGAGGTGTTTGGTTGTTGGACTGCTCCCCTCCTTGGACAGTTCTTTTCTGGTGTTGGTGTTTTCTAGTGCTCCCAGACCTGCGCGGTGGTGTCTCCTATGTGGGACTCCTTCTCTAGCCGACGCTGTCGTTTGTGGGCATGCTTTGTTTGATGTCGTTGGTGGCTCATGGGTGGGTTAGGAATTTTTATTGGCTATGGTCTTTGTGGGCCAGTGTGTGGTCTCGGCCTCCTCTAGCTGGGATCGGGTCTGTTACCTTCCCCTTTGTTCCTGGTCCGCGACTCCTGTGGTGGGTGTGCAGAGTCTTTGGGTGATTTCGTTGTGGAGGACTGCTCTGGTTGTTTGGGGGTCCCCCTAGGTCTTGGATGAAGTGAGCAGTTGGTCTTGCTCTGGCTATGGGTGCTGGATGGGTGGCCCGAGTGTGTCTCCTCTGCTTGGGTGGCTGGTGTTGGATGGGTGGCTCGAGTGTGGCTCCTCTGCTTGGGTGTTGAGTTTTTGCAGAAGTTTGTTGTTGCTCTTCTTGTGGGGAGTTGTAACTGTGCGGAATGGAAGGTTTGCTTTTGTGGCTCCCCTGTCAGTGTGTGGTTGTGGCTGGGTGCTCAGCTTGGTTGTCTATGTTCGGTGGGTGGTTGTTGTGGTGGTCCTTTCACTGACCACTGGTTCTCTATTGGGGCCTAGTTTGGTTTGTTGGGCCCTTACGGTTATGCTTTGGTGGAAGACTTTGGGGTTTTCAGAAGTTCCTTTCTCGGGTCTTGCTTGGTTGGCCCAGTCTTGGGGTTTTTCTCCTTGCAGTACGTTCCTTGTGCCAGTCATGCCTTTGGATACTTTGTTTCTCCTTCCTACTATCATTTGCCTCGACCTTTCTCTTCAGCTGGCTCCTTTTAAGGTGGATTCTACTTCTATTGAGGGGAAGCCCACTCCTATTGAGGTGGAGTTGGTGGTTGTTTTGATGGCGGAGTGTTCTTGCCTCTCCTACGAGTTCCTATTGAGGTGGTTCTTGTTTGTGTAGGTGAGTGACTCTAGTTTGGAAGGTGTTCATTTTATCCGCTCCTATAGAGGGGAGCCCGCTCCTATTGAGGTGGAGTTTGGTTTGGTTTTACTGGTTGGTGGGTGCTGCAAGTTGACCAACTTTGTTCGTGTTTCTATTTTATTATCCTTCTATGGTGAGCCTTCCTTTTGTGGTTGGTTGTTTGAGATTGGGATGGCTTGCTTTGACTCGGTTGTTGCTAGTTATGTTTCTATTTTAGTGGAACCCTCTTTGTTAAAGGTGTGGCCTGGTTGGTCAGTGTTATTTGAAATCTATTTTTTTGCTGTTGTGGGTGTTTTTTCCCCCTCTGTTGATATGAATCTGGTGGGCTCTGTTATTGCTGATTGGAGCATAAGGTTTGGGTGTGGCCTGGTCCTATTGAGGTGGATTTGGTGTGTTTTTTGGCTCTTAGTTGTGTTTCTGGAAGTTTGGTTGCGGCTCATCTGTTGCAGGTTTGTGGAAGGTCAGCTGTAGTCCATCTGCTGCAGGGTTAATTTGATCCTGGCTCTTGTTCTGGGAATGGGTTATTTTGCTAGTCTTAGACTTGGGACTGTTGTTGGTTCTAAGTGTGTTGTCACTCCCGGTTATCTGTTGACCAGGTGTTGTTAGGTTCTGTTGTGTCTCTGTTGTGTGTTCGCTGGTGTTGTCTTAGCTCTGTAAAAGGTTGCCGGTCCTTTCAAAACCTTGCTTGTCCTTCTTGGCCCTAGCAACTCGTTGTGTAAAGGGTACGGTGCCCTGTAAATGCTGCTTAACTTTTCAAAAACACCGCTTTCACAGTTCACACACTTGTGAACATAACTTTCTCTACACAATTATCCAAAACTTGAAACTCTAGATATAACACCTTTGAACACCTATAATCAACATATCCAAACCGCACAAACATATCTTCAACCATGAAGAAATGTGGAGCAAAACATTGAATACCACTCAGTCACACTGAACACTCTTCACCAAACTATTTCCTCTTTTATTCAAATTTTCTTAAAAGCACTTGGAAACCAAGAATCAAAAACTCAAACTCATCACTTGGAACACTTCTACAATCTCAACCACACAAGAAACTTTGAACATCACCAATCACCAATACATGCTCATCAAAGCAACACTAGAGGTTGACATTAGTGATACCACTACTTACAACATAATGGAACCAATCAAAGCATCTCCATAGAATTCCAACAATCTCCTCATATACCTATTGACATCAATGAAAAAACAAAGATTTCTTGACATCAATGATAACAAAAACTTCCTAAAATATCCCCCTTTGTCATTACTGGCAACACATGGGAAAAACCATCAACAAAAAAAACAGCTCAGATCATCAACTCATATACTGCGCTACAATACACAGTGACCCCCCTTACACAAGCATCGACTCTTTGCAACATTGTCTCTTTCTCATGACTTATGTCCTCCTTACTTCATAAGGTTTTTTAGTTAACTCTCTCTCCATTTGATATCAATGAAAAAGAGAGAAATAATTGTATCTTTCCCCCTTTGACATCAAACATACATACTTTCTCTCCCTCAAAGGAAACAACTATAAGCAACAACAATTGCTCTGCAACTACCTTTTCTTTTACTGCACTATGCTTTCTTCACACATTTTCTACACACTACACAACATAATTCACCAACTATAAACAACTACACATATCATTTGACACAACTAACAAAGGAAAACACATGTATACCACACAATGACAACACTTACTCCCCCTGAGAAGTAGCCACCAACAACAGTCCAAAAAAAGGAATGAATATTGAGATCCATTGGACTGATGCATATCCTTATTCATCTAATTAAAAGGAGGGGAAATAATCCCCAACTTCTCTTAGAGATACTCAAAAGTATCCTTGGGAAGAGACTTCATGAAGATATTTGCAACTTGATCCTTAGTAGGAACATACCCTAGCTTCACCTCATTCTCTACAACCTTCTCTCTCAAAAAGTGATACTAGATTGAAATATGTTTTGTCCTTGAATGCATTACTAAATTCTTTGAAATATTAATAGCACTTGTATTATCACACAAGATAGAAATAGTTTCATCATATGCCACTCTAATATCATTCAAAGTTTTCTTTAGCCATAACACTTGAGTGCAACAATGTATTCTACCTTTGCAATAGATAATGACACTTCAAACCATACTTCTTGCTTAGCCAAGACACCAAGCTACTTATATGAAAGAAAGCACCACCACTTGTACTCTTTCTTTCATCCACACAAC
Source organism: Sequoiadendron giganteum (assembly GCA_007115665.2). NCBI lineage: Eukaryota > Viridiplantae > Streptophyta > Pinopsida > Cupressales > Cupressaceae > Sequoiadendron > Sequoiadendron giganteum. Next base: position 17,630,082 of record CM021109.1, read on the forward strand.
CTACCCAATCTACATCTGTATAAGCACTTAAAGAAATATTAGTATCCTTTGGATACCACAAACCATGGTCTAGAGTGTCTTTCAAATATATGAATATCCTATTCACCACTACCACATGTGATTCTCTAGGATATTCTTGAAATATAGCCACAAGACATATTGCATGCATGATATCCAGTCTAGTAGTAGTTAGATATAGCAATCCTCCAATCATTGATCTGTACTTTCTCTTATCAACCTTAGAATATTCATTCTTACTCAATTTACAACTAGTAACCATTGGATTAAATACTAGTTTAGAGTCTTCCATCGTAAACTTCTTCAACATTTCCTTGACATACTTGGACTGTGAAATGAATATCCCTTTCTTTGTCTAATTGATTTTAAGTCTATGGATATTTAATATACCCCATGCTCTCTTCGGGTTGCTTTTAGTGTTTTGCTCGGCTTCTGATCCTGCCCAATAATTTTAAATGGCCTTCATGCCAAACTTTCGGCGTTCTCCGTTCAATCTGGCCACATGTCGCCAAATCGCAGAGGAAAGCTTCCCTTCCCTTCTCTTCTGAGCTCTGACCTTCTCCCACGTGTCAATAAATTAGGTGTGTTAGGCATGTTTTCATATAACTCTTTTTCGGGTCCCAACTACTTGCCACATGGCCTTCACCTATGCAAACTTTGGCAGGACGCTCAAGCAATGTCAAGAACAAGAATTCTACCACATGTATTCTCATTGCAAGCTCTCATCAAAAGACAAGGAGGAAAAACTACGGGTTGTGAAATGTCACCACATATTCCTTCAATGTGGCTACATAGAAGGGAAGAGTGATTCGAACAACAACCTGCCAAACTATGCCACATGTTCTAATTGTTTTTGCTATGAGGCGACACTTGTTTGCACAAAATTGATTAGGACCACTGCCATCATTTTGTAGAGGATGTATGTGGCTAGTGAATGACTAGATCCATGCTCGAGAATATTTTTGTTACAATGACCGTGATGAATCATTTCTGAAAGTATTATGCTTCATGATGGACATCTTGTTACAATCTTCAAGCGGTGGACACCCTTGACTATATATACTACTTCTCTTGTGAAGTTTAAGAATATTTTTCTTCTTTACTATTTAGTTAGTAAGCGGTTGAATTAGCAATTATAGGGCTGCTATTTGCTAAGTTGAAAATATCTATAGAAGGATTAGGAAAACACCAAGCCTTTTTTATTTTTGATAATTGTAAAAGATTCACAGACCGTGCCCTTGTAATTTGGCCTTTCTGTCTCTTAACTATTGATAATTCTATATTGTGTTGTTTCTGAAATAGTTTATTTGCAACTTCCATAATTTGAATAAGAATGTTGATTTGGAACCATGTCATTGAATATTTTCTTTTAGTATAGCCCTATGCAAATTATGTTATGTCATGAAATAAACTATTTAGGTCTTTCCTTTCTATGATCGTTATTTCAAGCATAGAAGATTGTTGAACAGGCCCTTAGATCACATCTGTAAGATAGGTCTATTGTGCTTTATATCCAAGTTTGGGTGCATCACCTTAGTTAGATCATTTTATTTTATATTTGCTTCATTTTCCCATTCAAAACCCCAGTTATAGAAGAAGCCGACTTCTTTAAAATCTGGAGGTCACTCAGTTTGGTGCAATAGGTCCCCCCTAAAACTAAGTTTCCCACAAAGGGTTGTTATCTTGCCCATTTTTGGCATCAACAATTTTTTCTTCTTGGAACGTCCGGTGGGAAAATGAAAAGATTTGCTTAAGCTTTAAGAAAGTACATGAGCCATCGACCTATCACAAGATTCCAAACAGTAAACAATCCTGGTTTGTTGGTACCTCCATTAGGGTCAATACCAACTAGAACCCATCATAGAAACATCCTGAACCCTCCACCAACTATGTTGCTTATCGCCAACCAAAATTATGTGGCTTGGGATGTTGGGAGTCCTCTTATTTCCCTAGTAGCACCTATCGTTTGGGCTCCCATTCCGGTCTCTGCCCTCAAGTCTATTCCTAAATTTAACAGAGATGGCTCAAGAACACCATCTGAACATCTGCAAGATGTTACAAACGTGTGTCTGGTGCATGGAGTAACAAATGAAAATATAGTACTGAGGTTGCTCGGAACCTCTTTCAGAGGAAAATCATTAAAATAGTATCACACTCTACTGGCTAACTTCATCAACACATGGGATCAGCTCAGAGACCCCTTTTTTGAGAGATTCTCAAACGATGGCGATAGATCTTCTTAGTATCACCAGCTAGAGGTCATCAAGCGGGTCCCATACGAGGCCCTGATTGAATTCAATGCCTGGTTCCACATAACTTGGCAAAGAGTTCAGGCTGCAATTCGCTCACCACCCGAATTAGCATTATGTTTTACCTAAAGTCCATCAACATTGACATTTCCATGATGATTCAATCCCTTGGTGGAACCACATTACCAAATAGGTACAACATAGTGATGAAGGAAAATAATAATTTGATCGATGCTGGGAAGTTGCCACCTTGACCCATTGTGTTGATATTCCCTAAGACACTAGTTGCAGCCCAAGCGACACCACCTACCGCACCAGTTGCCTCTCAATCTATGTACATAGATGCAAGAACACCACAAAGCATCACACTTGGTTCCTTGAAGGATGTGACAACCGACATAAAGGAAATTTTGTGGGCTATGGCCAACAAAATAACCATCATTAAGCACAATTAGGTTGTTCCTCCATAACCAACCTATTAGAGTTATCAGGCTAGAAGGCCCTCTTACCAGCAAAATCATTCCAAGGAGGTGCTCGAATAAATCCTTAGGCACCAACAACCAGTCAAATAGTATCGATACCTACTCCATTGCCAAATACCAATCGAAGCTCAAATAGAGAGATGATTGCAGAGAAAAATAATCTGATTAATGATGACAACCCCTGGTGTTTCCCTTGCGATGATTCACATATGCCCCGAAATTGCCCACGCAACAATCTACAACAGAAGGTAGTAGAGCACTGTAGCCAAAGCATGATGTCATACAATGGGGGCTACACATATACCTCCCTGCAAATGGAAAATGTGGTACTCACCGCTTGAATTCAAGGAATATCTCTAGAACAAGAGACTGATATAGCTCCCTACCACGCCCTCTTCTCATGGATGGAAGGAGAGGAGGCGATGTTTGCCTTCGAAGTATCCACTTGAGAAGTTTCACATGAGCAGTTTGATTACAACAACCATTCTAAAGGAAGGCCCTCTAATGAGACTATCGAACCACAATTGGTCAATCGACAGTCTGAAAACTACTTCAATCATCAGACTAGTACCCCTCCAATAGTGACAAAAAGCCTTCCGCAAAAGAAGACCATAACCACTAGAGATAAGGAGCAAAGGAAACCGAGTCTACCATCGTTGGATGTGGTAGAGCATTTAAAGAAATCATCCGCTAATGTTTCCTTGTGGGAAATCCTAGCTATGTTGAAACAAAATACACTATTACAAAGGGCTCTTCAAGAAGACCTGATCACAGGACCAAAGGAGGAAACTACTGAATTATTTCAACCGACCAAAGTTCTTGCAAATACTGCGGAAGAAGTCCCCGAGGAATATCTTGAAGAAGAATCAACATTCAAAATCAATGAAGAAAAATCAAAGCCGAGGTCGTTTCTCTTAACCCTTATTGTGGGTAAGAAATTACTGCATAATTCCATGATTGACTCTGGCGCCAACACCACAGTCATGCCCAAGCTAATAGCTGAAGCCTTGGGATTAAGCTATGAACCTTTGAATAAGGGATTCATGCAAATGGATGGTAATATGGTCAATGCTATGGGGATCATTAAGGACCTTCCGTTAACTTTGTTTATCTGCCTAAATATCATAGTCAAGCAGGATACGGTGATCATCGATATCCCTCCAATTTTTAGTCTATGCATGTCCAGAGAATTCACTTCCAAGCTAGGTGGATACCTTTATTTAGATTGTTCAGACCTAACTATAAGGACCAAGAATGGATACAAAATGAAACTAGAATCTAGACCTTTTCATCCCAAACATGTCGCAGACGAAGCTAGGGCAGCCTTTAAATCAACTCACACTTCCATAAGCAAGGAGGAGATGTACTGCACGAAGCCTCTAGAAGATGAAGAAATTACTAGGGATCGAACCAATTAGGAGGAGGTTCTCCTAAGTGAATTTATTGACAAAGATCCTTTCGACAATTATCATGCCATTGGACTAGAAACTTATGTCATTTATGATGAAGATCAAGTAATTATGAAAGTGGCAAAAAAACCCAAAGGCATTTCGATGATCGAACTATGGTCGCTACATTTTGATAGTGCAAGATACGAGGTTGGTACAAAATCTAAAGTGTACTTGACTTCCTAAAGTAGCAAGGGTACAATCATGTCCCTTTGACCCCATCTTTCCTGTCCTCGAGACAAGGTTGAATGTGATGGCCTCATATTAAATTTGAGCCCGACAGAGCAAATCAACATCAAGCAAATAGGTTAGCTTAGGATTTAGGAACTAATCAAAAACTAAGTTCAGGTGGATGGCCATACAAGATCCTCTGAAGGAATGGGACAAGACCTTATTAAGAGCTTCATAACTTTCAATATTCAAGCGATTCCTCAAGAAAAAAATGATGACACAATTTTTTTGGTTGAAATCGGATCTCAATCCAAACTAGTACCAAACCCGATGTACAAGCAATGCCCCGAGCGAATGATGCTCCAACTCGCAAAACTAGGGGATGGAAAGAGTTGGAAAATATTCGACAGTGGTGAACAAATCACCTTGGTTAGTTCACAACTAGGAGAGGTTAGAAACCATTCCCAATCAGGGATGACCGAAGGTGAGGACAGACAAGAAGCGCAACAAGAGATTCATGAATTTTCAAGGAAATCGGTCACTTCTAAACGTTCCCCTTTAGGTAAGACCAAAAATAATAAGAGGAAGTTCACAAAAATTGAAGATGATTATGCCCATGGTCAAATCAGAAAGTAAAACAATCCTAAAGTCAGAGGGAGCATCCTACATCAAAATCAAGAAGGATGCACACATTTTTCAAACTAAAACGAACAATTGTTGGCTTGGTCGTATGAAACATTCAAAGAATATGATCCTAGCATCGTCCAGTTGAAATTTTGGTCAGAGAAAGAGGTCAAATTAGTGTGCCAAACCAAAGGTCTATCAAATCTCAAAATTGAAGTTTCAATCAAGCCCAACATTCGGGTGTGCAACCACATTCTAGTCCAAGAGAGTCTAAATCAAACACCAACGGGAAATTCTCACTCATCACCCTCTATGAAATCAATTTTATGTGACATAGCAGGTGCAAGCATGTTGTCCCTATTTAATACCTATTTAGACTAGAGGTTGGATGGCAAGGGTTTGGTGGTAATATCTAGTCAATAAGAATCAAGAAATGACCATCGCAGGAAATTTAATGGTAAGAAGGGTTCGCCTGTAATGATTCCAGCAATGCAAGGTGTTCGAATAAAAGAATGTAGAAAGAAAAATGTAAAAGGTTTCCCATCATGAGAATCCACTTTGAATTTCTAAAGCTCGTTCAAACAATCCTATCACGTATTATGTAATTAATCTATTCATTTTCTTCTTTATTCTTTTGTTTGTTCGGTCGGTCTTCCTAAATCAGTGTTACAGCAAAGACTTACAATGCAATACAAAAATAATACATATACTAGAAGGGTTAAAAAATCAAAGCAGCAAGGCAAAGATGTTTAACACAAGCTATATTTTCATTATATTTATATACTATGAAGAGTACGATAGAAAAATGGCCTGGTGGCCACGCTTCAAAGAGTGTATACTTATATTGTGAAATCCTTTTTCCAAGCTATATACAAAACCTAGCAAAATTTTTGTCTCAAAGCTAGGAAGGGGGAAAATTTTTAGTCTTGCATGAGAGAAACAACATTAGCATCATCAAGTACCACCTCATCCTCGGGTAAGCCAACATCACCATCCAGAGCAACATTGGCAGGTGGTAGAGGGAACACTAGGCTCCTGAAGTCAATGTACCAGTCAATATTATAGAACGACACCACATTGTAAATCCGAAGCAGAAAGTAACAAGCACGAGAAATCTTCTCGTGATGAACTTCTTGTGACTAAAGATGAAAACCACTCAGAATCGAAAACCATGGAATAAATCCATCCTCTTGAACAAAACAACAAAGGTCTCTCGCAATCGGTATCCTTTTGAAGGCAACATGTGCTAACACCTTTCCAAGGTCATTCAGGTATTTTTTCAGAAATATCTTTGTCACCAATCGTCTGATAAGTGGCTTGGGGACTTGAATGTCGAGTAGCGATGCCATGAAGTGAGAGCTCATGTCAGTATTTATCCTATACTTGTCCTTGTATTTGAGGAAGTCGTGACCAATGACCCATTTCATAGCCACGATGGCCAAGGAATGCTTATTCTTCGTCATCCTTTTCAAACACCTAGTCAAAATCTCACCAAGGAAAGCTATTTGTGGTTTTGGAGAGGTCAGCCTGATGGGGGTGTCCATGGCATCATACGCTATATGAATGTCAGGCATAAATCCTATGCAAAGAGTCTAAATTCAAACTCTATGCTAAATACTGCGGAGACTGCAATTACCAAATGCTAAGCCAATCGCCTAATGAGGATTCTGCTAGAACTAGCTAAGTTAATCTTTCGACTGACTAGACGCATTTTTATAGAAGTAGCAAGGATAAGCGTGGTAATTTGCATACCATAAGCATGAGTTTGGTCAGGTACTACCTTGAATATTGCACCAAGGCTCGCTCAAAATTTTCACCAAGTTGCGATTGTAGGTATGATTTGATGCAAGCAAGCTAATTAATTAGCACAAGCTGCTGGCAACATTCGACAGTAGCCTTTTCAGCCAGACGATGAGGTGTCATCCTTCTGAGTGTTCCTCAAAGCCTGAGAAAAGATACAGATCTATGTGATGGTTATCGCCTGCTCTAGCATAATCATTTCGTTCGGGTTATTAATTACCATGACATACGATGCCTAACCTGCTTTCAAATCACTAACTCAATTTCCAAGAAAAATCACGTCAAGGGTTGCAAGTACTTCGGGTCATCATGGAGCCTCATCATTTCAAAATAGCAGGTATTTTGCTTTGCATAAACCCAAGGGTCAGCAGTACATGCCGAATTTAATGCAGGAAAAAGCAACTGTCATCTACCACTTGGAGGAGGACAGAAAAGATAAGGATTGCATGTGAATGTTTTAAAAGAAAAAAGGGGCTTTTGAATACAATAATTGTTGAGAAAATTTTGAAGTGCAAAGTTGGTAAAAGGCAAGTCGTGAAATTTCAAGAAGTTCAAGAGGAAAATGGCATCCGATGTTCCTAATGTAACCCAGAACCCACATATGAATGAATCAGGCCAGGCATCTCAAAGCTTGGCTGATGCAATAATCAGTGCACCTATGGTCAATATCTTCGAGGAGCAGCAGTCCTATGCTACACTTGGAATCCTAGATAAACCAAAATGGCCCCGCACATGACCGACTAAGAAGGGCGTCGTCAGAGATGCTAGTCTGATAAAAGAAGAGTGGGATAATATCTATGACCCTATCCTCAAGACTAAACCTAAGGGTCTTAGGGAAGCCGCTTTTACTAGGATGAAGAAATACCAAGAAAAAAAACTACCTTTCAAGCAATGGTAATGCAGACTTCCCCAGTATATGGTCCCCTATGTGCCCCATTTCCTAGAGATGATTCATGAAAGTGTTTGACGCTTCAATTTGGCAACTGGCGCCATTGAAGGAAGGAAATTGTGGGTGGTGCTGACTGCAAAGGATCTCAGGCACATGTTGTGCATTCCCAAAATGGGGACCAGAGAGTGGTCGATGGAGCATTTCAGCTAGAAAAAGGGTTCTGAATTTTGGATGAGTGGGAGAGATGCCCTCAAATTTTATAACGTTGAAACCGGAAGGCCCCAGGATAACAAGGCGTCATTGAAAAATATGAATCGTTGTGTCAACTATGAACTAGCAGACATGAAGGATACTATCTCTATGATAGCATTTGTGTGCGCCTTTGATAATGACGAGATCGTGATTGAGGCTCAATTGGGCCTAGGTTTCCAACTCTGGAGGTAGAGGGAACCTTTCTGGTATGATTTCGCGGAGATGATTATCAAGGACATGAAGAAATAGATTAGCAAGTTCGGAACTATGGGCAAGTTCAGGTATCCTTCTCTTCTTTCCTATATGTTTCTACATAAAAATCTTGATTTCTTCAAGGAAAAAATGGAGTTGGCAATATTCGACGAGAGAAAGCATTGGAAGCCGGTTTTGGTATGGACTCACATCCTCTGTTCCACTTACGATTATTATGCATTTCCAAAAAAATTCTTGGATCCAATTTTAAATGACCTAAATGAGGATGGTGACTATTATCACCTATCGGGCGATCAGACCAGCTGGATACGATCCTTATTCCCTAAGTGTGACTGGTTCCTCAATGAAGATTTCACATGTGTCTGAGTGCATGGCTTTTGTGAAGAGTTGATCTAACTCCCCGCATTCCCAACCGATCAGGTATTAGCCCTGGAAGTCTTTTGGTAGATGGTTGTTATGGACTGGAATTTTTGCTCCAACCTGAAGAAGAAGAAGAAACTATTTTTTGACTGCCCCATGAACTACAAAACAATGATCATGGTAAGGAGGAGATCAACAGAGCTACTTGAGGCTAAGCTGGAACACCTTAGGTTGGTTTTTATTTGCGATAAATGGGACTACAAACTCGAAGATGATTTGGGTGGCTCATCTATTAAGGTGAAGCATAGCCCTCAGCCATATTGGGAAGCTTGATTTGGGTGAATCATCTATTAAGGTGAAGCATAGCCCTCAGCCATATTGGGAAGCTCGGAGAAATCCGACTGAAGATGACAACAAATTTTGGGTGGACTTGGCGCTCATGCCGACAGATAATCGAAGGTCATCGTGGCTCGATTTTTATCTCATCAAAGGGAAGGTCAATGAAAATAGCCGTATAAGTACTACGCTCTAAAGTAGCTTGATAAAAGAGCATAGTTGGAAGCCACAAAAGATACATTATTTTTGGATATACGACCAGGAGATTAAGAACCTCGATGCTCCTTTCTAGGATGAATCAGTTTTTGATGTCGATGATCAATTCGACACCCTCTAGGACTAGGAACATCCAGACTCTGATGCAAGTGATGCAGAGGGGGCCTGACTGTAAGGATGTCTTGCAACGCTCCGACAAAGGATTACAGAAGCATAAAGCGAAAACACAACCTGGTACTGTGATTAGGAGGAGAATGCGGGTGAATACTTCATGATTGGGGTCATCACAATCTTGACCAATAGCCATGGCTAACCTTGGAGTGACACAGAAACTGATAGAGGTTGTAGATTTGGAGAGCCTTCCATAGAGAAAAAGATAGCACACTGATACCTCTTCGAGAGTTGGTACGCATCAAGTGGCGATCGGCCAAGCATCAAAGATGAAAATGGCTGCTCAGGTATCTTTCTCTCCCTCTTTTCTTAGCTCACAATCTCTTGTTTCTTTTGCGGTCCCTATGGCACCCATCGATTTGATTTTGAACCCATCATTCTTTTTCCCCTCTGCAATGACTGCGGGATTTTTCCCCTTTCCTCTCATATCGGATAGATAGCTTTCACTCCTCCTCGGACTTCCCTGCCTTTGGTCACATCCCCTTCAACGACCCCATCTACATCCTCATCTGCATCCATGCCTTCCACCCCTATAGTTTTTGAAGTTGTTGCCTCTGTTTCATTATTAGATTCAATTCCGACTCAACCGTCACAACCATTAGAACTCGGTACATCTCCTTTGACACCACAATTTTCCATGAGACCCTCCATGCTTTCGTCACTAGGGATTTGGGATATTCCTACCTTCTCTCCACTCCTGTTTGGCCTTCCAAAGAAGAAAAAATCTGAGGTCACCCACCTCTCGTTTCCTTTCACTGTCCCTCTTGGCACCCCTTTTGCAGGTGAATGAATCAGGTCACCAACTCGATTCTTGTCTCAAAGTGATACAACGAAGCAAGCTCGAGCTCTCCAACTCCAGAAGCAAAAAGCAAAGGATACCAGAAGGCCTGCAGAGCCCAGTGTCCATGCAATTTACAATGAGGCTCAACAATCGTTGCATTTTGCAACCCTGCATCCAAATATTATCAAACCACAGGGGGAAATGTAACCCAATGACTATGACATCCATTCCATCAGACTGATTTGCGTGTTGCCTGACCATAGGACAAGGTTGAGCTGATGGAGGAAATGCAACGGGTGGTGACTATCGAATTCTTTAAGTCTGGACGAAAATTGAAAAATATGGAGGACGAGCTCAAGGTCATCAAAGCAAGGCTAGGTGTTGCATTGACCAAAAAAAAAGCGCAAGAAGTAGAAAAGTATGCCTCGCACAAAATGTGGAGGCTGAGCAGGCTAGCTTGCAAAGGGAGCTTGAGAAATTTCAAGCCCAGGAATCTGATCGGATAGTCAAGCTATGACAAAAGAACTAGGAATTATCGGACATGTTGGCCCAATCGGAGGGAGAGGTTCAGCAGAATATCAAATATTTATAACAATTGAATGCCCATCTAGAGCAAACGGTAAGGGAAAAAGAGGCAAACCAAGCAAGAGTGCAGGCTCAATTTCAGGAAGATCTCAGGAAGTTTAGGCTTACCCAGGATCAAGATTCTTCCACCTGAAATCAGGCTGAGGAAAGGTGGTCGGCCACACAAAATAACCTAAAGGAGAAGCTCACCTCTTCCACAGAGAAAATTGCATGGCTAATGCAGGAGATTGAGACAAGGGATGTAGAAATTAATTTCTTGAAAGAGATCACTCAGACTCCTGCTCCACAGTCAGACCTCTATTTAGTAGCCCAACAAATGTACGCTCCCTACTGGGAAAAGGTTAAGGCCTTATGCCCTACTCTCCATCCCACACTCCAATTCATGGGGGAGGTGACAGATTTATGCAGGGAGGTTTGTGCCACAATGGAGTAGTTCCCACAATTCATAGGGGCAAAGGTTCCCGAGTCCAAAAGGGTACTAGAGAAGTTGTACACAGTTTCGAGTGAGGATCTAGAACGAGCAGAGATCAAGAATTGGAGAGCAGCTGCTGGGGTTGCAAAGGTGTTTATAAAATGCCAGGAGGCCACCCTTCATGCTCAGTGATGTTCTGCCACATTAGGGAAAACTATGTATGGCATTCAGGCAAGACTTTCCAAACTAACTGAGATGGGATTGCCCTCTCTGTTTCTTCCCGATGAATTGGTGGCTATCGCAAAGTAGATTGCATCCAAAATTGAGGAAAGGAAGTAGGATTTATCAGTCTTCCTGAGTTTCAGCCAACCTCCTACCACTGAGGACATTGATGGTGTAACTAATTAGATCGCATGACTACTTTTCCAAATTGAGGACAGGTCTAGAATATGTTCGATGTTTCCTTTCAAAGAGTTGATCGACCTGCACGAGGCACACAAAATCCTGCGTGTCATATCAATGCCTTCCGAAGCCGACTGGTTTCTCTTTCTAAGCTCTGACTCCCAAATGCCTAATGAATAAAGCTCTGGTTTTGAAACCAGATAATTTTGGATTCACCATTCCACAGGTGAAATGCCCTTGGTAGTCGCCAAAATCTGTGGATATTTAATATACCCCATGCTCCCTTCAGGTTGTTTTTAGTATTTTTCTTGGCTTTCAATCGTGCTCGATAATTTTAAATGGCCTTCATGCCAAAATTTTCGCGTTCTCCATTCAATCCCACCATGTGTCACCGAATCACACACCGAGGGAAAGCTTCCCTTCCCTTGTCTTCCAAGCCCTGACCTGCTCTCGCATGTCAACAAATCGGGCGTGTTAGGCCTGTTTTCATATAATTCTTTTTCGGGTCCTGACTTCCTACCACGTGGCCCTCGCTTGTGTAAACTTTGGTGGGCCCCTCAAGCGGTGTCGAGAACAAGAACACTGCCACATGTCTTCTCATCGCAAGCTCTCATCAAAAGACAAGGAGGACGAACTACGGGTTGTGAAATGCCGCCACGTATTCTTTCGACACGACTACATAGAAGGGAAGTGTGATGTGAACGCCAAGCTGCCAAACTATTTTTGTTGCGTTCTAATTGTTTTCGCTATGAGGTGGCACTTGTTTGCACAAAATTAATCGGGACCACTGCCATCATTTTGCAGAGGATATATCTGGCTGGTGAATGACTGGATCCATGCTCAAGAATCTTTTTTTTACAACGGCCTTAATGAATCATTTCTGAAAGCATTATGATTCATGATGGACATATTTTTACAATCTTCAAGTGGTGGATTCCCTTCACTATATATACTACTTCTCTTGTGAAGTTTAAGAAGCTTTTTCTTCTTTACTAGTTAGTTAGTAAGCGGTTGAATTAGCAATTACAGAGCTGATATTTGCTAAGTTCAGAATATCTATAGAAGGATTAGGAAGACACCAAGCCTTTATTTTGTTTGATAATTGTAAAAGATTCATAGATTAATTTGGCCTTTCTATCTCTTAACTATTGATAATTCTATATTGTGTTGTTTCTGAAATAGTTTGTTTGCAACTTCCATAATTTGAATAAGAATGCTGATTTGGAACCATGTCCTTGACTCTTTTCTTTCAATATATCCCTATGCAAATTATGTTATGTCATGAAATAAACTATTCAGGACTTTCCTTTCTATGATCGTTATTTCAATCATAGCAGATTGTTGAATAGGCCCTTAGATCACATTTGTAAGATAGGTCTATCGTACTTTATATCTAAGTCTTGGCGCATCACCTTAGTTAGATCCTTTTATTTTACATTTGCTTCCTTTTCCCATTCAAAACCCCAATTATAGCAGAAGTCGGCTTCTTTAAAATTCGGAGGTCACTCAGTTTGGCACAATAGGTCCCCCCTAAAATTGAGTTTCCCAAAGAGGGTTGTTATCTTGCCAATTTTTGTCATCAACAAAGTCCAAGAGAGAAATTCATCTCCCTAAACAAAAATATTTCAAACTCTTTATGCATCTCTTTTGCGAATCTCTTGCACATACTTTTATTTCCTCCAAAGAGTATATCATCAACATACACAACCACAATCAAGATTTGACCCTTTTCAACTTTGAAATAAATATTTCTATATATGATACCTTTATTGAATCCTTACTACAACAAGTATCTATCCAATCTTGCATACCAAGCTCTAGGAGCTTGCTTGAGTCCATATAATGTCTTCTTTAATTTGGAGATCATATTAGGATCATATTATAACTGAAAGCCTTTCAGTTGTTCAATATAAATCTCTTCTTCGAACTCACCAATCAAGAATGCAGACTTCACACACATCTAATAAACTCTGAAATCCTTATGTGTTGTAAAATCCAAGAACATCCTAATAGCTTCCATTCTTTCCACCAGAGAAAATGTCTCCTCAAAATCTATTCCTTCTACTTGTGAGAACTGTTAGTGTTTCTTAGATCAGATTAGACAATAAAGAACTCAATAGAATTGCAACATATAAGACAATGAACACAACAAAATACCCTGGGAAAACCCTCCTCTTGAGGGAGAAAAACCCAGCAAATGATCTCTTCTATAATGTAGAACAACTAGCAGAAATCTACTTACAACTCAGGCCCAGCAATGGCCAATAAAGAATGTAGTGAGGTCGCACCTCTCCTAGATACACAAGATACAAATGAATATCTTCTTCCTTGAAATCGGACTGCTGCTGCAAATGCGAATTCTGCTCTTAATGATAACTGCGAACTTGCTTGATTGAATTATTTACAATGCCAAAGTGACCTTGTATATATACAACATAGGTGCCTCTTCATTTAGGTCGGCCTTTACATAATAAATAATAAACAATTAACATGTCTTAAGGTTGTCTCAAGGTTAAGACAAGAATAGGCAAACTTATAAGGGTCGGCCCTTTAGCAAATAAAATGTTTGATATAAATTAAATAGCCAAGAGGCTATTCATTTAATTTATCTTTTCTTCTTGGGAAGTGCAGACCAAAGCTGTCATAACATCAACAAGAACCCTTTACACACAAGTCTTGCCTTATTTCTTACCACTTCTCACTCTCATTCATCTTGTTTTGAAATACCCACATAGTTTCAATCACATTCTTGTTTGTAGGTATTAGGATAGGTTCCCAAGTTTGATTTTTCTCAATCTACATCAATTATTCCTCCATAGCCTTGATCCAATATTCATCTTTGCATGCTTCAATCACTATATTAGGTTCAATTTTGGAAAGTAAACATAGGTTTACTTGTTCTTCTATCATAGCAACCTTTCTTCTTGTCAACACACCTCTACTCTTGTCACAAATGATCTAATCTTTTGAATGATTCTTCTGTACATACTTAGAGGTCTTAGGGATCTTTTTTCAGAGCTTCTTCCTCTTCAACCTATACTTATTTTTCTTTACCTTCATGTTTCTCTTCTTATCTATAAGAGGACTCATTTGATTCATATCCATCTATCATCACTGAATTGTTATGTAAATATTCGTCCACTTTGACACTTGCACTTTCAACAATCTTTTTCAGCCTCTTGTTGTAGCACCAGTAAGACTTGATTCTTGTAGAATATCCAAGGAATATTCCTTCATCAAATCTTGTATCAAACTTTCCTAAGCTTTCTTCATATCTTTTGATATAGAAATTTCTTCCAAACACTAAAATATTTCACAATAGGGGTTCTTCAATACCACAACTCATAGGGATGTTTTGAACTATTTTTCCTTGCTTGTGCTCTGTTAAGTATATATATTGTAGTACGAATTTCTTATCTCTAGTAGACATCTGGTAGAATTGCTTCCTTCATTATTTTCCTTACTCCTTCCTAAACAGACATATTCTTCTTTTCCACAATTCCATTCTGTTGAGGAGTCCTAGGAGTTGAAAAATTCGTCTTTATTCCATGATCTTCACAAAAAGTGTTAAACTCATTAGAGGTGAACTCCCCACCTCTATCACGTCTCAAATATTGATCTTAAAATCTATTTCATTCTCAACCATAGTTTTGAATACCTTAAACTCATCTAAAGCTTCTGATTTTTCTTTGAGAAAATTAACCCAAGTCATTCTAGAGTAATCATCAATTAATAGCATGAAATACATGTCACCTTGAAAATTTTTGATTCCTTTAGATCCACAAAGATCCATATGCACCAAATCCAAAGGACTGATAGTAGATTTCTCTTTGACTTTGAAATCATTTTTTACTTACTTCCCAATTTGATATTCCTTGTAAAAAATATTGATAGCCTTTGTAATCTTCGACAGATCTCTCAAAGATTGATTTGAACTGATCCTTACTAGGCTATCAAAAGTGATGTGATACATTCTTCTATGCCATACCCAAATTTCATTAATTTGGGTCATAAAGCATTTACCATTTGCACCCTTAAGTTGATAGACATTTCCATCTGCCCTTCTTCCTGATGCAACCACAGTTTCAGAGCCTTTTATTATCTCACAACCATTGTACTAAAACACAAGATTATATCCTTTACTACACATTTTTCCTACACTCAAAAGGTTATGCCACGAACCCTTAACATAAAGAACATCATTTGTATTATGAATATCATAAAAACTAATTGAACCTTTTCCACATATCTTAGTAGTTGTATCATCACCAAACTTAACTAAACCACCTTCAAACTTCTCAAGCTTTTAAAACAAACTTACCCTTATCACTTGTCATTTGATTTGAGCATCCACTATCAATGATCCAGTTTTTCCTCTCTTCTTTAGCATGAAAAGAAAGCATCATTGCTCCTCCAATATTATGACCTACTTCTAGAGTACTTTCCTTCATACATCTCTCAAAGTTAATAGAATTAGTTCCAACATTTAGAACCATTAACAAGAATTCATCAACTTCATCATCTAGATAATCAGATTCATCATCAGATAGACTATCATCTTATTTAGCATAATAAATTCTCTTAATTGATTTACCTTTATTATCCTTAGGTCTATCTCTTGAAGATTTGACATGACATCTTGAAGCATAATGACCAATATTTCCACAGTTAAAGCACTTGAAAGGCAAATTACCTTTATATTTTCCAGTGCCCTTTTTCAATTTCCTCACAAATTTTACTTCCAACTCATCAAATTCGTTTGGATCAGATTCCCCATTCTTCTCTACTTTACCAACTTTAAAAGTAGTCTCCCTTTTTACATCAGTTGGACCAAACTCTTAATTCAAAAGTATTTAATGCACCAAACAACTGATCTGTAGAATGATGATCTAAATTCTAAGCTTCTTCAATAGCATATACCTTATGGCTATAAGTTTTGGGAAGATTTCTTAGTACCTTCTTTACTACCTCATCTTCTTCAAGTTTTCCTCTAAGGTCTCTGATGGAACTGACAACTTCATCCACTCTACGCATGTATTCTGTAATATCTTCATATTTTTTCATCCTTAAGGTCTCAAATTTAGTCTTTAGATTTTGCATCTTTGATTTCTTGACCTCATCATCTCCTTCATAGATACTTTTGAGCTTTTTCCAAATTTCACTAGTAGTTTTAAGACTCATAACTTTCACAAGTTTTGAATTAGAAAGACCACTTAAAACAGTATACTTTGCTTTGTCATTGTTCTCATATGCCTTGATCTCATCATCAGTACTCAAACCATTTGTAGGCACTATGTATCCAATTTCAACAAACTCCCAAACTCCAAACCCTATAGAGATAAGGAAACCTTCAATCTCGATCTTCCATAATGCATAATCAGATCCATCAAATAAAGGAGCCTCCTTGTGTGTCATCCCAAATCTACTTCAAGAAATTAATCTTTCTTCTAAGGAACATTTCTCTTATGCCAATTATTGAATGCACAAGACAACCGAGAGGGGAGGTGAATCAGTTGTACATTACAACATCAAAATCCTCATTAGCATCCAGATCTACATTAGTCCTTAAACCCTTAACAACCATCAAACTCTTGTTAAATACATTAGCATAATCTAAACATGAGAAACAATAATGAAAACACACCCAAACACATGAGAACATCAGATTTATGTGGAAAACCCAAGAAGGGAAAAACCATAATGAGGATTAGATCACAATATAAATTAATTGCAACATTGAATACAATAGGCTCACTGTCGAAGAGCCCATTACCCAAAAGAAAAGAAGGGTCACTGCCAATGGCTCAATTCTAGATTAGAAATTAGAATATAGAAGATTGCTACAATGAGAAATCCATCTCAAAGCAACAAAAAGATCCACCATTGCTTCACCAAAACATTCACACTATGTGTGTGTAGAATGTAGACACCTTTTGCTAACTGCTTCCAGTAGTCTTAGGCATTAAAGCTCACATTTCATTTCACACTTTCCCACTTCACATCTCAATACTTTGCATTACATACTTCACACATATTGTGAATGGTGAACCTATACCTACACAGACACAAGAGAAAAAACATATAATTAGATCTTTATGCAAGTTATATCAACATTCCCCATGAAATTACTTTCAAACATGAAAATAGGAACTAAAATGAAGAACACAACAATAAAAGTTATCAAATCCTATTATAATGAGAAAACTCTCAATCCCCCATCTCTCAATCCCATGGGGGAATTGGTGCCATTTTGATGTGGAAAATGGCCTTTCCCAATTCCTTGCAAGCTTGATGATCAATTTGATGCTCCTTGATGAAATTTCTCCATGACCTAGCTATGAGAATATGAAATTTGATGAAAAATGCCTAAGGATGGATGAAGATTCTTATGAAAACTTTGAAGATAATGATGTTGCATAAGTTGTGGATACAAAATTCAAATGAGAGTCTCTTATAAATAGGAGATAATGATGGAGGAAGAAGCAAAATGGATGAATGTGGAACAAAAGACCAACCAATGGGAGAAGGCCACTTGTCCACATGTGATTGGAGGAGGAATGAGCACATTTTAATGAATGTGCAAATAAATGAAGTTAGGTGGAATTTGAAATTTGTGAAATGACAAGTTGGAGGGAGAGAAGAATGGAGTAAATGCCACTTGGCTCAAGGCAAAGGACATGTAAGAGGCCTTTAATGCCTTGTTGGATGTACTCATCCCTTTTGGAGAGATTTTCAAATTTGAGGAATATTCCCTTATTGATGCCAAGTTGAGAGAAAATAGAGGAATTAATAAATCAAATAAAATGATTTATCGTGCAAGTTGAAAAATCTAGAAGATTTGATTGATTAAGATTAGGATTAATCAAGATTTGATTAAATTAGGTGAAGATTAGCTGATTTGACAATTTTGACTTAGATTTTGGATTTAAATAAATCAAAGTTGAGAGGAATAATAGATTTAGATTTTAATTAAATAAAGATTGATTTATTTAATTAAAGAGGGTGATGTTAGATTAAATCAAATAAAGATTAGTTTATTTAATTTCAAAGAGATGACCTTAGAGATTAATTAAATAAAGTGAATTATTTAATTACAAGAGGGATTATCAGATTAATTAAATAATTTATTTAAGTAATAGAAGCGAGTGACTTAATTAGATAAAGTGGTTTATTTAATTAAGAGAGGAAATATGATGAATTTAACCAAATAAAGATTATTCAATTAAATTGATTAGTAAAGGGTGGGATTCGAGAAGAAGTGGTGTTAGTAAGATCATGATTAGATGTGTAAGATCAATTTGTATATTTTCCATGTCCACACATATATCCTCCATCAAATCATCACACATATATACCATCTTCAACCCTGGAAATAATCCACAGGGTCGGCTATGTACCTCAAACATGCAAATTCAAATTAGGTTGGCACCAAGATATTCCCATGGTGGAAAGGAATGTAGGAAAACCATAACACACCTTAACTCAAACCTAACTCCACACATACACACCACACCATGCTTCCACAAAAACTGAAGCATATCCGTAGTTAGTGTAAACACTCGGGTGGTTGAACCTATCTTAACACCATTAAACAATTAAGTACACGCTTCCTTTGATCCAAAGATGACTCATGGACCACACACAACACTTAAAAACCATTTGGAATATTCCATCAACACCCTGAAATCCAACAACTCCTTTGTAACATCATACACCAAAAGAACATATTCATTCTACACAACCGACTAACCTTCCACACACTGCAACACCTGAATCCAACCTTGCAAAGCACCAAAACATAAATAACTCAAACTAAAGATAGATATGATAAATATAAGCACACCCTCAAATCTGCAAGACCAGAAACCAAACTGTGGATATAACACCTCTTTCTCTAAACAATTATCTAGAACCTAAAACTTTGGATATAACACCTCTGAACACCTTTGATCAACATATCTGAACTGCACATACAGATCTTCAACCATGAAGAAATGCATAGCAAAACATTGAACACCAATCTATCACACTAAACACTCTTCACCATACAGTTTCCTCTTTTATTCAAATTTCATCAAAAGCGCTTGGAAACCAAACACCACAAACTCAAACTCATCGCCTAAAACACTTCTATAGCATCTCAACCACACAAGAGATTTAACATCACCAATCACCAATACATGCTCATCAAAGCAACACTAGATGTTGACATTAGTGATACTACTAATGAAAACATAATGTAACCAATCAAAGCGTCTCCATAGACTTCCAACAATATCCCCATAGTTCTATTGAAATCAATGCAATAACAAAGATTTGTTGAAATCAATGACAACACAAACTTCCAACAAGAAGATGGTTCAAGATTGTAACCACCTTGCATGTGTATTGGACAATTATACCTAATGTGTCATGTGCACTTGAGATAGGTGTCTCAAAAGGTGCTCGAACATGTCTTTCATACTTAGAAGTGATAAAAACAACAAAAATTCCCTACGTGTGTACTTAACAAGTATGAATACAACTCTCATAGATAGACTAAAAGCTAACTAGTTGTATGATGTCTTTTTTATATCAACAATAGAAAATATATGATTTAACAAAAAGAAAATATTATTTCATAAATATAATTTATTTCTTCATGTGTTTCTCTTCATTGAAATAATTATATAATAAAAAACATTGATTATTAAGAAAGTACATTAGAAAATGATAATGTTCATTTGCTCACTTTAGTCATTTTATTTAAAAGATAAGATTGAAAAAGTTCACCTTCAAATTTATGTAGATATTTATTTTAAAGAAGGGAAACTAGAATAAAAGATAGAAATAAATAAAAAACATCATTTTTATTTAAAATGTCTAATATAACATGGGTTTGAATGTGAAATGGAATAGAGGACTTTTTAAAAAGGAAAAAAATGTTTATAGAGAGAAAATAGTTCATCTTGAATGCATTCCATTCTTACCTCTGGGCTTTGCATTTTACCCTCTTAATTTTTTTTGTGTTTATGACGTGGGAAATTGATTAAAAATTTGATTTATTGATTTTTTTTATCGGATTTGAGTCGGGGATCACTTGCTTGGTTTGGAAGGTGGGTCATCTTCAATAAAAATCTCTCCCCATTCTTGTTTGTGCATTAGAGTGAACATAAGAGTTTCATTTGCATCCTTTAAAATTGAATGTATGCAAATAAATTTAAAAATATAGTTGATTCATCAAATAATAAGAAATATAGAGTGAGGTTTATTGTTAGTTAAAATTTTATTGATGAAAAGATTTTAGATTTTGTGTCAATGGAGTTGTGTGGATTTGTGTTTGGTAGGCCCTACATGCATGATAGAGATATTATATACTTTTGAAGGGTTGACAAGTACTACTTATGAAAATAGGGACAATACTTCATGTTGAATACATTTAGAGACAAAAAGAGGTATCCAAAAGTATCTAATATTTAAGCATGGAGATATTAAATAGATGTATTCACACCTTTCATCTTCCATGTGAAAGAAAGAATGTTGATGTAGTTTCTTTCACAAGATAAGGTGTTTTACTAGACAATTATTCAAACAATTATAGATAAGATTTTTTTAATTTGGTATTGTGTTTAATTTATGGTGCAAAGTGTTATGGTATACATGTTAATCAATATTTTTATTTTCCCTTGCATATTGAGTCTTTATAACTTTTGGGGAACAAAATCCTTCATACTATGGACCTATGTGATCCATAAATGGATTATGTTTGGATAAAAATAGATATGTAGTTCTTAAAAGTTGATTTTTTGTGTCAATGAATTATCTTATAGTTAATAGATATCATTAAACTATTTCCTTGATGTCATACAACTATTGCAAGATGCTAGATAGTTATTGCACATCATATAGCTATTTCAAGACATCGCACAATTGTTTTGGATGTGTTTTAATCTATAAAAAAATGATGGTATCAATTTTTTGGTTCCCATGTGATGAAATCATTAATAGCTCAAAAAAACTAAAACATGAGGTTAAAAGAGAAAAATAATGCATAAAAGACTTCAAAATTTCATGTTTTTATTAAAATGTAAAAAAAAATATTTTAACACTAAAAATTTATTGTTGTCATTCTATTTTCATTGATATTTATCTTTCATAGAATTGAAGGTATTTATAATGCATTGGTATCCATATTTTAGGGTTGACATGTAGGTTTTAAAAATGTGGAGGTTTGCCATGATCCCACGAGAGTGGAATAAGGTGGCTGATGGGCTGGCTAAATGGGCGTCTGAGTGGAGGGGAGATTGGAAGGTGGAAGATTGGGATGGCCTTTAAGATAATCTATCTCAGGAGCTGGTTACGAAGGATATGTGATGTTTCTTAGGTGTTACTTAAGGGATCCATCCTTGGCCTTGGGTCTTGGGCAGACTAATTGTAGTTTATGACTTTGTATTGCATATTTGATTCAATAAAGTTTTTACCCTCCTTTTATTAAAAGAAAAATGTGGAGGTTTTTTTCTTAATTTTTTTAAATCCATTTCCAATATCATAAACTATGCTAGGGAACCAATTTGAGAGGATGGATCTTTGGAGATCAGATTATATTCCCCTTGTATTTTTATTTCCATATTAATGTTATAAGTCATAGTGACTAGAATAATATTGTGGAGTTCATTTAAGTGTTAAAAGGAGTAAAATAAAAGAGGGATCCATGCTTGTCCAAGAATAAGGGGATGAAAATCCTCTTTGAAATCATTTTATAGATTTTTTAAAATGGAATTATATTCACATTTATTATATTTTTCACTTATGATGTGTGTTTTTCTAAGGTAAACCTTTATATTTTTTAATAATATGTTCTTTCATTATTATTTAATTTTTTAAAGTATTTTGATTTATTTATAGTCTTATTATTATCTAAATAATTTTAAAATTTGATAAGTAGCATATGCAATATTCATCCTAATTTTTAGATCGTGGCAATATTTGATAATTTTTTGTAAAATTATTTTTTCTTTTCCCTTTTAATATCAATTTTAATTTGATTAATTTTATTTTTATTTAAATGTCTTCAAGTATACATCTTAAATGTATTAATCAATTTGAAACAATGCATGCATATATTGAGCAGGATTCAATGACTAGTTTTTTTACTTGTGCAAAACTATCAATTTTATTACATGCTAGATAGTTGATTAATTTTCAAGCCTATTTAGTTTACATTCTTACAAAATAGATTAAACAAGTTTATTGTAAATAATCTCTTAAACCATAGAGACTTTTGGTTTACATTTTTTAATTTTCCTATGGCTTTCTTAAGTATGACCCCAACTAGTTTCCTATATCATTTTATGTTCGTATAGTTGTAAGTCTTGACGAAGACACAAAGAAGTCTTAAACTTTCATTCTTACATAAAAAGTTGTATGATGCTTCTTAGCACGACCATTATTTACAACTCAAAGACACTAGAGAAGCACTTTGTAGGGGTTTAAAACATCTAACTTTATTTAGAATAGAATAAAAGAAATATAGATAAGATCATGTTCTTAAATAAGATAACTACTTTGATTCTATCTTAGCCACTTAGATTCTAGTCATCTAACATTTCAATTAGTAATCTATTTCTAAAATTTAACTTGTAATTTTCAACTATAATATAAAATGATATTAAATCTACATTATATTGATTTCAAAATATGCAACCCTAAACACCATATTTCAATTTAATACATGTTCATTTAATCTCAATTAATTACTTCAATTATTATTTCAAACAAAAGTCTCATACTTTTAATATTGTATTTAAAATTAATATGTTAACTAAAATATATTTATTTTTCTTACTAACATTTTATAAATCACTAGCATCCATAGCACTACTTTTTAAAATAATTTTTGATGGCCACACTTGGAAACATTCACAAATCACAAAAAGTGTGTGTATACATAAAATGGGTTGTTATCATATATTTTATAAGAGTTAAAATCATTATGTTTATGTGGTCTACTAAGATATGTATTCATCTTTGCCACGATTCCTAAGATCACATGAATAAAGGCATCATTTGACAATGTACATGTGATCACATGAATATACCTTTTGGTCTAAGGCACATGACTACCATATATCACTCTCTTTTAAGATAAATGGGATTCCACTAAGCAACCCCTATATTACTATTTATTTATTGTATTTTTTAATATTGAATACCCAAATGTTACTTTATAATATCATATAATAAATTGCAATCATTCATCAAAGGTATGAAAAATATGTGCATGTGAAGCCTAAAGGGCTCTTTAATTTTTATATAATTGAAAATAAATGGTACCTTGTATCTATACTCATTCCATTTGAAAAATAGTGCACTCAACTATATCATTCAATCATAATCTTACTTTAAGCACTTAAATCTAGAATATCATATCATTGTTGTATTGTTTATATGGACCTATGACACGCACTATAAAGAAGATTGTGGGGAGATAATTGAGATCATGGGATGCACCATCACAATATATTAACTATTTATCTAGTTTTTAAATATGCCTTTTCCAAATGTGGGGAACACTTAAACCATGATATTATAGATTAAGATTGAAATAATATATATTCTAGTATGCATGCTATCTAAAGTTGGGACAGAGAATGTTTAACTAAAGGGTTTAAAGAAGGAGGAGGCTTCAAACAAAGACTAGAGACATTTATTTAATTTAATAAGCTAAATGGAATTTAAATAATAACAAACAAGCCATTTGATTGCATTTGTGATTTAGATTGATTTAATGTTAGTAGATAGTTTTTGTTGTTGTCTATTTTTTAAATATAGTTTGTGTTGTGGAAACTTTTATTAAAATATTTATGGGTTTATTTTTTTCAATTATTTAAATTTTATATTGTATTTTAATTCTTTTCTTTTCTTTTTGTCAATATGATTCAAGATTGTTTTAGATTATATGCAAGCCTTTTCTTTTCTAGAGGTGGTGAGAGTTCCCACATATATATACCATCATGATCCAAATTCATAGGTCATAGTATACTTTTCTCACATCATATAAAATCTTCTATTAAGATTAAGTAATATACTTATTGATATATATTTAGTTTGAAACAAAGAGACAAAAATTCTTGTCTTTCAAACTTAGAGTACAATTTGGACTTTAATTTTCATGGATGTTATCGTTCTCATATGGTGATTGCAAAATTCAATGGTCTAACTTTGTGAAGAAATTATCCTTTCAATTGTAGAACCTAATATTGAGTTGATATAAGTATTAGACCCAAACTCAAAAGTATATAAAATAGAGAATAACTAACTTGAAAATATGTCATGTTTTGATTAAAGGGTCAATTTTTGTGCTCTATCTTTGACCATGGACACTAAGATTTAAACTAGAATATA
This sequence comes from Sequoiadendron giganteum, assembly GCA_007115665.2. Taxonomy (NCBI): domain Eukaryota; kingdom Viridiplantae; phylum Streptophyta; class Pinopsida; order Cupressales; family Cupressaceae; genus Sequoiadendron; species Sequoiadendron giganteum. The sequence goes on from CM021109.1 coordinate 17,654,874, forward strand.
GTAACTTAGATTGTGTGTTGTTATGGGTTCACTTTTATGTATTTCCATGGAATTATACTAAGGAGTAATAGAGGGGGTAGCTAATTTCTTATAAGACCTTAAATTCCTATGTTGGGGATAACAATAAATAAAAAAACAACCTTTGTAAGAATTTATGTGGTGATGGACCTTAATCAACTTAAAATATCACCTTTTAAAATAATGACTATCAATTATAAGAAGATTTTTTGTTTTTGATAAAGCTCTCTTATGTTGTCACATTTTCTATTAATATGAACATTTAATATTTTTGAACTACTAACCCCTAATCAAGGGAGTCGGGGATTATTTTACACTCTTATAAAGAGTGATGATTTTTCAAAAATATTTACCATTGTCAATCAAAATAACAAGATATATTGTAGCTCTTTTAGGTCATACAAAATTGTATACTAAGGATTCAAATAGTAGAATTGTAAAAGATGCATTCAATTTGTGATAAATAGGCTAGAATGATGCCTAAGTTAGACAACAATGTAGTCCTTAATCTCTCAATAGATGATCATATCTCAAATAATAGAATTTGATATTCTCATATGAATGTTGAAAATTTCAATTGTCTTACTTTAGAATGGGATTATCCTACCAATTCGATTAAGAATGGAACCTACTATTAAAATATAATATTAATATTGATCCAAGTCTTTTTTTCTTTGTTAATTTTACAAGATTAAAGGATGAGCAATAATTAACTTAACTATGGGAAAGATGTTTACAAAGGATTGTGTTTTGGTCTCTATCTTCAACAACAAGCATCAAGTTTTAACCCTTAAAAAGAGAAATTAGATTTTGTGTTGATAAGGGTCTTATATTCATTCTTATTGGAATTATGGATTAGGAGTGGAACATATTCTACTAAGAAGTGTGTTCACAATATGGTTAGCATCTTGGAAGTCTACATTCCTATGTTAGAGCCGATAAGGAATAAAATAAATATTTCCTTTATAGATATTTTTGTGTGGATAGACCTTAATCATCCTCTTCTAAAAATTCCATCTTTAAAAGGGTGGTTATTAATAAAAATTAGCTTTTGATTTTAGCTAATTTCCCTTTATATTTGAGGCATATGAACACATCACTAAACTTATAAAAATAAATACCTTAACATATTAAAATAATTTAAAAAAAGCTATGTTAGAAATTTAAAAAGTAAATTGATCTCTTAAAGGTGATTTTGTGGAATATCATGCTAAAACATCAAAATCGATTAAGAAAAAAAATTAAAAATTATATTTTACATACAAAACATGGATTAGGGAGCCCAATATATAGGTGTGAATATTAGACTTGAAATTTCATGTGGGAAATATTTCATAATTTGAATTATAATGTGCATATGACACACACATTTTGATGTATTAGTGGTAATTTCATGAAACTTCATGTTAAAACATGTAAACCTTATGAAATTATTAGAGTAAATTCGTTTCAATTGAGGAAATCATAAAACCATCGTGGATATTATGAAACTACCTTGTACATCAACCATTCTTTTTGCTACCAACTATATAAAAAATAGCACATGACTCCATTCAAACCTGAACTCCATAAACATAAGAACCTTCAAGAAGAAGACAATATACGAGGAAAGAGAGAACCTACAAATCAAACCATGTCCTTATACCACACTAACATGTGCCAAACTGTGTAAATTAAGATCTCCTTCAACACTCCAAAACTGAAAGGATATCAACATCTAACCATTCAAATCAAATGAAAACATGACAAAAATAGATGTAAACCTCTCATAGAAAGTAGATCAAACTAGCCAAATATTCCCACAACATAAGGGAATATGCCCAAAGTCACTAACCATCTCTTGTACCTCTCCTACCAAATCCTCAGAAGTAACCCAAGTTCAAGATTGCAAGGAGAACAATGAAATACATAAAATCATGCATCTGCTTCTCATCAAGCCCTCAAAACTCAACTTTCAAGACTAATGCATAAGAGAAGATAAGATACACATAAATAATGCATCTAATAATCAGGCGGGCAACACCTCTTAGATCATTTACATGCCAAGTAGACCAAGAGTGGGATACAATATTGTCCTATGCATACAACACCAAGCAATATAAGCTTTCAATAAAGACAACCTTCTCATCAAGTCTATAATGGACTCACATAAATTTCCAAGTGTAGGCTCCTCGGTCTTTACTGTTGAAAAACTTTCATAATAAGTAACCATTCTAAAACATATCTCTTAACATAAGAAATGTCCAACCTAACCCAAGTCTCTCTAGTATCCATGAGCACCCACTAATCAATTCATGCCAACTTCAAATGCAACCTACAAAATCATGAAGCTCCAACCAAATGATTAATACTCAAAACCAAAGAGAAATGCATCCTCTCCAAAGAAAGAACAATAACACCTTTACCAAAGACTCCAATGGTCCTCCATGAAACAAGATGATAAAACCTCTTCAAATAATATGAAGATAACCATAACCTGCCAAAACTCCCACTAAATTGTGATACTGAGTTATACATGGCAACAAGATAAACATCAAACCATAACTGTTAAAAGCTCCCACTGAAACATGTAACCAAGCTATCGATGACATCATGATAACCATCTCCTAAATAAAGATCATTCATGGCCTCAACACAATGAAAGAATCCCACTGTAAAAACAACAACTCCCAAAAGGTCAAGTAAACCATAATCTCCAAACCAAGAAGATAGAACACACTATGTAGCTACACAATACTCCCACTAAAAGTGTTACTGAGTTGTATACATGGTATTATGACCTACATCATCACCAAAACTCCACTAAACTGAACAGAGCTTCTCATGCACCATAACTTACAGCTAAAGATTCTAATGAACAACTATATCAGGTACTCCAAACCATTCTTTTATCTTACTGCAATAAACATACCAATGCAATAAAGGTGACCAAGAAGAAGTCAACCAAATAGAATTATCATCATACAATTTACAAGATTTGTACTCATGCAACATCTCAAAGGAGAAAACACATGGTCAGCGCTCCAATCTCAAATAACTAAAAAAATGATTCAACCCCACATCAATAACATGCAAAACAAATATAACCAGGAATAAGATGTAGATTTCCAAGACTCAAACACCAGGATCAACGGTAGACCTGATTTTCCAAACAAATCCACATAAGAGTATCCATAGATCATAAGAACCCATCAAGCAACCCTGCAAATCTATAATTGTTTCCATCCAGAATACTCTAAGAGTTTGAATACAATATTTCCATAGATCTACAAACCACATATTTTCATTAACATGTAAAACATGCAAAACCATCTCTCTGTAAATCTAAAATCACTTAAATATCTAGATATTCACACCATATATGTCATCTGAAACAATAAAATATCACAAATCTACGATTCCACAACTTTTTGAAACAAGAAAACTGTAAAACCTACATATCCAAAATAACATAAATATGAAAAAGGAGGAATCGGGTTGTCTAGGAGTTTCCATATCACTAAAATAACAACTCCACAACCCAAATGCAACTGGTGGCAAATCATCCAATGCTTTCATGTAACCAAGGGCTAAACCCATGAATCCAACATAAGCACTCTATACTATAGTCCAAATAATAAATGTTCTTCCATGTAACCAGGGCACCAAAATCAACCACCCAACATGAAAATCCATTCACTTCACATGACCACAAGGTAAAGGAACATAACCACCATGCAAGAGGATACTCACATATTGCAAAACTAGAGCTTCAGATCACTACCACAAGATCAACTCCATGAAGATCCATAACCCTAAGCTTCAAGAGCCTACTACAGATCTCATTGACCATATCCATCTGAGAGTTAGATACCATGGCTTCCAATCTCACAGATCTGCAAAATAATTCCACTATACAAAACATCCATTGCAGTCCAAAAAACATCTAACTCTACAATTCCTCCAACAAATTCCCAAGCTTTACAAGCTAAATTTAAAAAATGGAGGAATACCCAGAACCAAATTAACATGAATCCATCACATGCAAGTAACATGAAAGCACATGCAAGTACATGCAACTCGCATGCAAGCACATACAACCACATACAAGAAACATGCAAGTACATGCAAGCACATGCAACTCACGTGTAAGAACATGCAAGAACATACGAGCACATGCAAGCCATGAAACAACCTTAAGCTCTAATACCAAATGTTGGAATAAATGAACAATATCTAATCCAATTGTTAATCACCAAGCTACGATACCAATTGGTGAGATAAAAGGTTTTGACTACTACAAAATAGAAATCTAAAAATTATATGCAAATTTGAAAATTAAGTTTGCTTAATCTTTGAAATGCAATGAAGAGATTCGACTACTTTATAAAGCTAAAATCAGCCACTCTAACATGCTTGATAAAACCACCTTAGATGAAATTATAACATCAATAACATCACCATAAGATAGAAGCAACAAAGAGGCACAAATCAACAACATAAGAATGCAAGATCTCACAACACAAGGTAGCAATAGAACAGAAGAATAAACACATAACACAATGTTTACGTGGAGAAACCCTTACCGGAAAAAACTCCACCAAGAAAAGATGATCAAGTTGTATTATCTTCAAAACAAGATTAAAATACATCTGCTTCCAATCTCCTCTTCACTCTTCAATCCAATAGCACCTTTGTACCTGTAAAACATCTCATCGTGTCTCCAACTCAACCCCTCAATATATAGACTCATGAAGGCTCAAAATACCACCATAAAATAATACCATGGGTCAAAACAAGGTTTGAAAAAACCATGGTAAAAATCCATATGACCCCTTACATGCTAAACATGTTCTCTTACATGAAATTACACCTTCTTGCAAGATGTCATAAGAATCCCTATAAAATAGGAGATGCTCTTACATGTGTCATAAGCTCTTACATGTGTCATAGATGTTGTCATAGTCGTCATAGAATCTTATGATAGGTGTCATAACTATCATAGATGCTCTTACAACATATGACAAGAATCATAACATGTCATAACCCACTATTCCCAAGATGGACGCCAAGATTCTCATGTGAAACAATTTTACTATTATTGTTACCACAAGCCAGTAAAAGTAACTCAGTAGCTCCCATCCAGTAAAACAGTAATTATCGGGGCCAGTAAATAAATAATTACCACTATCGATGAAACCTCCAATCCCTTATGGATGAATTACAACCAATAATAGGAGAATACTAAATACAATATATTTACAAGGTTGATGGCACCTTTATCCCAACATATATGTGGTAGGTATGAGTGTTGTTGATGTCATAGGTTCCTATTAGTCCTTGTTAGATGTTGAAACACTTGAAAAAGCTAAGAATATGGTGTTATGAGGACCTTTTGTTCACTCTTAAATGATATTTTCCCTATTTATGGGTTTATTTATCTACATGTTGTCTCCAATCATCTTCTATGTTTTCATATTCTATGATTAATCATCTTTAAATAGTTTGATAAAAAAAATTGCATTGTTACTTGAAATAGGCTATTTTTTAGCATTTAAAGATTGTTAATCAAGAATTGGAAGTGTATTTTAGATATGGTTATTGTTGTCACATAAAATTGCACCCCACTAAACATAGGCTTAGCATTCCAATGACATAATGGAAATAACCTCAAGGTGTGGGACCTTACAGTCGAGGTTAGATCTTTGAAGAAGGTCAGCTTCCTTTTCTAAACTAGGTGTAGATATGTTGGTCCAACCTAGCATATGAAATACTATCACCAATCCTAGTCTATCAACTCATAGAGGAAAAGGGAGAGAAAGAATGCTGAAAATTGAAAAGATGGTGATGCACCAAAGTTACAAATTCTTTTTGCATGTGATTGCATAAAATATCAATAAAACTACTAGATAAATTCACACAACTCTTTGTTATGCTAGTTCCTAGTTAGTTACATGAAGGTTAAGATTTAACATACACTAAGAGGGAAATATTTCTCCATAGTTATCTTTAGTTATCATAATTAACACAACATTCAATCTTAGGAAACAAATAAACATTCATTTGAATATGAAGGCAAGGATATTTGCATAGCACGTACAAGGCGAGAGAAGGCAAGATAGCAATTTGTATTGATAAAGAGGCATAGGCCACTATTATAGTTACATAAAATTTAGTTCATACACATGTATTTGTAAGAGAAACTAAGGAAGAACCATTATAATGAGCACAAAAGTGCCTTATATTCATTTGCAAGTCATGCAAAAGAAAAGGGCATGTGAATATGTAGAAAACCCTATCCAAAACCCTGCAAATCAGTTACAAACATGTGGACATACAAATCCAAGAAGAAATTATACCAAAATAGCCCTAACATCCATACTATTCCTCCACATTAATGAATTTGTGAGAAGAGAACATAAACCCCCACAAAATATGTAGCAAAATCATGGCTAGGAATGGCACTTTGACAAAAAGTGGTATGCAAATAATAAATGAAGTATGGGAGCCTCATTTTTCCACTTGGAATTGGTGAAAATCCATTAAAAACATTTTTTAGCCTCTATAATCAAACTTGGTAGTTGGGGGAGTCACTATAGGTGAAATCTGGGTCAAATTCTAAAAGTTTGTCGGGCTTGTCCAAAAGTCCACACAAGGTCTGAAATCCCGATAGGAACCAAAAGCAATAGGAAAACGATGGTGGGAGTAGGAATTTAAAAAATATTCAAAATTTTGAATAAAAAGTACAAAAATCTGAAAAAGGCATGAAGTTCTGAGGAAGGATTCAAGTTTGGGAATCCAAAATGGATCTAGACTTTTGGGCCAAAGGTGCAAAAGTCCTATTGGATCTAAAATTCCAACGAGATCGAAGAAAGATAGGGCATTGGGATTGGGAATCTCGATTGGATTCATAATTTTGGACTTAAGGTCCAAAAGTATGATTGGGATCCAAATCCCCATAAGGATGAAAGGGAGCAGAGGTCAGGAGTCAAAGTAGAGGTCGAGAGTTAGAGCAGATTTGGACTTTTGGACAAAGTTGGCAAATCCCCATGCGACCTGATATCTTGACCAGATAAAGAAGAGATAGAAATAATGGGATTAGTGAATGAACCTGGACATTTGGACTATGTCCAAATGTCCATTCGAGACTTGATGTCCCTAAAGGACTCCAAGAGGAAAGGGAAATTAGGGAGAACTTGCACAGTTAGACTATGTCCAAAATTTTTGTTAGGGACTCAATGTCTTGAAAGGACTAGAAGAAAGAAGGAAAAGAGGAAAGGAGGAGCCAGAGATTGGAAATGAACTTGGATCTTGGTCCAAGTATCCATTTGGGACACAAAACCCTGAAAGGACCTAAAAGGGGAAATAGAAAAATGAAAGGTATTGACCATCTTTTGGATAATTTTGCAAATAGGTTTTTGACTACAATTTGGCAAAGGGATAATAGAACTACCAGAGGTATTTGAGCATGATAAACCATTAATATTTCACATATTAGTTATAATTGATGGGAATCAAAAGGGGGTGGTACAAAGTGATAATATTTTGGTGACTTTTGCGGGATGATTGCCTAGTAATCATAGTATGTAGAGGGCCTTATCAATCCATTGGCATAGAATCATAAGGAGAACATGAAAAAATTGGCCTTCCTCATAAAATGTAATAAAACATGTGTAGGCTTGCATTTGGAAGAAAAATGAAACACCTAGAGTCATGCATTCCCTTAAGGAGAATGTAGAGTGTGTAGCAACACTTCTTACAAAAGGAAAAACTAAGTAAATATGTACATGAACTCTCAAAACCCCTTAGAAATAAGGTTTGAGATGAATTCCATTAACTAGAACTAGAAGACCCTCACCATCCAGCTTGGAGAGATTGAATGCACTAGCCTCCTTATGGTTGGTGATGATATATGGACCACTCCAAATAGATTCAAACTTGGTATTCCTTCCTACTTTGGCTCTATCTACATCCCATTTCAACACCAAGTGTCCTTCCTAAAATACTCTATGGATAACTTTCTTTTCAAAAACATTCTTGACCTATGTTTGGTGAGTCTCAAGGGTATGCATGGCCTTGCTCTTGGTCTCTCATAACTCTATTAGCTTAGCCAACCTCATCATCATGGCATCATTTTTGCTAATTCCATTTGATGTGCTAACTCAAGAGGAAGTAACGCTAGTGATAATAGTAGCCTTGCCTCACTTTCATAAACTAGTATGAAATGGGAATTTACAGTAACTCTCTTAGGATTGATCATGTCAGCCCAAAGGGATATCTTTAGCTTGTTATGCCAAGAGCTCTAAGTATCCTCAATAGTTCTTTTAATTACCTTGATGAAGTTTTTTTTGTTTGAAGACTCAACCAATCCATTACCTTGAGGGAAATAATTTGATGAGGTTTTCAAGTCTACATACCATTCCTAACTACTAAATCATTGATTTAGGTACCAAAAAAAAGAATACCATTATGAAAGATGATGGTGGAAGGGGCACCAAGCCTAGTCACAATTCCATCAAGGAAACCTAGAACTGAAGTCTCCATAGCATCCTTCAAATCCATTGACTCCATCCACCTATTTAAGTAGGCAGTGGCTACTAAAATCCATTTGTCACCTATACCAGATGTTGGATTTATCATACCAATAAAATCTAGCCCCCATTGTGTAAATGGTTGGTCCGCTTGAATGGGATGAAGAGGAAGGGAAGCTAACCTTTATTTTCCAGAAAAGAAAGCACACTTCCTAAAAAAAATTATCCATTTGTGAGCTTCATTAAATAGGGTTGGCCAATAATATCTATCCCTTATTACTTTAGCAACAGTGGTCCTTGTAGAAAAATGACCACCTAAAGGGCCATCATGGAATTCTCTTAACAATCTACAAACCTAACCTTGTTCAATGCACCTTAACAACACCCCGTTGATGCCTTTTCTAAAAAGTATGCCATCCACTAAGACATAGTGGATGGTTTGAAATTTGAAGTGTCTCCTTTTTTTTCCTATCCAAACCTGGAGGATACTTACCTTCCTGAAAAATGGTAGCCATATTATTCACCTAGCTATTCTGAGTGTCAGTGTTGACCGTTTGGTCCTCTTGTAACACAAAGGAAACCTCTATAGGAGTATCAAATGCTAAGAAAAGTTACGCACACAACCCATTGCCTCTCACAAGCTTGGTGATCTTAATATCAACACTATACTCCATCATCTTAGTGACTTGTCCAAGTCTTTTTCATTGATATCCCTACTCAAAAGAAACTCTTTGATGCTGGCATGAGGGACCATCAATTGGATCCTATTCTTAGACAACATGTGCCTAATTTTTTTCAATGCCCTAACAAAAATGACCCGTTTCTCAACATAGCTATACTTGATCTCATAATCTTTAATTCCTTCACTAAAGAAGGCAATAGGATGCTCAATATTTTTATTGTTTACTTGGGTCAAGACAACTAATATTTGAACTTCTCCTCTAAAAGTGTAAAGAATGAAGTCCTTATCATAGTTAGGATTGATAAGGGTGGGATCTTGAGCAATTTCTTGTTTTATAACCTCAAATATATCCCTCCCTTCTTTGGTCCAACTGAAAACCATGTTTTCTTTAGCATAGAAGTGAGAGGCTTTACCAAAGAAGCAAGGTTGGGAATGAATCTTCTCTCAAAATTAATTATTTTCTAGGAAGATTTGTAATATGTTCTTGTGACTGGGGAGAAAAATGGACAAAATGGACTCCACCCTCACTAGATCAATGGCCAAACCATATTTGCAGACAATGTGTCCAAGTGATTTTACTTGGTTAGTGGAAAAGACACACTTGTTCAAATTCAGGAAAATACCATACTCTCTACACTTCTTGAATACTTGTTCAAAGCAGTTGAAGTGATCACATGCATGTTTTGAATAAGTTCTCCCCAATATCCCAATCAGACGAAGAAGAGTTAGGAAGAATGGGATTGGGGAACAAAGCTGGACATTTGGCCTATGTCCAAATGTTTATTTGGGAGCCTACGTCCCTAAAGGATTATTAGAGGAAATGGAAATCGAGGAGAACTTAGACATCAAATGTCCATTCAGAACCCAATTGTTGCAAGGTGTGCACCCTTGGTATCCTTGTGTTGTGCAGCACAACGCTTGGGTTTGTGACATGGCTTAACCACCTCCTATGGATTCAATAACTCTAGTGGTTGTATCAAGCATTAACAAGTCGATCTTTTGGTGCAATAGCAACCGTATGTGCAACAATTGGTATTAGAGCATGGGTCACAGGTTCAAACCCCTTGCTTGCACCGGGGGGATTGTTGCAAGGTGTGCACCTTTGGTCTCCTTGTTTTGTGCAGTAGAGTGCTTGGATTCGTGGCATGGATTAATTGCCTCCTATGGATTCATTAACTCTGGTGGTTGTATCAACCATTAACAAGTTGATCTTTTGGTGCAACAAAAACCATCTATGCAACACCAATGTCCCGAAAGGACTAGAAGAAGGAAGGAAAAGAGGAAGGGATGAATCTAGGATAAAAAAAGACGTAGACCTTGGTCCAAGTGTTCATTCAAGACCTAAATCCCCAAAAGGACCTAAAAGGGGAAAGAGAAAGATGAAGGGGATTGGCCATCTTTTGGACAATTTTACAAATGGGATTTTGACTACAACTTGGCAAAGGGATAATACAACTACCAAAGGCACTTGAGCATGATAAACCATTACGATTTCTCAAATCATTTGTAATTGATGGGAATCATAGGGGGATGGCACAAAGTGACAATAATTATTACAACATAGTTGAATATAATTGTTGTCGAGTATCCACATCTATTGATATATCATTTTATATTAAAGTAAGGTTCGAGCTCCTTGTTAAAGTGTTTATTGTAAGAAAAGTAGAAAAGAGTAATTTTAGGTTACACCCATGATAAGATTCAATTTTAGTGGAAATTTAGTTTTTCTTGAGTATGAAGTTAGTAAGAGCTTGAATTAAATCAACAATGAATTATTGAAAGATATATAGATAGAAAGATAGACAAAGATGAAGGAATATTCCTTAAATTGGAAACTGATTTGGTATAGATTTTTGTATCAATAGAGAAGTTAAAATTATTAAAAAATATCATTCTATCCCTAACTCATAAAATGGAAATTTCTCTTGAACATGAAGAGAAAGAGGAGTCTAAGGTATTGAACAAGATTTAGAAAATCCATCTTTGAAATTAAATATGTATTTTTTATTATAAATAAAAACAAACATTCGACCATTTGGAGGTGAGTATAGACAAAATAAAAATCAATTGATGACCTAGTTTAGATAGTTCCATCAATTAATTGAGCATTAAAAAAATTATTTGAAAGTTCTAAATTATTTGGTCATTCTCTCACATGACACATAATTTATTCATATTCCCAAAAAATTGACACTAATATCCAAGTGAAAATGATTTGAGGATCTTATTAAGAAAAAAGATACCCCATATTCTATGAGGAAGAAAGATACATATAATAATGCTTCTATAATAAAATACAAGTCTATAGTCTACAAGAGTGCACAAATGAGTTTAGAAGTAAGGTAGTTCAACTTGGTAAAGATGTTATTTATGAATTATTGATGATATACATCAATAGGTCATGTGGGAAATTTAAGATGCATGTTTTGATGTTCAATCCCAAATATATTGACGAGGCATGTGCTCAAGATCACTACATAAAAATGGACAAGAAGAAAATTCCATACACTCAAAAATGAAACTTGTGAATGAGCTTGGCTTGAAAATGGAGAGTTAACCAAATCCATGTTCATTAGAATTACTAACACAATAATTATATATCTTGGTTATGAATAGATTTAAAATAATATTTGGGAGTAAGTACCAATTTATTAATGAGGTGGTAGTTGATTTCAATTCCATTATATGCTCATGAGTCATCTTTGATAGCCCATACCACTTCATCTCAAAGGAAATGTATATATGAGAGAGAAGTAGTGATTATTTTTAATAGTTCTAAATATGTTCTCAAAACATATGTTGATATGTTTAAAAAATTTATTGTTATTACTTAACAAGACAAAAGGTTGATCAATGCTAGTGTCAAGTTTAAATTATCGTTATGTAGGAGATAAAAAAATGAGGTGGCTAAAATAAAAATATTTCATGGGTTGAATACAAAATGGAACAAAAATCAATAGACTGGCTCATAATAAAATTCAGAGGTATTTTCAAGAGCCCAAGGGGTTGTTGTCAAGTATAATTGAGCATGAGATTAATTTGTTACATTATTGTACTCCTCTAAATACATGCATCTACTAGTAAAGCCTACAAGAATTTGATGAATTCAGAAACATAGATAATTAACTCATTGATCAAAAAATTATCATATCTAGAACCTCACCTTGTGATTCTTCAATGTTGGTGGTGCTAAAGAAAGATGGAAGTTGGTAGATAAATATCAAGAAAATGTACCAAGTACTATGTATTAATGATCCAAATATGCATATCGCTAATTTGGAATCATGCAAGAAGATTAACATGGAAAGAATACATTTAATACAAGGACTCTATGAGTGGGTAGTATTTCCATTTGTAATGTCAAAAATTGCATCCTATGCAATTTCACATTCCATAAACCTCCCCTCTAGATTAATTAAATTCAATAATGCAACACCCCTTTTGTCCAGCCTTAATTTTTTCTTGTAGTGTAGAAATTGTATACATTTATAATTTCACACTATGTGTGGGTCCCTTAATTTATCGGACTTAATTAAGCTTCTAATTTTTCAAATTATGAATTCCAAAGCCTTATTCTTACCGTTTTCCAAAAGGGGAACCAACATTAAATAAATTCATTTAATAATTAAATTGCCTTGGATCATGTGTGTCCTGGAAGTATAGGCTAGGACATATTTTCCCATGAGCGAATGGGTCCCTTTTATAATCTAGGACCCAAATTAAAAAATATTTTTGGCAGCATTTTAATGATCAAAATTCAAATTGTAAGTGTTGGCTTTTGGAATCTATTTTATGGGAAATTGGATAAACACCTATAAATACATAGTTATTTTACCATTTGAAATCCAAGAAACGTGATCTAGCAATTCAAGAGTCAATACTATTGTCAAGATTAAATCAAGAGCAGCATATTGAAGTCATTTATAGTAGCAATCAAGATCCTAACATCATGTCAAAGTTTATTTGTGTTTGTGTTGTCATTGTTTTGTGAAGGCTAACAAGTGTTGTAGGTCTTCATGCATTCAAGAAAATCAAACAAGCAAGATCCAATTCCCTTGAAGTGATGTGTATGTCTTTGGTCCTTCAAGGAAGCCATTGAAGGGTGGTGAATTGTAGCAAATTGTTCATTCATCATTTACTTCATTTCCATTAAGGTCTTTATCATTGACATTGCCATTATGAAAGTGAGAACACTATTCACGAGATTTTATTTATAATATGTAAATGTGATTGTAGGGGTCACTCTCACTATATATAGACTACATGAAAAGAAGATACAAAATCACATTTACATCATATATATAAATAGAAAGAGATGAAAAAGATATATATTTAAATTCTAAATAATTATATAATATGTGATTATTATTATTATAACTAAAAGTTAATGGAGGGAGTTTATTTTTAACACATAATAAACAAATTTTAAAAATGTTAGTATAATTTTACTAAATTACTAATACATAACTTGATCAAATATATTGGGAAGGCCCAAATATGAAGGACAATTGGACAAGTAGGTAGCAAGTGTAGGGTATTGTCCAAGTGACCGACAAAAGCTCAACAACAATCAGAATTCACGGGCACACGTGACATTGGAAAGAGAGTGTACATCCCACCTGACACGTCTGCCTTTTTGCCTCTGTGCCAGCGCCATCACCACGCAATTACTTTGTCACCCATTAAAATCTGTTTCAACTTCTCAAACAATGCTAAAAAGTTGAAGAGAACAGGCATATTTGTATTCTACATAACTTGTATTACATGCTTGGGATTAAACATTTGGATGTATTTGTTTCATTCTTTTGACTAGGATTTGGTCTTTAATATAGGTTTTAAAAAAGGTTTAAATATATGAAACAATTATATGGATTTATAGTATTAAGATTATAAATCAACAATAATAAATTTAGTATTATTAATAAAGAGTTAAAGATATACTAAAAGTCAAAAGTAAAAACTATTAAGAGATCTTGAAGTTAAAGAGTTCTAGAGAACTTTAAATTCAAACATCTACTTTTTATGTTGAATCATTAAAGTAGGGTTTGCTTTTTGATTATTTTTCCTTTTTCTTACAATTGATCTAAGACCAAAAGATAACTTAAAGCTTCTTGATGACTTCAAGCTAGAGTGATATGTAGGGCATGAATCCTCCATCTTTATTTTTTCCTTATTTGGCAAAGGCATGGTAGGAGAAGGTAGCTTTGTTCAAGACAAGTTAACATTAGTAACAACTTTCACCCTTTTAGACAAATCCATCTCACCAAAAGAGTCATCCCTTCTCAAATCACAAGATCCTTTCACTTGGGGTTCCAAAGAAACAAAACTCAAATAAACTTCAAGATCCTTCAAGGTTAAAATTCCTCCACCTTCATACTAGGACTTTCCCATGTCTATGTACAAATAGCTTGCTATCATGGTTTAAAACTATCCATTTAATTGGCAATACATTGTTCCTCCTCCACTAAAGGAGTCACCTTCTCATTCAAACTCATCTCAACTAGAACATTGATCTCTTTACATATTAGTTATTTAACCTTCTCCATTTTTCCAAGCCAACTTATTTTCCATCTTCTTTGGGCAATTTCTTATAGTGACTTGATCTATCATAGTTATAGAAGACAAAATGGGTATTCTCAAATTCAATTGATTATGGTCATTTTCCAAACATAAAAGAGAATAATTGCAAAAGGAAGATCCATATCCAACCTCACATTCATACAAATCTTAGCATTTACTAGACTTTTCCAAGACTTGGTAACAATATTAGTAGCTAAAAGCTACCCAAAAGAGTTAGCAATACGGTCCTTCAACACTTCATCTTCATAATATTCAAGAGGAAAACAAAGGGATTTGACCCAAAGAGGTATCACCTTTATGTTTTTTGTATTCAACTCTCCATTTTTTTAGGAATAAACCAAATATGCCCAAAAATCACAAGCCATCCATAAGGGTTCTAACATAATATTTATGGTTTGAAAAGAATACAAGAAAAAGAACCCTTACCCTAACCTAACCTCTTAGATTTTATTTCCTTGTTCAAATCCTAAGAACATCTATATATTATGCCTTGACCCTTAAAAAATTTGAGCATGGGAATTTTTAAACCTCACAAAAGATCTTTCAACCATTAAGTCTAAGATCTTAAGGAGGAAACCTTCATTATCTCTCGATTGTTCTAATAAAAGACAAGGGCTAAATCCTAAGGAGATCTTACCTTTTTTAAAACTCAAAATCTTTTGACAAATTCTCATTCTTAAACAAATTTTCCCAACTAATGTCCTCCCTTCGAGTAGAAACCATAACAATCTTTATGTGCTTGATAATTACACTTTCTTACTTCCCAAACTGTCTTTAGCAAATCCTATTTGGTGATAAATAAACATGTGAGAGTTGGCATCCCTTCATGTCCACCTCCTACAAGATATCACCCTACTTTGTACCACCATGAATAGTAAGCATCTTCAAAGATACACCATCCTTAACACACCAAATTCACCCTATACCCACTTGTGATATGGAAGGTCTAGCATGTCTCTCCTTAGATATTTATTAAAGGGAGAGATGAACCCCAATAATATCCCATTTAGCTCATAGTCCAAAAGTTCATGTTCATAGCATGAAAACCCTAGTGTTTATAAGCATTGGCGGTGACAAATTGTGTAGAATATTCTATATTGTTTTCTTAACAAGGGGGGAACAACCCTCAATGCAACCCCTATTGTAAATTGGATACATTAGAAATTCTATTAACCTCACTAATGGAAGGAATTGATGGATTGCTAAAACCCTTTCTAGTAGTAAGAGAAGAAAGATCAAATCCCTTATCGACAAAAACATGTCAAGACTTAAAGGCATCACAAGCTCTTTGATGGGAATCTAACTAGATATCTACCAACATTTCTTCATCCTCATCTAAAGATTCATTCTATTCATCCTCTGCTTCTTTGCCTACATCATCCTAGCCTTCTTCTTCTTCAACACCTATCTCTTCTTGACTTTTCCAACTCAGTGTCTTACTTCTTGTATCCTAGGCATTTAATAGTTCTTTTTTCTCTACAATGATTTCATGTTATTATTTTTTTAGTAGGATTTATTTTTTAAACCAATATGTGATTTTAATGTTGTGACGATCCTAGTTCATTTATTTAGGGGTCGAACTTATGTAAATTTAACTATGCACAAAATTAAAACTATGGTAAATTTTTAAGTGCAAGTTTCCCCAAGTAAATTTAAATCTTGTGAGCACTCTTTTTTGTGTGAATATTGTTCGTGTAGACTTATTACATTGATGAAAAAGTAATATGTTTATGGAAGTTATAAAATACTTAGACATGTACACATAGTTAATTTGTATTTAAGTTGATTTTCAGTTAGATATAATTGTAAAATAAGGATGATTTATAACATATTATATGTTTTTCATGTTTTTAATAAAAATAAAATAAAAAGTGAAAAAATGTAAATTACTATTATGCAATAGTAAAAATCATATATCCATACCCTTTTCTCATATGTTTTGGACCCATGGTGATTGGGTTGTCATTTATGTGTTAACTAGAGTGTAAGATGGTGTATTTCACATGAAAGTTTTCAATCCTTTTGTCCTACCCCAATATCATAATCACTTATCCTAAAAAAAAAATTGTTTCATAGATCTCTCATTTATCACCTTGGTTTAGGTATGTGAGTGTGGAATTGATCTCGAGCATTTCCCCATTCATGAATATAAACTCCAAATTAATTTTTAAAAACCTTGTTACCTTCTTCTATTGAGCTTTATGAGTTGACTAAAGCGCAAATGATTTTAAATAGGAATTTTGAGTGGCGTATTTAAGGACTGACTTAATTCATTTGAATGATCTAGGAATAATCAGTTGCAATCTAGATAGCATACAAATATATAAATAATCTAGCATCATACCGTTACATCAACATTGCATTATCATCTTAGGACCATATTACATGTTTTCTTGTTGTCCTTGATTTTGGTTCATCATTATTGAATTGATCCACCTAGGGATCTGACTAAGGAGAACATGACCCTCACAATTTAATTTATTCCCTAAAGGTGTTTGTAAACACCATTGATTCCTCTATTGATATTTAGACATCATAAGATTGAGGGGAGCAAGCTTTAGTCATCAAATTTTATCTAATTTAGATCCACAACTACATTTCTAGTTGTGTGCATAGTTTTAAATGGACACAAATTCATGAAAGTGAACTAGAGAGTTTCATAGTCAAATTTTATATCAATGATATTTATTTGACACCTACTTTAATTTTTTAATAACATGGTGAATTGATTTTTTATGCTCATCATAGTGACATCTTTATTAAATTCAAAGATAAGCACCATTGTATTAATTTATTTAATATTTACATTTAATTATAGTATTTGATATCATTCTTAACTCAAAAATCTTAGGGTTAATTATTGTTTAATTATTTTCTCTAGGTAAATTATAGTGAGAAATCACTTTTTTTTTTATGTTATATTATTTGGTGAACTTAGCATTCTTATACAGCCTAGAGTTTAACCTTAGAGTTTATCCTTCTTTCCAACTAGGGTTTTTAGATCTATTTTTTTATTGCATTCCTTTTTATGTCATTTTTTATTAAGGTTCCATATCTACCCTTATGCATGTTTTATTATTATATCTTGACTAGGGTTTAGGCTTTCATTGTGGCATGTCTATTTGATCCCACCCATTTACCATTAGATTGTGTGTTCTTGTTGTATCATTTATCATGGCTTCTCATAGGTCATTACATTTTATTTACCTACATGCATGCCTTATTAATTATAATATGTTCTTATCTTTTGTGGCCAATAAGACTTCTGCCCTCAATGCTCTCATTACTATTGCTTGTGTCGCCTTACCACTAGGAGAAAATCTACGACCATTTTGTACCCTTGGTTTTATTTGAGCTCACATACTTATCTCATACATATTTCTTGATATAGATTACTTGATTGATACACAATAATTATCTATTGAATTTTATTGCATGTCTATTGTGCCTTACCCAATGTTATATATTGATATTTATTGCATGATTATTTTGCCTTATATGATGTATCTTTGATAGTAATTAGATAACTTTATTTAACATGATGCTACCATTTTTACTTCACCTCAAATTCTTTGCATTCTTTGTATGCAACCAATTAGAGGGGTCACACATTATCATTGACATTTGTTCATGGTTATCATTGCAACAATGCATTTATGATGGTTATGATCATTTAATTGTACCAACTAGATATCATCACCATATTTAGACATAATATGCTTTCACACAGGTAAAACCATTAGCATTCTATTTGTAGAGTGAAGTCTTGTTCGACGTGGTCAAACTCTTTTGGTGCCTTATTTATTTGGCCAAATCAATACTACTTTTACATAGTCATAGTTTCTCACTCTAGTCCTTTTTACCTTTTTTAGATATTTTTAGTAGGTTATGGTTATGATATTTTTTAGGATTGGCATATGTTACTCATTGGAATTTTATCCTATGTGCTTGTAGGTTCTGAATATCAAGAACACTCATGGCAATGAAAGTACATAAATTGGCATACATATTTGTATACTTTGAGTAGATTCATATTGAGTTTTAAAATATGTAATTTCTATTTCACTACTTGATTCTACTTTGACATGCATTCTCATAGTAGGGTCAAAATGCAAGGGTTAAAAATCACATATTCATGCCCTTTTCCTTTATATTTTGGACCCACAATGACTAGGTTGTCTTTTATGCATTGCCTATTGCACAAGATACTAAATTTCGCATGAAAGTTGACAAGTAACATTATCATATCCTGATACCATCATCACTCATCCCAAAAAAGTAATCTTGATATGTAGATTCCCTATTCATCATACTAGTTTAGGTCCATGTGTGTAAAATTGATGTAGATCATTTTTGCACCTAGGGATCTAAACCCTAAATTTTAAAATTTAAACTCTGTTGTCTTTTTCTATTGATCACTATGAGCTGACTAAAGTATGATTTCTTTCAAAATATAGGCTTGGTATATTTATGGACTAACCATAATTCATTTGAATAAGCTAGGAATAAATAAAACACAATCTACACAACATCAAAGAATAAAAATAACTTAGCAAAATATTGTTACATCAACATTGCTTCATTATCGTAGGAGCATATAATAGAATTGCTTGATGTCCTCGATCTTAATTCATTGTCATTGGATTGATCCACCTAAGGGTCTAATTAAGGAGAATTTGACCCTTGTAATTCAACAAGTTCTTTAAAAGTATTTTTATGCATTACCGGTTCTATCTAGAATTCAAACAAATCAAAAAATTGAAACTAAAAAATGTCAAATATCACAACAAATGTCATTAGTTTTGAATAATTGCCCACTAAAATTATATTAAAATTATTTAAAATACACATAAATCAAATCCCTTGGCCCCTTTGCCTTCATATACATCTGATGGGGGAGAACTTGTACTTTTGAAAGAGAGGTCACGCGTTCAAACCATGTAGGTGGTAGGGTATGTATGCCTTGTACTAGAAGCACAATTAGATGTCTCCTTCATGCTGAGAATATGGAGTAGTCTTAGGGGAGAGGACCTAGTACTTAAGCATGCTCCAATAGTTGTTATACCATTTGTTGATATAATGCCCAATATTTTCAACAATATTGGACCAATAGTCGTGACTTTAAAGTTGTTAGTGTTGATGATGACTACCCATAATGGAATGAAATGCATTCCTTAGATTAAAAAAAAAGCAACAAATCATGTGATGCCATATCAACGCACCAACAAAATATGACTTAGTGCACAACTATCAGTCTCACTTATTTTTTTGGGCCTTTTTGAACACCTCAACAAAAAGCATGTTGATGTGGCATCATATTTGATGATGTGGCCATGAAACCTTACTTATAAGCATAGAACTTGCCAAGTAAGTTGTCATAGAAAATTGAGAGTGATTTAAAATTTTCACATAAGATTTTGAGAAGCACGAAGTTAGGATGCTTAACTACCAGATCCTTTCCCCTATATACTGTAAATCATTTGTAGACCTAAAACTAGATTACCTGACATCGAGATTTATAAAAAAACTCGATTTCCATTACCATTGTATCTCTTGAACATTATATCTAATTTGCTCAGCGTTTATACCAAAATTGAGAATTAATAGAATTTATGCTAAAATAAATCTTAGCGTAAAATAAAACAGAATAAAAAACTTTTAATGTCCAAAAGACCAAAAAATAACCTAACAAATTGGATTGTTGAAAGTCTCGTCCACTTGGTGTCTCACGGGAATGCGGGGCGAGAGTGACGTGGAAGAAGGAAACAGTACGTCTGCGGGGGCGCCGTAAACTTTTTGTCGGGCGAGTTAAATGCTGACGTGGTCGGCGACTGCTATGTACTGTCCTTTTCAACCCGTTTAAAAGATTCCTTTTACTACTTGCCTGTCTCCTTCCTGTCTTTCAACTTGAACTAAGTAGGTACTACCTTGCCCGCCTGCCCCGCCTCCTTTTTCTCTTTTTTAAATCCTTTTTAGCTGTCTTTTGGCTTGGATGTCAAAGGCTCATGCCTATCTTTGTACCAAGTCTATTCTTGTCTCCTTGTGAATGCAACATGGAGAATTGGATGTGCCCTTATCATTTGGATATGTTAGCAAGAGTTTAAACAACCTTTTTATTGGAGTTAATGTTATGCTATTCATGGTGGGAGTGGGTTTCACATATATAAAATGGTTGGTATATTGACTACAACATATCAACTTTTTTCGGAAATGAATATATTATATAAAGAATAAAAATTATGTGTTGTATCAATGGGTCTTAGGTCTGATGGTGAAGTTGAAAGGTTTGAATGAGCCCCACGAGGGATCAAGTCTTGTTGAGTG
Organism: Sequoiadendron giganteum; assembly: GCA_007115665.2. Classification (NCBI taxonomy): domain Eukaryota; kingdom Viridiplantae; phylum Streptophyta; class Pinopsida; order Cupressales; family Cupressaceae; genus Sequoiadendron; species Sequoiadendron giganteum. The sequence continues at coordinate 17,675,988 of CM021109.1, forward strand.
CAAGACCCCGATGCCTAAAATGGGATGAGGTCGGGATCGTGCCTCGAGCGGATTTTGACGGAATGAATATCCTCAGACCTTGGCTCTAAGCCAAAGGGGACCCCCTCGGAGGTATCTCCAACAAAAATAAATAAAAATCATGTGTTGTAATTTATGTTGGTTAGAGTATGTTATAATTGTATTTACTAGTTTATTTACTAAAGTATTTAGATACTAGAAGAGAAATATTTCTTCTTATAACTATTGTAAATGAAAGATATTTTTTCTTGAAGGTGATCTATGCTAAATTAATAAGAAGCATGCAAATAAGCATAGATTAATCTAGATCTAATAAGTGACACTCGTGGGTTGATATATTGTGAATAAAATGTCAAGGCAAATGAATTAAATATGAAAATAAATGTGCTTGGCTTATTGATTGAAGAATGCATGTTTATGATGAAGATTCTACAATCTAATTAACATATATTAGAGAAATGCAATCTCTCTATTAATGAAATGTCTTGGATCTTGTGTTGAATTTTTTCTCTATTTGGGATTAAGTGCACAAGTTTGGGTCTAGTTTGTAATCATGGACTCATCTTGAGTCTAGATCTAACCTTGTGCAGTTTGTACCTCCAATCTACTACTTGGCTAGTTTGCTACTACTTCTACTTTTTTTGGTATCTAAAGATCGACAATATTTATAGTACACATTCTCCTAGGTCAACCCTAAAAAAATTAGTCACAAGATTAAAGATAACATGTAAGCACCCTAAAATGATGTATACCAATTCATTAATTTTTTAAGTGTAAGGAATCCAAACATTTCAAGTTATTTATAATGCCCCAATCTTTTAATCAAGACATTAATGGTCAACCCTAAAAAATGGACAATTTTTTTGTGATAAAATTGTAACACAAACATGTCAAAATACACACTCATACAGTAGAGTTATCATGACATGGCATAATGAGACTCTTAGTTTGTGCCATCAATGCATAATGTGTTGAAATGCACAAGACAACTAAGAGGGGGGTGAATTAGTTGTACCAAATTACTTCTTCTTCTGACCTTAATCAATTCCACTTTAACTTTAATTTATTATTAAGTATAAACATGAAATGTAGATAACATAAAGCAAACACCAGATTTACATGGAAAACCCAATGAGGGAAAAACCACGGTGAGGATTAACTCATAATATAATAGTAATGCAAAAACTAGATACAGAGGCTCACTGCCCAGAAATGATTCACCGTCCAAATACAAAGGCTCACTGCCTACAGATAGGACTCACTATCCAGAAAGAGTCTCACTACCTACAAACAAAGAAAGACAATAGAAAATCCACCACAATAGGTTCCACACATTCACAACTTGATCAAAGGATTGCAGACACCATCAGCTCACTACTTTTAGGAATCTGACACATCAAAGTACTATTGCCTTGATTCGCTTTCACACACTCTACTTTTCGCACTTGTTTCGCACACTTCACACTCATACCTCCAATTTGCAACATCTTGACTTGTATTTATACCATCTTTGATCTTGAAAACTTTCTCTAAGGTTGGCTACACATCCTTTATTTTACAAATTCAAATTAGGTCGGCAACTTGACATTCCCACGATGGATAAGAATGAGAGTAGACCAATTACATACTTAATTAGGACCCAAACAACATCTTGAATTAATTAAATGCTTCCTTAATTGATGCTTATTCTCCATGTAACGTGTAAACACCAGGTCGACCAAACCTAATGAAAACACCAATGAACTTTGAATTACACGCATCCACAACAAGATGATGACACATGGATCACACAACACGCTTCACCAGACAATGTAATACCTCTTAGAAACCTTCATATACATTTGCAATAACTGCAACAATCTTTATACACATAACACTCTTCAACAGTCCAATCGGACCATGCATACACACACAGTAGCTCTGGAACAAGCCTTCTAAAGCACCAAACCACAAGCATGTTTTTCAGAACATAGAGAACGTCAATTTTAACCTTCTTCCAAATCCGCAAGATCTGAGATGAACCACCAGAAGACTGCAAAGCAGAGACATCTCTCCCAGTCCACAAACAAACAGTTCTGCCAAACCGGTTCACATGCCGATGAACATATCTTTCACTCTCCATCAACCCAGAAGCTAAAACTCAGGATATATTATCCATTGAAGCCCATAAAAAATACTACAGATCCGCACAGGCATAGGATCGACACAAAATAAATGCAAAGCACATTTTCTGGAGCACACTTAGGACACATACACAACACTATCTTCATTGTTTATTAATTTTTTCAAAGGCATTGACATCGACACATTTGCAACACCATAAATATAGTTCCATGTACTCTCAACACTTCTACAGTATCTCAACTATATGTGTACCAACTGTAATCACTCTAAATTGTGTTGACATCAATGACAACATTAATGACAACACCACCAAACACATTCATACTTGCAACAATCTCCCCCTTTGTCATTGATGGCAACACATAATGTGAAAAACCATCAAGGACAACATACACACTCTCTTGCTTCTTCTTCCCTTTCTTTTTCAGATTAGACAACCTGCACAACATTTTTGCACTCTCTTCTCCCTACAAGATTCTCTCTCCCTTTCAACTTTTTCACATGAATTTCTCTTCCCAAATTTAAATAGGATTTTTCACATGAATATCTCTCCCCCTTTGACATCAATGGCAAAGAATTTTTTTGCATGAAACCTTTATCATATAAAGCTCTGATCACTCCCCCTTAGGAGTGTACCCATATCTCATACTACAACAATGATACACTCTACTCCCCCTAAGGAGTAGACCTCAATCATTAGTCTAGACATATGAAAAAATTGTAGATCCATTGGATTGATGCACCTCCATGTGCACCTAGTTTAAGGAAGGAGGGGCAATAACCACTAACTTCCCCCTAAGATACTCAAAAGTATCCTTCGGAAGAGCCTTAGTAAATATATCTGCAATCTGATCCTTGGTAGACACATATTCAAGTTTGACTTCATTATCCAATACCTTCTCCCTCAAAAAATGATTTTTGATAGATATATGCTTTGTCCTAGAATGCATCATCGGATTCAAGTTGAAATGTTTATTGCACTTGTATTGTCACAAAATATAGGGATAGGCTCATCACATATCACACCTATATCCATCAATGTTTGCTTCATCCAAAGTACATGTGTATAGCAGGATGCTGATGTAATATACTTAGATTTTGTAGTGGATGAAGAGACCGAATCTTGTTTCTTGCTTAACTATGAGACCAATCTTCCTCCAAGAAAGAATGTACCACCACTTGTACTCTTCTAGTCATCCACATAACCAGCCCAATTTTCATCATTGTAGGCATTCAAGGTGAAATCAATATCCTTAGGATACCATAGACCATAATCTAGAGTCCCCTTTAGATATTTGAATATCCTCTTCACAACTGTAACATGTGTCTCTTTAGGGTCTGCTTGAAATCTGGAAACCAAACATACTGCATGCATGATATCTGATCTAGTAGCAGTAAGATATAGCAATCCACCAATCATAGATCTGTACATGCTCTAAACAACTTTAGAAGAGTCATCATCCTTAATCAGTTTTGCATTCGGTCACCATAGGGGTATAGACTGGTTTAGAATCATCCATTCCAAACTTCTTCAACAATTCTTTAACATACTTAGATTATGAAATCAATATGCCCTTGTCAGTTTGATTCATTTAAAGTCCAAGGAATAAATTCAACTCACCAATCATAGACATCTCAAACTCTTTTTGCATCTCCTCTGCAAATTTCTTGCACATACCTTAATTTCCTCCAAAGATAATATCATCAACATACACCACAACTATCAACATTTTGTTTCTTTCAACTTTGAAATAGAGATTGTTGTCTGCAGAGCCTTTGTTGAACCCTTATTGTGTCAAATATCTATCCAACCTTGCATACCATGCTCTAGGAGCCCATTTAAGTCCATATAGTGCCTTTTTCAACTTGTAGACCATGTCCAGTTTATCTGATAACTAAAATCCTTCCACTTGTTCCATGTACACCTCTTCTTCCAATTCTCCATTCAAGAATGCAGACTTAACATCCATCCGGTACACTTTGAAACTATCTAGAGCTTGAGCTTTTTCCCTAAGTAACCCATGTCATTCTAGAGTAGTCAACAATCAAAAGCATAAAATACCTATCACCATTAAGGCTTCTTGTTCTTGTGGGACCATAGAGGTCTGTATGAATCAATTCCAACATTTCGGTAGATGATTTTTCTTTTCCTTTAAAGCTGCATCTTGTTTGTTTTCCCAACTGACAACTTCTGCAAACATAATTGGTAGGCTTTGTGATTCTAGGCAGATCCCTAAAAACTTCTCTAGAATTGGTCTTGATCAGATTGTCAAAGTTTACATGTTCCATCCTCCAATGTCATAGCCAACTTTTGTTAACTTGAGAAACAAAGCACTGACCATCACCATTCTTAAGCTGATAGATGTTCCCATAAGTTCCTCTTCCTGTGACTACCACAATTCTAGACCCTTTTCTAATCTCACAGATGTTATCCTGAAACACAAGATTTAATCCTTTGCTACACATTTTTCCAACACTCAAAATATTATGCCTTAAGCCCTTAACATAATAGGCATCATCAATACTATGTTTTCCATCAAGACTAATTGATCATTTTCCAACAATCTTAGCACCAGACTCATCTCCAAACATAACTAATCCTCCATCATAATTTTCAAGTTTAGTGAACTTACTTTTGTCTCTAGTCATATGATTTGAACATCCACTATCAATTACCCAATAGTCTTCATCATGTCTAGCATGAAAGGTAGTAACCAGAGTACCTTCCATCTCATCCTTCTTGTTCTTCAGACCAGATTCTCTTGCACATCTTCCATGGTTAGTAGACACATATTTATTCTCCAAGGCTAGAAATAAACATTCATCTTTATCATCCTCAAAATCAGACTCATCATTAGAAATTCCAACATCTTCTCTAACATAATACAATTTCTTGAACTTTCTATCCTTTTTGTCTTTATTATTATCTTTGTTCTTCTTATGTGCAGCTCTATTTGGACATCTTAAAGCATAGTGACCAATATTTCCACAACTCAAACATTTAAAAGGAAACATACCTTTGTACTTACCAATACCTTTCTTTAATTTTCTTGTAAAGTTTGCTTCCAACTCTTCTGAACTATCACTATCTGAATCATCTTTTATCTTAGTTGCTTTGAAGGTTGTTTCAACTTTCTTCTTTTCTCTTCCAAACTTCCTCATTTCAAATACAGTCAAGGTGCCAAATATTTTTTCTTTAGTAAATGTCATTGGACATTACGATTCTTCAATAGCAGAGACCTTGTCACTGTAATTCTTTGGTAGGGTCATCAAGATTTTCTCTTACATCTTCATCTGCCATGGTACCACCTTGATTTTTTATTTCATTTGTTGTGAGTTCAACTCTCTGATAGTAGCTTGTAATGTCTTCACCTTCTTTCATTCTCAAGCTCTCAAATATGTGCTTTGTTGTTAGCTTCCTTGATAATTTGACTCTATCATTTCCTTCATAGATATCTTTCAACTTTTCCCATACTTCATAAGCAATGCCTAACGAAATAACTTTTGTCATACCTTTCTTTTTCATTCTCCTCATAGGTAGAAATATCATCTACAAAAGAAGGACCACTAGCCGGTTCAACATATTTTGTCTCAACAACTTTCCAAGTCTTGAAACCAAGAGAGATTAGGTAATCTCTCATCTGCACTTTCCAATCACTGTAGTCAGCTCCATCAAATATAGGAATTTGCAACTTCTGTGCCATCTGATCTACCTTAAGTGGTCAAGCTCTTCTCCGAGGAACCAAAGCTTTGATACCAATTGTTGAAATGTACAAGACAACTAAGAGGGGGGTGAATTAGTTGTATAAAATTACTTTTACTTATGACCGTAATCAATTCCACTTTAACTTTAATCTGCTATTAAGTATAAACATGAAATGCAGATAAAAAAAAGAAAACACCATAGACACCATATTTACATGGAAAACCCAATAAAGGAAAAACCACGGTGAGGATAAACTCACAATATAATAGTAGTGCAAAAACTGGATAGAGAAGCTCACTACCTAGAAAGGATTCACTATCTAGATACAAAGGCTCATTGCCTACAAATAGGACTCACTATCCAGAAGGAGGCTCACTGCCTACAAACAAAGAAAGAGAATAGAAAATCCACCACAACAGGTTCCACACATTCGTAGCTTGATCAAAGAATTGCAGACACCATCAACTCACTACTTTCAAGAATTTGACACATCAAAGTACTATTGCCTTGATTCGCTTTCACACACTCTACTTTTCGCACTTGTTTCGCACACTTCACACTCATACCTCCAATTTGCAACATCTTGACTTGTATTTATACCATCTTCGATCTTGAAAACTTTATCCAAGGTCGGCTACACATTCTTTATTTTACAAATTCAAATTAGGTCAGTAACTCAACATTCCCACAGTGGATAAGAATGAGAGTGGAAAATTTACATACTTAATTAGGACCCAAACATCTTGAATCAATTACATGCTTCCTTAATCGATGCTTATTCTCTATGTAATGTGTAAACACTAGGTCGACCAAACCTAATGAAAACACCAATTAAATTTGAAGTACACACATCCATAGTAAGATGATGACATGTGGATCACACAATATGCTTCACCAGACACTGGAATACCTCTTAGAAACCTTCAGATACATCCATAACAACTGCAATAATATTTATACATAAAACACTCTTCAACCATCCAATCGAACCATGCAGACACACATAGTAGCTTTGGAACAAGCCTTCTGGAGCACCAAACCATAAGCATGTTTGTCAAAACATAGAGAACATCAATATTAACCTTCTTCTAGATCCGCAAGATCTGAGACAAACCACCAAAAGACTACGAAGAAGAGACATCTCTCCCAGTCTATAGACAAACAATTTTTCCAAACCGGTTCACACACCGATGAACACATCTTTCACTCTCCATTAATTCAGAAGCTAAAACTCAGGATATATTATCCACTGAAGCCCATAAACAATACTACAGATCCACACAGGAATAGGATCAACATAGAAGAAATGTAGAGCACATTACCGTAGCACACTCAGAACACATACACAACATTGTCTTCGTTGTTTATTAATTTTCTCAAAATAACTTGACATCGGCACATCTGCAACACCATAAATATAGCTCCATGTACTCTCAGCACTTCTACAATATCCCAACTATACATGTACCACTTGTAATCACTTTGAATTGTGTTGACATCAATGACAACATTAATGACAACACCACCAAACACATTCATACTTGCAACATAATGCATGCCTACATTTAAAAAGCCTATCTTCTGTCACATAATGACACAACTACATTGACCATATAAGAGGGTAGAGTTGAAGGGAACACAATCTACTAAGGGGAAGAATCAGTAGATCAAATCTATTTAAAACTCTTAACTCAAATGCACATATCAGAGGAAATACTTAAATCAAAGCAGAAAGCTAATAATCTAGAGACAACATAAACACACACATCTACATAAGAGAACACCAGGTATACGTGGAAACCCAGCATGGAAAAAACCATGATGAGAAAAGTTGCTTGGATCTATTATCCAAATCTAGTCTCACAATGCATACATGTACAAGAAAATTTTACACATTGAAGTAGGCACCAACCTACTAGAGACAACAGTCCCCTATTGTGTTTGTAGGAACCAACCTACTGGGGACACCAATCCCCAACTAAAATAGTACAATAGGTAGAACACCAGTTCTACTAGAATACAATGATAAAGCTTGTGGATCTTCAAGGTAACTCAACTCATGCCAAAGTTACAGATAATTTTATTCCTCACTTAATATGATCTTCTAATACAGGCACACACACTGGAATGCAACTCTCCTTCACCTTCTCTTTAATTTTCACCAGTGATCAACTCTTCTTCACATAGATATAATTATAATTCATGCTCTGTCATCCTCTAATACATGTTAATACATCTGAACATTTGAAATATATACATGACATTACATTGAAACTCTTCCATGTTGGATAGGGATCCACAAATAGCCAAGATGACATAAGATGTACCTAAATTCAAATTACATGAAATATGTAACACAATGGTCCAAAATTAAATTTTCTTGCCACCAAAATAACTTGATGACATGCACTACCACAAAGACCATAAGTAGGTCCTATCTTAACACCACACAAAATATTTGAATTTCACACGCAACTAGCCATTACTACACATGCCTTGAACTTCAACTGGCTAATAGATAGACACATATAACCTTCTATTACTTCAATCTTTTTACATGTTGAATAGATCCTCTAGAAAATTAGGAATCTGATAATACTAGTGTAAACATACTCTCCTTCCAAACCACAGAGAAAAAATGCATTTCTAAAATAAATGTGGACCATAATCATATTCCCAAATAAATCTCTCTTCCCAAAAGATATCCTTGAACTAAAACTAATTGATACAAACTTATGAACCACCACAGACATAGAGAATATATGCAAGCAAGATATTGCAAGCATACAGTAACAACTGATAATATATTTCTTGATTTTACATCATGACGATAAAATTACCAACACCAAGTAGACTGAACATCTGACATACAATACATTAATTCAAAGGGAATATAATGAGAATGAATGTACGCTTACAAAATCTTTCATCCTTAACAAACTTCTGATTGCAAACTTTGACATCAGTGACAACCTATGTTCAATAATCTCCCCCTTTTTCATTGATGACAAACAAAAAAATGTTGGACCACCAAACATAAATGATGGATCACCAAATCAGATGGCTACACATGGACATAAATCTTCTCCTTTGAATGATTTCTTTGTTGTAGAATTCTGAGATCGTTATTTTTATGAGAAATTCAACATTCTAAGCTCACATCTCCTCAATACAACATTTTGAGCAATTTGGAATTTTCAGTTCACTTTCTCCCCATTTTTCATCAATGGCTAAGGGTCAACAATTCTCCCCCTGCAAGGATGCACCACTTTTCCACACTAATGCTAATATTTTCCCGCATTCTTCTCCTCCTACCATCTAGAAACCTATTTCTCGTATAGACTCCCCCTGAGTCCATGCTTCACTACCTCTAAAAGTACTCCACAAGGCCACCAAGCCTTCTTATAGTAGGGAGACCAAGCTCCCCCTCGACCTATGCTTCCTCCTGATTCAAGAGAGAGAAATAGCCCCCAAATTCCATCAAATAAACTCAAATATCTCTTTAGGTATTGGCTTTGTGAATATATCTACAACTTGCTCCTTTGTATCAACATATTTCAATCTTACTTCCTTCTCTACAACCTTCTCTCTTAATAAATGATACTTGATTACAAGGTGTTTCGTTCTTGAGTGCATTGCCAATTTTTTTGAAATATTTATTGTATTGGTGTTATCACAAAGAATAGTGATAGGGTCTTCAACCTCAATCTACATTTCCTTCAAGTTTTGCTTCATCCAAAGAACTTGAGTGCAACATGTTCAAACAATGTATTATGCTTCTGTTGTAGATAGAAAAATTGATTCTTATTTTTCACTCAACCAAGACACAAAACTGTCACTAAGGAAAAATGCACCACCATTTGTGCTCTTCCAGTCATCAACACATCCTACCAAATTTGCATCTGTGTATGCAGTTAGAGTGAAATTTTCACTCTTTGGATACCACAATTTAAAATCTTCAGTAGCCTTCAAATACATGAATATCATCTTTACTACTTTAACATGAGTCTCTTTAGGTGTTACCTGAAACCTGACAACCATTCTAGCTACCTGCATAATATCTAGTCTAGATGGTGTCATATACAAAAAACTTCCAATCATGGACCTATACAAAGTCTTATTTTTCGGAGTAGATTTTGTTGGCCCATAGTCATAGTTGCACCAAAAGATCGACCTGTTAATGCTTGATACAACTGTTAGAGTTAACGGATCCACGAGAGGTGGTTAGTCCATGTCACGAATCCCAAGGGGCGCGCTAACCATCTGCCAAAAAACTCCCATTCAACGTTACCTAAGGGGATTCAAACCCGACACCTTTGGCTTTGATACCACTTGTTGGTCCACAATTGCTAGTTGCACCAAAAGATCAACCTGTTAATGCTCGATACAATTGCTAGAGTTAACGAATCCACGAGAGGCGATTAGTCCATTTCACAAATCCCAAGGGGAGCACTGACCATCTGCCAATAGATTCATCATCTTTACTCAACTTGCATCCAATAACCATAGGTGTTACAACCAGTTTACAATATTCCATCCTGAACTTGCTTAACATCTCTTTGACATACTTGTGTTCTAATATGAAAATTCCTTTGTCTAATTGTACAATCTGCAACCAAAGAAAGAAAGATAGTTCTTCTAACATAGACATCTCAAATTCATTTTTCATTGCATTTTGAAATTCCTTGCACATGTCATCATTTCTACCACCAAAAATGATGTCCTCCACATAGACCACAACTATCAACAATTGTTATCCTTCTATTTTTATGTATAGATTACTATCTGCACTTCCTCTTCGAAATCCTTGTTGCTGCAAGTATCCATCCAATCTTTAATACCAAGCTCTGGGAGCTTGCTTGAGTCCATACAAAGCCTTCTTCAATCTACAAACATAATCAATATTGTTAGAATATTTAAATCCTTCCAGTTGTTCAATATAAACCTCTTCTTCAATCTATCCATTCAAGAATACTAACTTCATATCCATCTAGAATGCATTTAAATTCTTGAATGTTGGAAGGGCTAAAAACATTCTGATTTCTTTCAATCTTGCCTCCGAAGAAAATGTCTCTTCAAAGTCTATGCCTTCAACTTGAGAATACATTTTACACACAAGTCTTGCCTTGTTCCAGATCACTCCACCTTCTTCATTTAGCTTATTTATGAACACCCACTTGGTTCTAATCACATTCTTTCCTTAAGTCTTGGAACAAGTTCCCAAGTTTCATTCTTCATGATATGATTCAATTTTTCCTCCATATCGTTTATCCAACCTTTCTCTTTGCTTGCTTCTTTGTATGATTTAGGCTCTATCTTTGACAATAATGCAAAGTGTACTTACTCACTTGCTCTCTCAAGTTTCTTTCGGGTATGAACTCCACTATCTTTTTCACTTATGATCTAATCTACAAAGTGATTTTTCTGAATATACTTTGCAGGAGTCTTTAGAACAACTTCTTTTGAATCTTCAATGTTGTTGTAAATTGGTTCTTCATCATCTTCTCCTTCTATAATACTAGTAGATTAAATAGTCTCATCAACTTTAACATTTTCACTTTCAACTATCCTCCTCAATCTTTTGTTATAGCATATGTAGGCTTTACTTCTTAAAGAATAATCAAGGAAAATACCTTTGTATGATCTAGAATCAAACTTACCTAGGATTTATTCATCCCTCCTAATGTAGCACTTGCTTCCAAATATTATGAGGTGTCTTACTGATGTCGATCTTCCTCTCCATAGCTCATATGGTGTCTTCTCAATTTTGCGTCTAATTTGGACTCTTCAAAATATATAAAATAGTTTGTGTAGATTCTCTCCAATACATATCTAGTAGATTTTCTTTACATAGCATAGTTCTTGCCATCTCCTATACAATCCAATTATTTCTTTCTGCAACTCCATTTTATTGCAAAGTTCTAGGAGCTAAAAAATGCCTCTAGATCCCATGCCCTTCACAAAATATTTCATGTTTATCAGTAGTGAATTCTCCACCTCTGTTAAATCTCAAAACCTCGATTATCCTTCTGGTTTCATTTTCTACTAGTGCCTTGAATGCCTTAAACTTCTCAAATGCTTCTAAATTTTCTTTAATTTTTTTTATCCAAGTCATCCTAGTGTAATCATCAATGAGCATCATGAAATACCTGTCTCCTTGTGGAATTTAAGTCCTCATGGGTCAACATAGATATGTATGAACTAAATCTAATGGTTTTGATGTGGAATACTCCGTAGCAAGATATTTTCTTCTTGTTTGCTTCCCTCCATGACATGGCTTGTAGTTGATTGATTGAGGCTTCTTAATATTTGGCATATCTCAGACCAACCCTCTTGAACTAATCTTTACAATATCATCAAAATTCATATGTCCTAGGATTTTGTGCCAAATCCAACTTTCATCTTTCTGCATAGTGAAAAAACTTTATCCATTCAACTCATTGAGATGATAAATATCACTATTTGTCCTACTTCCTTCTGCAATTAGTATAGAAAAGGAAATTTTGGATATTCCAAACGAAGAATCTGATGAAGAAATTGAGGATCCATTGAAAAATGAATTAGAACCAGAAAAATCTAGTGAGGAAGAAGATGATCTGACAAAGGAAATGCTACAACAACTTATTCAGGAAGAAGGTAGAATGCAAAAAATTGCCAAGTTATGGTCTGTTAGACCATCATATGATCAAGACATGATCCTGAGTGTACTAAATGCTCATATTGAGCACTGCAAGATCAAATTGGAAAGTTTGTAGAACATTCTACCTGAGGAAATGGTTGAATACAATAAAGAAACAATGAGCTCTGAGGATAAAGACAAAGAAGAAGGTTAAGTCATTTCTCATTTGAAGGATTAGTTTAGACTATCACTTACCAAATTGAGGAATAAAATGAATGAGTTAAGGCAATGCATCAATGCAACTAATAAAATTTATAGCTATTGCATCCATTGGCCCCATGTTGTTAGTAATTACAAAGAGAAATTGGAACAGATTGAAACAAAGTTGAATGGCATTTGAAAAAGCTTTGACATGGTTCAGGATCAAGATGGCGCCATCAAGAAAAGAACTCGTGAGCTACAATATGAACACACCAAAATTCAATTCACCATGAACACACATGTGGATACTTTCTAGAAGGTGAAGGATCTAACCAAATGCAGATTGGAGCAGATGTTGGAGATACTAAGGAAAGTTGAGAATCTGGAAGAAGCAATTACAATTCTAGAATCTTTAACTGAAATTGTCAACAAAACATCCAAAAACAACAGTTTGATCATTATCATTGGGATAACAATAGATGCTTGAAGAAGTTCCTTCCGAAAATGAAGAAAAATCATAAGATAATTTTCTAAAGTAGCAGTCAATTGTTTTCAAATTTTTGAAGTTTTGGTCTAAGGGGGAGAATTGTCGGTATATGCATTTTGAAGTTTCAGAGATTTTGAACACATGTTTTATCTTTTTGGCATATGGTTTCTATGCTTTTTCATTGATGTCAAAGGGGGAGAGAATGCGGTGAAAAATGTCTCATCAATCTTAAGGAGAGCTATGTTTTGAAATCTTTTTGAAGCATAGGGAGAGAGAGCAGCTTGGCATCATACTTATAATGATTCCGACACTTAGTCATTTTTCACTAAGTGTTGCTGTCAATGCCAAAGGGAGAGATTTTTGGCTTATGGCTTGTAAGTGTTGTCATTGATGGCAACCTAAGTCATTCATCCAATCTACAATATAGTTTTGGTTTACACTGGCAAAACAAAATGAAGAACAAGAAATCCAGTTAAAGGAAATAATATCGATCCAATCACCTCACTAGACTATTATTTTGGGTTGTGGATCTCTGAGGAAGGTTTGTTGATGTTTGCATCACCTTATTCAATAAGTATACTGATGCACATTCACTGGTATGCGATCTAGGAGATCCAGTGCACAACTTTGTTGGTTATCTGTGCTTGAAGGCCGACCCGTCAAATATAGTAATCGTGGATGTATAAGGAGTAATTAATTAAATATTTTCGTGCTCGATTATGTTTGTTTGGGTGCTCTATTTTTCTTAACCGACTTTGGAGGATACAGATAAATAATTAGTGGTGGATCTAGCCGACTATTAAAAAGAACTTAATGTTTTATGAAGCCGACATATGAATGATCAAATCCTTGATAGCGGATATATACCGTGATCGGTTTTATCATTTTGGATGTAGAAGTGTGTGTGATAGCAGGGATAAAGAACATATCGAATTTGTAGTGCAAATTCATCTATGTGTGATGCGAAGAGCAAAAAAGAGCAGAGTAGATTAGAGCGAAGTACAAAATCAGAAAAAGGGTCCAAAATCTAATCTATGACCTTCACCGAAATTGTAACCTGGCATGAATAGATGCTACTATCTCAGTTCATCCTTCAGATGGTTTTAATCTAAAATTTTGTAAGGCATTGAGCCTTCCCTTTTGAGTAGTGAACTCTAGGCAGTGTGCCTAAATGCAAGTGCATTCTCTTTTGTAAAACTTTATTTGAGTACTCAAACTATGGATTAACCTCCACCATGATTTTTCCCCTAACAGGGTTTCCACTCAAAAATCCTTGTGTTATGGTGTTATTAATGTTTCCATTGAATGCTTGCATCTTTTTTTTAATGTAATGACATAATGGTTTAAGTTTCAGAGTAATAAAGTTAAGATTTTTTGAACACTAATTCACCCCCCCTCTCAGTGTTCCCTTGAGTCCAACATAAATACTTTCCAGTTTTCTAGACAAATTAATTTCTTGTTAACTAGTTAAACAACCTTAGGTTAAAATTAACTTCAATTGCTATAAAAAGCTAGAAAATCTAAGAGAGTTAGTCAAGCCACCTTCTATTGCATACAACCTTGGACACTGCCCGATTGACATATTGATGTTTTATCTTCTAAAGTAATGGGACCTAACGACAACCTATCAATTTTTGGCAGCATTGTTGGGGACAACTTTCTTTTTGAGTGTTAATAGGAGATACCTTGAATACCTCTTTTAGGCCAAAATACCCTCTTCGGCTTCCTTTTCTACATGGTTAGGAAAAGAGTCCCTCACGAAAGATTTATACCAAAGACCCCCCCAAAATACATTCCAATCATACATAGGGAGGACCAAGGCTCAGAAGATCACTCTATTGAATAATTACTTGAGCCTAGTCCACCAGAGAATTTCCACTTTTTTCCCTGAAGTTCATCCAGAAGAACAAACAGTCATCGAGGAAATTATCCAGGAGGAACACATTCCTCTAGAAATCATGGGTGATCAAAGGGCTGAAGCTAACCGAAATAATGCCAACTGTAACAACAATGATTATCTGGTTCTATGAACGTTCACTTATCCTATCATTCTGGATGCAAATGATGATACTACAATGAAAAACATCTCTCCAACTTTCTGAGGGTTGCCCTCGGAAGACCTAGACCAATTTCTTTTTGAATTTAAGGTCCTCTGTCAAAATTATGACTATAAAAATGATAACCAGAAGTTGAAGCTATTCCCTTCTACTTTGAAGGATACGACCATGCGATGGTTTATGGGATTAGTTGTTGGGTCTATTACATCTTGGGATGACATGGAGAATGCTTTCCTACAAAAATACCAGAGCTATTGTAGGGTGAGTGATTGTAAGGAGGAGTTGTTTAAACTTAGGAAAAATGAGGATGAGAGTCTAGAGGACTAGCTAGATAGGTTTGTTTTATTGTCTAAATGATGTGGAGAAGAGACCATTAGTGTTGAGATTCTCAAGACTATATTTCTTAAGGGACTTGATGAGGATGCAAGAAGAAGCCTTGATCTAGTGGGACAAGGAGACGTGTCTCAGTTGGGCCTTGGTGACATATGCAAGTTGTGTCAGAATTTGTCATGTAATCATGGAGGAATCCGTAAAACTACTCTTTTTAGAGGGTCCAACAAAATAGGCAAGCTTTGAGAAGAAATAGCGAACCTCAAAATGGACATACTTGTTCAATTAAACACTACGTTGGATGGCATACAAGCTAAGACATGTAACCCTGAGACTTTGTCCATCTACTGTCCAAGGTGTCAAAATAAATATCTTTTGTGAGAATGTCCACTAGACAAGGTTAATGTTTGTCAACTTTTTGAGAAAAATCATCCTACAAACCAATGTGAGCTTCTTACTAATCTCAAGAATTCCAAGAAAAGGATTGCACAGACTGAGGAAGAAATAAATATGGTAAATCAATGCTAAGGAGGGAACTTTTCTTATGTAAATAATTCCAATCCTACTTGGAGACCCCAAAACAACTGGACTAGTAATCAATGGACTCCATCTTGGCCTCAACTACCACCTCAACAACCTAATTGGGGAACTCCCTATTGGGGACCCTCTGAATGGAAAAACCAATCATGGGGAGCTCAGTAGTGGCCAAACCAAACTCCAGAATAGTGGTATCCACAACATACTGCTCCTTAATGGAACCAGGGACAATCAATTCTATATTGGACCTTGGAGGAATCAGCAAAAAAAATGCTACTGCCACCCCAGAATCCTCCATAGAGTGAACAAATTAATCAACCTCAGCTCCCAGCGCAAACACTTCCCAATACTAAGAACAATCAACAAAATAATTTGGTATACTCCACTGAATAAGACAATGTCACCAGACTTAATGCCATACATTATGGAAATGTTCAGTTGCGCTCTGGTAAAACACTTCAACCACCAACCATTGAAGAAATTATGGATGAACCCACTTCCAAAATCCTTGAGAAGGCCACTCCACCTAACAAAACTGTTACCACACACACTACTTTGCCACCAACATCAATAGGAGCTTATGAATTACCTCAATAGGAGGAGGAAGCTTAGTCTCCAACTGATCTTAGGAGGGATACCACTCCAAAAGAGAAAAATCAAGCACCATTTCCGAAGCATTTGAAACCGACCATTTTGAAAGATACTCCAGAAATTCCTTTGACCTCTGAATCTATGTTAATACATGAAATCAAACAACTACAAATAGAGGTTCCCTTGCTACAAGCAATAAAGAAGATTCCAGAGTTGAACCAGTTGATCAAACAGTTGTGTATTAAAACCCCAGGGAGGAAACCAAAGAAAATAATACTATGCACATCAATGGTTATTTAGCTGAATTTTTGTCTGGAAAGACCGTTGCTCCAAAATATGATGATCCCAGTAGTCCACTTATAACTGTCATGATTAATGAGGTAGCAATACCTCATGCATTAGTGGATCTAAGAGCAACCATTAACGTAATGACTGTGGACGCGATGGAAAAATTAGGTCTCACTAATTTACATCCCACAACTACAGTCTTGCAGATGGCAAACCGGTCCATAACCATTCCCAAAGGTGTTATTGAAAACGTTCTTATCAAAGTTGATGTATGGGAATATCTAGTGGACTTCCAGGTAATTCAGTCACTTACACCCAAAGACAACTATCCTATAATTCTCGAAAGACCATGGTTGGCCACTATCATAGCTAAAATCGATTGCAAAGAGGGGGGAATGACCATTTCACATGGTCCAGATAGTAAATGCTTATTCTAGTACCCTCTTGCTAAACCTACCGAAAATAACAAAGTTTGGGTCGATGAACCAAAATAATCTAATGGTCAAGACAGTTTGGCCTCATTAGCCATGGTAGTTATTAAATAACATGGAGAAGAATCAAAGGATGAGTTAGTAAATGATATAGCACGCCCTGCCATAGGCTCAAGTGATGAGGAAATGGTGGATACACCGGAAATTTTAGGACAACCAATCGATGTACACAGGATGGAACAAAATTACACTACTATGGGAATGCCTTGACCTTTGGCCCATATGATTCCTAGAACTAGCCATTTTTTTTAGGACATTACTAAATTTCACCAACTAATACCTCATAATTTTCCTCTCAATACCTTGTTATGACCAATACATACTATAACTTCTGCCCATCCGAGAACAAAAACAATTATGTTACTGCCGGGAAAAACTTTGAACATCAATAGTTGGCTGACAGAATCAGAAGAGGATAGATTATTTAATGTTTTGGTAAAAAGGTCTAATGCTTTTTCTTGGGACTATACAGACATGAGGGGAATTCACCCAAGTTTTTGTATGAATCACATTTATATTGATCCTAATGTAAGGCCAATACATCAGCCACAGAGGAGTCTCAACCCTGCATTAAAAGATCTTGTCAAAATTGAAATTGAGAAACTCCTTCGAGCAGGGTTTATTTATCCCATTTCTGACAGTAAGTGGGTGTCACCTATGGTTGTAGTACCAAATAAAAATAGAAAGTGGATAATATGTGTAGATTATAGAGAACTTAACAAAGCCACTCACCGAGATTATTTTCCCTTATCATTTGTAGACCAGGTTCTAGACAATTTGGCTGGGAGGAAATATTTCTCCTTTTTAGATGGGTTTAGTGGTTACAACTAGATTCAGGTAGCACCAGAAGACTAGGACAATACCACGTTTAATTTTCCATGGGGAACATTTTCATATCGTGTTCTTCCCTTTGGACTTTGTAATGCTCCTGCAACTTTCCAAAGAGCCATTTTGTCTATATTTGTTGAGCTTGTCAATGACTGCGTAGAAGTCTATATGGATGACTTCACTGTCTATGGGTCAACCTATGATAAAGCCCTTCAAAACTTGGACAGGATTTTAGAGGTTTGCGAGGATCACCGACTATCCCTTAGCCACAAAAAGTGTTTGATAATGGTGGAACAAGGAATAGTCTTAGGTCACCATATCTCCTCTGAAGGAATAAAGGTTGATCCCAAGAAAATTGAATTCATTCAACAACTGACTACTCCTCAGATGCAAATGGATGTTAGAAGTTTCCTTGGGCATGCTAGATATTATTAGAGCTTTATAGAAAGCTTTAGTAAGATAGTGGCCCCTATGTTTTCCCTTCTCTAGAAAGATGTGGAGTTTAACAGGACATCAAAGTGTCAACTATCATTTGAAACAATAAAGGAGAAACTTGTCTCTGCCCCTATACTACGTGGGCCAAATTGGAATCTTCCGTTGCATATTTATGTCAATGCTTCAAAAGACGCAATTGGTGCAGTATTGGGGCAAGAAGATGAGAATGGGGGTAAATATGCCATATATTTTATTAGTAAAAATCTGACATCTACTGAGAGAAACTACACAACAACAAAAAATAAATTCTTTGTTGTAGTACATGCCATTAAAAAGTTCTTCCATTACATTACAGGGTAAAAAGTTACTATCTATATAGACCATTCAGCTGTTAAATATCTGATGAATAAACCTGTAGTAAATGGACAGATAATGAGGTGGTTACTACTCCTTCAAGAGTTTAGTGTAAAAATACTTGACAAGACAGGGAAATTTAATGTAGTGGCAAACTTTTTGTCTCAAATTAAATAAAAAGATGATGATTGTGCACTTGTGCAAGATGAGTTTCCAAATGAAAATCGGTTTGCTATCTCTACAAAGACTCCTTGGTTTGCTAACATTGCCAATTATTTAGCCACTTTAGAAGTACCGCCTAGTTTTACATCAAAACAAAGGAAACGACTTGTTAGAGAGAGTGTCCCATTTAAATGGATTAAAGGGATATTATTTCATTGTGGCCCTGATATGGTCTTGAGATGATGTGTCAGGGAAGATGAAACTTATAGTATCCTTAGAGCATGTCATGATGATCCTTCTGGGGGCCATTATTCTGCAAAGAGAACTTCTCATAAAATCTTGGGCGTTGGGTATTATTGGCCTTCAATGCATAAAGATGTCAAGAAGTATGTTCATCATTGTGATGATTGTCAAAGAGTAGGAGGACCAACAACTTCTGTTGAAATGCCTTTGCAACCACAGGTGGTCCTTAAACCATTCAAGAAATGGGGATTAGATTTTATTGGTCCCATTAATCCTTCCTCTCAAGGGAAAGAGTATATACTAGTTTGCACTGATTACCTAACTAAATGGGTAGAAGTTCAGGCCCTGCGAGTTGCTAGAGAGGAACAAGTCGTTGATTTCCTCTATAATAAGATCTTTCTCAAATTTGGAGCTCCTAGAACCATTGTTACAGATCAGGGACCCCAATTCATGTCCAAAGTTATCTTGGCATTCACAAATCATTTTCAAGTGAGTCATAAGAAGCCATCTCCTTATCACCCTCAGGCAAACGATCAAGTGGAGGTGACTAATAGGGAGTTAGAGAACATCTTGACAAAAATTGTTTCTTTTGGGAGGCGAGACTAGGCTAGGAAATTGCCTGAAGCAATTTGGGCGTACAACACAACATGGAAATCCACCACCGGGTTTAGCCCCTATGAGCTTGTTTTCGGAAAGAAACCTCTCTTTCCCATCAAGTTTGAACTTCAAACTCTGAGAACGACTATGGAGTTGGGTCTAGATCAAAAGCGAGCCCAAGTGGAGCGAGTTTTATAGTTAAATGAGTTGGATGAGATTCATTTGGATGTTGTCCATCAAACTGAGCTAGTTCAACAACAATGAAAGGTTTGGCATGACAAGCACATTAAATAAAAGAGTTCCATAATGGTGAATGGGCCTTGCTATTCGATTCTAGATATAAAGTTCACTAGGGAAAACTCAGAACTCATTGGCTGGGTCCATATGAAATTTTTGAGGTATTTTCGAATGGCACAGTTCAGTTGAAACCCATTGATGGTGATACATGAACTCTCTTGGTAAATGGTCATCACCTATATATCTACCATAAACTTGTCAACAAGGTAGAATTTACAAAATTAGTAGAAATGCAGGGCAAATCCAATGCATTGACTTTGCCTCGACAAAGTCAATATAAACCTTGCATAATTGCATATCAAAAAAAAAAAAAAGAAGAAAAAAATCGTATAAATATATGAAAAATTGTAATAAAAAAGGGGCATATGTACAAAAATTTGTTTCAAAGCATTCTTCATTAATCCTTAAATCTTTTGACTTGGCTAAATCTTGTCTTTATTCTGCAGGACTTCTTATAAATCAAAAACAACTTTTAGAGCACCTTGCAACGATGCTCTGGACCTTGTTAGTTTTGGTGCCCTAATGCTCCAGAACTTACCTTCGATCACAACGGTGCTCTAGAACTCATGAGCTTTGATACCTAGATGCTTCAGAACTTGCATTTCAACTCATTGCATCATATGTTTTGTTCCTATAGAATGGTGATTGGTCAAGAAAGGCTCCAGAAGTTCGAGTTCACGCATACATCCATTTTTCTTCCTTTCGACTGCATCTTTCAACAATGCTCCAAAATCTTCCTTCAGTTGTTGCTCCAACTGCATCTTTCGACGATGCTCCAGAACTTTACGTTTTATTGCTGCACCGGTTGCATATTTCGATGATGCTCTAGAACTTATCAAGTTCAGGTGCTCTGATGCTCTAGAACTTATTCATCTTCTCCATTTCAAATGCATGCCTCAAGTGTGCTCTAAAACTTATCCATTTGTTTCAAGCGCGTGCTCCGGAACTTATCCATTACCATTCTGCCGCCTTTTTCCATAAAATATGAATTTCTTTCTGATCATTTGATTTGTTAAACCTATGTACACATGCCTTCTTACTAAGTTTTTTCTTATTTTTCACATCAATAATCCACATCCAATGTGGTTATCTTGATTTCCACCATCTTACCATCATAAATAAAAGCCATTATGATAGCCCGTCCTCATTTATGACTTCGTCATTCATAAGCTGCCTCACTCATGTCATAATAAATGCATTGTCACCTTAACCAATACCATCCCATCATCCTATTAAATCAACAAAGGTATGTAATCTTTAGGTGATCACAAAATGAAAGTAAGTACACATTTTTGCTTAAGTAAGTAGTTATTTTTGAATAAGGTGTAATTAATTGGCATGAGTTTCTCCCTTCCTACTTTAGTAACTTGGGCCACTCATTGATTAATTGGTAGTACAACGCTCTTTTCACACTCCTCGATGCAAATTACCATCATTACACAATAAGTTTTAAATAAAGACAAATAAATAATCGCTTTTCAATTAAATATTCAAAACAATTGTGTGCAACGTTCTCGCACTATTGAATTTCTCAGTGGAATTATAGAGCAAAGACAAAAATGGGAGATGGAAAAAGAAATCAGAGTCGGAATCAGCGGATAAATTACTAGGATTGAGCAACATTTCCAGTTTGTTTCAGGATGTGGAATGGTTGGATTTTATCAAAACGTTTGAGGGATATAATGAAAAGTTGGTGAATGCATTTGTAAAAAATTATTCCAATGGCTAGGTGGTACTACATGGGAAGCGTTTTTAGGTGAGTTCGAAAGTAATTTCTCACCTCTCTGGTTTAGATAATTCTAGTATTAAGTTATATGAAACTTCTCAGATTACATATCAAAAGTTATCAAAATTATTTCTTAGGGAGGGAGACCCTCATCCCATGATAGTTATCAGTACTAGAGGATAGAATAAAGGGTTTCAAAGGATATCCATATTAGAACCCTGGGGAACAACTGTTGCATGGATCATAAAATATTTTACTTGTGAAGGCCAACTTACTACCGTGGTAGGACCTGCATTTCATATGTTGATACATTTGCATCATGGGAAAGAAAACCCTGCCCTTAGGGTCAATTTGCCTAACTTCTTGAGTGAATCTATTATCTCCTCCATAGAAAGATATAAAACTGGTTCAGGTCCGTTGAAACACCATGGGTTAATTCAATTAATCTATAAATATCATTTTCAAAAGAAACCTGAAAATAAGTGGGAAAAATTACTCCAGAAATTTGAAGAATTTGTACCTTAAAGAAAAAAAAAGAAGGGAAATCCTCTAAGAAAATGACTTCACCTTTTGGAGGAATTTCCCTTGAGGCCTCAAGAGCTCCTGAAGCCCAAATTCCCACAACCCCCTGTGAGGAAGCACCAAAATCTCTAGCCAATGAATTGAAAACCCTAGACCCGTTAGGGGATGTTGAAATTATTCATGTAGATGTAGAAAGAATTCCCACTAGGAAGAGGAAAATAAGATCAACTGTTACTTTTTAGAACACTCCTCTCTTGAGGAGAAGTAAGAGATTGTCCCCTGAGTCTACAAAAGCCCTAGTTCAGGATATAGGAAGTGTTTCAAAGAAAAAGGAGTCTAGAAAACAAAAAAAGTCAATAGAAACCGTGGACCCTGTTGATAATGTAGAAATAATGAAAACAGGGGAGCAAATTTGTCAGTCTCAAGAAGAAGAGACCCATGTTGAAGAAATACCTTCCCACATAGAACAAGAAGAAGAGATCCCCATTGAAGAAGTATCTCCTCACACTGGACAAGAGGAAGAGACCCATGCTGAGGAAATACATAAAGAAGAGAGGGAACAATCTCCACCTTTTATGGAGATTGAGGATAATATTTTGGAAAATTTGTCTCCCATTGTAAATAAAGTTATTGAAATAGCTGAAAATGATAATGTCAATGTCGAGTTAGAAAATTTGAAATTGGA
This sequence comes from Sequoiadendron giganteum, assembly GCA_007115665.2. Classification (NCBI taxonomy): domain Eukaryota; kingdom Viridiplantae; phylum Streptophyta; class Pinopsida; order Cupressales; family Cupressaceae; genus Sequoiadendron; species Sequoiadendron giganteum. The sequence goes on from CM021109.1 coordinate 17,699,286, forward strand.
AATGGAGGGGTTAAGAAATCAATTCTAGAAAAATGAAGAACATATTGTACAACAAGAGGAAATAGCAGTACACATTACTGTAATAAGGAAAAGAGATCAGGAGATTCAAGATTTAAATTTGTAGATAGAAAAGAAGGATATATTTATTAATGAATTTTAGATACAAATTCAAGAATGAAATCAAGAGAATAAGACATACAATGCTAATCTGTCTGATAGGGATAAACAAATTGAAAGTTTGAAAAATAATTTTATATATATGTTTCAAGATTTTGAAGAAGAAAAGAACAGGCAGAGTGAAGAATTGAATGTTTCTCTCAGTAAGATTGTGGAACTAGAATAGGATTTACACGAAAGCATCAATAAACCAATGATGGAATCAAAGGGAACTCAGACTGAACCAACTATAATGGAATGGTTCCAAGTCCGAATTCCCCCATTATTAATGAAATGGATGGAAAGATGCTATTTCTTGAAGGATGCTAGAATTGAGAATATCAGGTTAAAAAAGGAGCTGGTACTACTGAAAGAGTCATTTGATAGGGTCTAGAGGGAAAACCAAGATGCATGCTAAATAGGAGAATTTCTATTAGCATGTAGGAGACCTCAAGGCTATATTCTATGTTTTTAAAAGAACAATTGTTGAGGTGGAAACTGTTGAGAATCTATCATAATCAGCCACATGACCCTGATGACAAAGAATTTGTTAAAGTGTTTTTAGAATCAACTCCTAACTAGAAAGACATGTTATATGAATTCTTTGTTCACAATTTACTAATGGAAACACATATTAATTTCTTTATTAACCTTTTTGTTGGAGAAGTGAAATTGATATCTTTATTATCTACTATGTGTAATCAGGTTCATTGGCAAGAATGCACTAAAGAATACTCTTAGGCAGAAAAGAACGCGGGTCTTCAGATGAGACACCCCAATAGGAAACTTGTAGTTTTCAAAGCACACTTTTTAGTTGTTAAAGTGGAAAAAACTATGAATAAGAGATATGATGACAACCTCTGCCTATGCCACAATCATTTCATTAAACAAGGGCCAAAATTGATCGGTAAGGCTTGGCATGCCTGTGAAAAGAGATACAACCCACTACCGAAATACTTGAAGAAAAGAGAAGTGATCTCCCCTCTTAACATTAAATGGTCCTACAGAAGAGTAGATGCCTTAGCCAAAATCTTAAAGGACCTCATAACAGATTGGATGAGGATGAGATAAAAACCTCCCCTGTTGCTTTTCCCACCGCCTTCTTTTCATATTAATACAGATCAGAATAATGGAGTCTTCAACATGTGGAAAAAAGGAGTTATTTATCATCAAGGCTTCCTAGACAAGCCTGGAAGGATGGATAAAACAACAGATGATCTATATGATATTAGTGCTAAATATGAAAAATTGAATAGAGAAGGAGGGCAGGGGTCACAACAGAAGGCAGGAGGACCTGCCAGAAATTAGGAAGGGTAGGAAGTAATGAGGTAAAAATAACCTCATCATGATAACATACTATAACCCTTCCTCATGGATGCAAAACACTTATTCTCTACCAATTAATTAAACTTTAGGAATAATAATTGCTTATCTTTTGAGAAAAATAGTAAAAAATTTATTTCTTATGATTTATTGAAATATCTTACCAGTGCAGATTTAATGGGTAGTTTTAAGTGTTTTATAGGGTAATAATCAGTCATCATATAGCAGTTAAAAGCATTCAACCAACAAAAGCTCCAGAACAGATTGAAGATATGTGTTGGGAACATGCTCCAAAACTTTAGGATGATGGATCGAAATCATAGTTTCTTTTAGTTAGAATTTTGTTATGTTTTAAGACTTCATGGCTCAACTCGAGCCTCTTTAATATTGATGTAATGAGAATTTAAAGACATAAAGTTTGTTTACAATCTGTTGTAGACTTTTTCAATGGAAATCTAAGCCACATGAAATATAGGATTTAGTTAGAAGCTTTCTATAAATATGTAATCTCTAGAAGCAAAAGACAACGCATAATAGTACTATTATGTTGTCGACATGTTTTCTAGGTATATATGAATAAAGGAACTATTGCATATCAATCTTTGAGTTGTCGAAATTATGGATGAAGATTACTTTTAATGGGAAAGCTTTCAATTATACTATGCATGTGATTTGAGAATGTAGGAACCTGTGAGTTGGCCACTCGAGGGAGGATAGACTAAATAAATGAGTATTTCCTTCTATCATTTTTATTGCATGGATAATAATTATGAATGTAGTCGTTTTTCTATGATAATCTTGTAAAGAGCCCTTAAGTCTGTCATCTTAAAGTTTGAAGTTCTAGAGCATTCATTGTCTTTCATTTCCGTAGTTCTGTTAACTATTAGGAACTGTTATTTACTGTTATTAATTAGATGTTTCATAGTTTGTTTACAAGTTTTTCTACTTTTGTAGTTTACATACTTCTTAGTTTAGTTATTTTGGTGTTTTCTAGTTTAGTTATCATGCTTTCTAAATTAATTACCTTGTGTTTTCTAGTTTAAATACTTTCCAGCTTTCTAGACAAATTAATTTCTTGTTAACTAGTTAAATGACCTTAGGTTAAAATTAACTTCAGTTGCTATAAAAAGCTAGAAAAACTAAGAGAGTTAGTTGAGCCGCCTTCTATTGCAGACAACCTTGGACACTACCTGATTGAGATATTGATGTTTTGTCTTCTAAAGTAATGGGACCTAACGAAAACCTATCAAAGAGTAGAGAGGGAAATGGGTAGGGATGGAGACACAGGTGAGATAGAGAGGGATGGAGAGAGAGTGATGGAGGGAGAGGTAGGTATAGAGAGGGAAAGAGAGAGGAGAGATGAAGAGTAGAGAGGGGAGGGAAGAAGGGAGAGGTAGGGAGGGAGATAGAGGTGTGTGTGTGTGTGTGAGTGAGAGAGAGAATGGTGAGATAGAGAAAATGAGCAATTGAGATAGAAAGAAGGGGAAGGGAGGGAGGGACAATAGTGAGAGAGACTGAAAGGAGAGATGAAAAGAAGGGGAGGGAGGTTGAGGTTGAGAGAGGGAAGAATGGAGGGAGGGAGAGTTAGGGAGGAAGATAAAGGTTTGTGAGAGAGATAGAGATAGAGATAGTGGTGAGATAGAGAGGATAGAGTGAGAGGGAGGGAGAGATAATTATGAGATAGAGAGGAGAGAGTTAGAGAGAAAGAGGGGGAAGAGAGGGATAGAGAGTGAGAGATGAGATGTAGGTAGAGGGAGGGAGAGGAGAGATAGAGAGTAGATAGGGAAAGAGTTAGGGATGAAGACATAGGTGAGATACAAAGTGATGGAGGGAGAGGTAGGTAAAGAGAGAGAGAGGGGGGAGATAAAGATAAGTAGAGAGGGAATATGTAGAGAGAGATAAGAGATAGAGAGAAGTAGAGAGGGGAGGGAGGGAGGCAGATGTAGGGAGAAGATAGATGGGTGTGAGAGAGAGAGGGGAGAGACTCAGAATAGAGATGGAGGGACGGAATGGAGAGATAGAGAGTAGAGAGAGAAGGAGAGAGTGAGAGAGAAAGATGATACAACTTGTTGACTACTAAAATTTGACCTCCTAATTATTGAAATTTGACTATGAATTTTTTAAGATCTTCCAAAAACTAGAATTTGCATTATAACTCTTAGAGATCTGAAACCACTCCCAAACATACTGAAACTATATACATGAAATATAACTTAAAGTATAAGAAAGTAAATGTCCATATGTAAATGTTTAATTCATGTATATATTCTCCCTAGTAGAGAAAGAGAAGAAGAAAGAATTAACAAAAAATCATTGCAAAATTCATGCTTCACATTTGGCGAGCGTCAAATTTGGCGCTAGCCAAATGGAGCACTTCATTTGGCGAGCACCAAATTTTGTGCTTGCCAAATGAAGAGCACCAATATTATTTGAATTTTTGGCATACCAAGCCTTGGGATCGACCATCCAATCCATTTGGCACTCTCCAAATTTGGTGCTTTCCAAATGGCCATTTCGGGTAAAAACACAAGTGGCACCCTTTTTGTGTCACATATTGGTGCACACACCCATATTGCAATATTGGACCAACTTGAATGGGGAGACAAATAGTCCCCTTCGAATATCTCTTTGTATTATCATAAGCCTCGATGGTGATCACTTGATGGTCTAAATCAACTTGAGTATACCCCACTTGCTTTAAAAATTTTAATGTACACAAAGTGAGGGAAAAACCATTATCCAAATGGACTCTTTTTACTTTGTGTTTGGCAATAAGGACTTCACTGTGTAATAAACAACTATGGCATGGATCTATCAATGGCATGTCATTTTGACTAAAGCCTAATTAGTAAGTGGAGGAAAGGTTCCCTACCAGTGCTTGGAATTGTGTGGGATCAATATTAGTAGGGACACAAGCATATTGTAATTCCTTGGTAAGGATCTCCTAGTGGACAGTGGACATTAAAATATCCAAAATAGAGATTTGTGTGGGGGTCTTCCCTAGGTGATCTAAGATGTTATAATGAGGATTTGGTGGGGATGAATTGGATGTATTAGATGAACTAGAAATAGTGATTCGACCATGTGTAGTGGTCACAACACATTGAGGCTCTTTATATTTCACCCTAATCATGGCCACATGTGGATCATCTTGCATAATGCAACCAACTGCATTGTCATAATTAAAGGGGAACCTATTGTAATTAACATTGTTGGTTAGATCATTTTTATTATTACTTGGAGGCTTAGTCAAACAAGGATTAGCATTAGAGGTGCTAGGGGCTTGGGAATGTTTCAGGAAAGCATTCTAATATATTTGAAGTTGAGCATTAGATGAAGGGGACTGAGTCCCCTCCAAGGTTATGTCATCTCTATCAATAAGGTCTTGGATATAATTCTTGAGCTTCATACATTTATTTGTAGCATGTATCTTAATCATATTATGATCACAATCTTTATTATCTTTAAACCAATTAGGCTTGGGCTTGGTGTCATTGAAAGGTTGGGTGACTGGATATGTAACTACATTGGCTTGCACTAGCTTACAAAAGATAATGCCAAGCAGTTCTCCCAAATGAGTGAAGTTATGTTTTGTATTGCTTTGATTAGTGGGTCAAAGTGCACTTTGAGGAATATATATATATAACATGTTTGGTATCTATGACACCATCATTGATGAAATTCTTGTTCTTATTCCAAAAGTGGGATTTGTCATTAGATGGTTTGTCATTGTTTTCTTTATTGATCTTGACCAAACTCTTGGCTATGAGTGCCTTTTCAATGGTGACACCCTTATCTATGATTTCATCAAATGAGGATGCAATATTTAACTACAAGTGGAAATTCGTTTTCGTGTTTACATTCTAAATAAAGATATTTACCAATTTCTTCTTTGGTAGAGGCCATTAAATAAATCTAGCTTGATCTCTCCACCTTTGCAATTAGTCTATAAAATGTCTCCATTATGTTGTTTTTTGTTGCATAGATTGAGCATGGTTACTTCATGCTCAATATTATAGGAGATGTGAGATAATTTTTTTGGATAATTATGCAAAGGTAGTAATAGAGTCTAGCCATGGGGAAGGTGGAGAAACCATCCCAATGCTTGACCTCCCAAACTTTGAGGAAACAAACAAAGAAGATAGTTGTCATTATAGGCCTCCTCTTAACAAGTCATAAATAATTCTTTGATTTGATCCTGAGGATTTCCTTTCTCTTTATATTTGTCAAATTTGGGGATTTCAAAGTGTTTGGGGAAATGTGTGGTTGCAATGGTATGATCAAATAGATATGGACATAACTCTTCAAACTTAAATGACTTCTTGATATATTTGGCTTGCAAATCCTTAGGTGAAAATTTCATTTCCTCCCATTCTCAATTAATAGTTGTTGATGGGGGAGGAAACACTTCATTGGAACTTGGTTGGTTGATATATTGATTTTGTGAAGGTGGTGGATGGTAAGTTGGATTTTTAGGTGGGTTAGCATATGATTGTTGCAGAGGTGGGGAATGATTGGAATATGATGGTTGTGGGATTTAGATGCATATGATTGGTGGTGAGGATGATTTTTATACGATTGTTGAGGAGGTGATTATAATTTATAAGATGGATGTTGAAGAGGCTTATTGTATGATTTTGAAGGAGATTGAGATGGGTGAGGTTGACATTACAATGGAGTGAAATAGGACAATTTTTGAGATGGTTGAGATTGATGCAATTGATATGGAAGGGGATTATTAGATGGTTTTTGGGGTGGTTGAGATATATAAGATTGATATTGAGGGGGATTATTAGATGATTGTTGAGGTAGTTGAGATGGATAAGATTGTGATGAATAATGAAGTGGATAAGTGTATGATGATTGAGGATTAACATATTATTTTCGACGTAGTTGAGATTGATGTGATGGATTTTGTGGGCAGTATGTATGTATTAGACACATAAATACTGAGAGGGGGGTGAATCAATATTTAAAACTTTTCTTTAAGTCACCACATTCATAAAACTATGAAAACATAATAATTGGTAATGCAAGTAATGAACACATCCACACAGGTGAACATCAAATTTACATGGAAACCCAGAAGGAAAAAACCATGGTGAGAATAACTACTTGGATCTACTATCCAAATCCGTCCTCACAAAATAATATATAACTTATAATGATTTTGTAGGAACCAACCCACAAGAATTGCAACCTTGAAGGGAGACACCAATCCCCTTGAATTTTTATTTTCAAGCAACAACCTATAGGAGACACCAAATACCTATGCTTGAGCTACAACACAATCATTGAGCACCAACTCAGATTAGGAGGCTTCAACCTCAAATTATAGAAATAAATGTAGATCTTCTTTCACACTAATTACTCTACATTACCAAGAAAACACATTCTTTTATGATATCTAAATTTTTCTCAACATCATGAACTTCTCTTTTCTTCTTGTAAATCATTTTACATATACATTTAGCACCTAGCCACACACATTCAATCTTCACACACATTTTCATAAAAATGATTTATAATATATATCCATTCCAACATGTTAACAACATCTAAATGTTGGCCTAGAACCCTTTAACACCATCCACAAATATTCATGTCAGCCAAGGATAAGCCTTAATTCAAAATGGTATGAAACATGTAGTCGTCTTGACCCCAAATCAAATGCATTACCACCAGTGTAAGATGATTTTTCATGTTTTTCATTTCATGGTCTTAAAATGATCCTATTTTATCTTCACACACTTCCTCCAATTGGTGCAAACATAGAAACATTGTACTCAGTAAACCAACAAACACAAACTTCACTCTGCCACTTCTATGTTGCAACTTTATTACTCAAATTTGATGAAACTATAGATTAAGATACTTCGTGTGTAGAATTACTTAAATTTCAAACCGCAAGCCATAAAAATTACCAGCGGTAGAATGTGGTACTAAAAACAATGATAGTTTAGTACACTACAAAAACTACTTTTAAACAACAAACCTCATAATACTATCACAAATATCATTGAATTCTACAAAGGCAGTAGACAAACAAGAACCACCAATACCATATGTACCATGAATTCCCATGTTGTCCTTTTTAAATGATGATAACATTAACATTCTACAACAAGTACATTAGACACTATTGATATATGACATCAATGCTAGACACACCACTTTGAAGGTGGGTTCACTCGAAGGGGGGTTTGCTCAAATCCCCCTTTTTTTCCCTTCTCCCCCTCTTCAAAGTTTTACCTTTTGAAGCTCAGGTTGAGGATGAAAATGGAGGAAACTTCACAGACCCAACTGGATGATAGTTATCATTAGAACGAGCTATCCATCGAATATAATTTTAATATATTTTGGTTTTATTATATATATTTTTTAGTTTAATTAAACATAGGTTTTTGACCGAAAAATCAAGCTCTATGTTCCGCACATGTGGAAAAATAGCAGATTATCAATTTTATTTTTGAAAAATATCTATGCACTAGATATTGATGTCCTTGATCCAACAAAAAAGAATTTTGATACATACAAAAAAAGTTGTGTTAGCAAGTAAACCTATGTCTAAATTGTAATTGGTTTGACTTCAAAACTTAATTAAAAAAAAATCAATTAAACACTACAAAACCAATTGCATGCATTAGATATCGTAGCGAATCTAAATTAAAAAAAAAAAGAATTTTATCCTTCATAGAAAAAAAGTTATGTATTAGCAAGTACACGTCACTCTTTACAAATGGTGTTTACTTTTAAAAACTAGATTTTGAAGGAGATGGAAAAAGAAATGCAATTTGAATCCAATTGTTTACAAAATATATATATTTAGAATCTATAGATAAAATTTCACAAATCTCTAGTTTGCATCATCTTCAAATTCCTCATGGTTTAGTAGCTATAGGTGCTTAAAGTGAAGATTTAGTTAAAAAAAATTAGTTCAATGTCCAGTTTGGCCAAAAATTGTAAATCGGTATTGTGGGAACACCCTCTCGAGGTGAAATAGATTGAAAGATAAGGATTACTACCTTAGGATAGGAAATGTTCCTAAGAGTGATGATTCAATGATTTGATTTAGGATGTTAGGTTCTCAAACTAGTGATAAGAGGCTAGATTTCCACTTAGGATGATGAGGATGATTATAGTATATGTTTAGAGATGTCCTTACATTGAGAATATGAGGTTTTGATTGACTTTGGAAGGGGTTATATGATGAAAATGACCAGTATGAGAAAGATATGGATGGTAAAATTTATTTGATCATGGTGTTAGCCTTAAAACAACATTGGCTATCTATATGGTTAAAAGGATTAACTCTCTAGATTTTCTATTGACTTTGGAGCCACCCAAGAACAACATGAATCCACCCAAGAAATAATAGGAATAACCAAGATGAAATCACCTAGGAACAACACGGATCCACCTAAAGAGGAACAAAACCACCCAACAAGGATTATCATGAGATACTAGATGGAATCACCCAAATACATAGTGCAATCACCCAACTAGACAGAAGATCGCCCAAGAATGGGATCTCCCAAGACCAAAGAAAATTCACCCAAGAATGAGACTACCCAAGACCAAAATGAAGTCACCCAAGAAGGAGTGCAACCACCCAAGAAGACACATGATCTCATAAGAATGAGACTGCCCAAGACCAAAGCAAAATTACCCAAGAAGGAGCGCAAGTGCCCAAGAACATAATAGATCCGCCCAAGAGTATGACACATGACTATGTATGTAAACATGACCAAAATATCCCATGTACAAAGTGGATCCACCCAAGAAGGAACAAACTCGCCCAAGAGTAGGGCGAAATCGTTCAAGGATGACATTGACTGAATGGAAAAAGGACTCAATAGAAAATACATGACATGGACAATGCTGACTGGATGGATTGAAGAGATAGGTAATCACAATACTACACACCAAGTAGCATAAAACTAGATTAGTCAAGTAAGATTGACAATCAGTGTAGGCTCATAGCACAAGCGCTAATATTATCTACTCGTGTTTGGATAGCTAGAGACCATGACCCACAAGGGTGAAAGATCACTTATAGATGGTGGAGAAAAGATGATGCCCAAGTAATTTCTCACTTAGTGCATGAAAGTACATCATGAGTAACTTTAGGTTGCGATACACATCCCTTGCACAACGTTGAATGATGATTGAATGGTCTTAAGCTAGGCTAACACAAGGTGATCAAGTGCATCCTCTAAATACTAGGAGGGTACATGAGGTGCATTCATGAACACTATCTCGTCATAAGTGTGGGTTGGGAAAATCAGCTAAGCCATTCAAACCAACCCTATACTCTTTGCTCGATATCACTCAAGTACTAGAGCTTTGCTAAATATAACGTGACTAGATTGGGGTACAAATCTCATATTTCCCCCTTTATATACCCCATCAGTTCACGTGGTTGAGGTCATCCCTTAAGGGATGAAATCCCCAAGTAGGCCTCCCTAAAAGAAAATATATTCTAGGTGTTTCTAATCTCCAAGTTTACATGAAGCACAAAGAGAGAGCATATGTGTAAATTAGCACTCCTAGGTATACACTACAAGACTTAGGTCGATCTATGATTTTTGGTCCTTAGGTTCACTGAAAGGTGCAAGGGGAGAGCATATGTCAATGGAGGACCCCAAACACGAAAAACAATAATTTGAACCTTTAGTGAAATTGAAGTGTTCCTAGATTAGTGGAAAAAATAAAGTCTTTGGCCATATCTTCTAAGAAACAACACTAAATGTTTAAATTGTTAGTCTTCGACTATTCAAGGCTATATATACTCAATACTTAGCCATTTTCACATCATCATACAAATTTGAGCAATTTAGCATCATTATGCTATCAAAATCAAGTGAGAACACATACAAATTGGTTATCTTGGGCAAATCCATGCATCGTGGGCTTCAGCATAAGTGAATTTTGTTGAAATTCACCAAGATTTGAGTTATCTTAGCCTAATTTGATTGTTGCTTTATTTTTATGTGTTTTGAGTGATTTTCTTGTTATTTTCATTTTGTTTGAACACCATATTTCATTGCACACATTTTGGCACGCCTAGTGGGACCCACATCACAGGTCAACTAATTGAAATTCAACTTTTTGAGTTATTTTTTGCCTATATGTTTACATAGAGATAGATGCATTGTTGTATGGGTTGATATGTTCTATGAATGGGATGATCCAATCCTATAGATGTGACTCTACTTTGGCCTTTCATTAATTGGTTGACTCATAGAAACTTGGGCAGATTTGCTCTATAAATGGGTGGACCTACTTAAATTAGGGTGATTTCGTAGTACTTGTGTGGTTCTATTAATATCAAGTCCATTGTTTAAATAGGGGTGATTGCATATTGCTTGGGCAGTTCTATTGAATTTGAGGCGATTCCATTAATTTTGGGATGGACTTGCTTAAATCAAGTTGATTGTGCATTACTTGGACAACTTTTTTAATCTTGGGGCGATTATGTCAATTTTGAGGTGCTTTCATGGATTTCAGGGTGATTGTGTGATGCTTGGGTGGTTCTATGAGTTTCGAGGTGGTTGTTCTATCATTCGAGTGGATCCATACTATCCATGGGCGATCCTGCAAGTATAATACTTGATTACATTTTCCTACTTTTTGATCATCTTTCATAGGTTTCAGTACTAATCCACTAACTTGTCTCTACACTCATGGTCACACTAACAATTATGGGTAAAAGTACAAATCTATGTCGCACTTTATAAAGGAATCAACCAACAACAAAAAAGTGGTCTTTATGTTTTGAATTTTAAAATGATCTAAACTAATGAAATGTAGAAATATTGATGAAGTTTATTCCTGTAATTTTTCATATTTTTTAAAATTTGTTTTTCATATTTTTTTTTATCAATTTAGGAGTAGATTTTGGAATGCTAAAAATTTCAAGAAAAAGTGACGTTCACTTGACGTCAAGAAACAAATAAAAAAGAAATCATTTTCCCCTAATTTTTTTTTTTCTCGAAATAGGTATCTTCAATATCTAGTGCATGGATTTTTTTTTTGAAATTTTGATGTTTATTTTTCTCGTAATAAGATTTGAAAATCAAATTTTTCAGAATTTGATAGTTTTCATTTGACATCAACTATTGTTTATTTTTTTAATCATTTTCAAAAAATAAATTATACCTTTTGAAGAGGATTCTCTCTTCTAGTCACCAAATATTTTTCAAAAAAATTCAATATGTTTTACTATTTTTTGTTTAATTTCTAATCATCCTCTTTTTTAACTTTAACAACCTACTTGCATTATTTTAAAAATAAAATATATTAAAACTAATCAAAATATTAAAAAAATCACATATTTGGATTCACCACTTCAAGCTCTATAAAAGGGTATTTTTCTTTTTTCTAAAAATCATTTTGACTGAAGAAATACTTAGTTAAAGTTGGAAGTTTCAAAAAATTCTAAAAAAAGCTAATTTGGCTGCCAACTAGGATGCCACATAGACAATTGTGGTAGAAAGGGTTTTAGTAAAAATGATTTCAATCAAAACCTCACACATAAAATGAGCCATATTTCGATGCAACAAAGGAAACAAATCAAATTTAATAATTTCGGATGAAAAGGTTTTGCCCAAAACTCTATGTGCCATGTAGAGGCCATGTGGTTTTGGCCGAAAATGTTTAGGTCAAAACTATTTCATTTTAAACTATTTAGTTGGATGAAAGTGTGACACAACTTTGTACTTTTACCCATATGAAGAGAGGAGAAATTAGATAGATGGCTAGGATGAGATCTTATGGAATCAAGTGACAAGGGTGGAGGATGGAGATGTTCTCTCAAGGCATAAGATGATGCCACTTGGAAGGAGGAGAGTGAATGAGAGGGAGATGATCTCTCAAGCTCCAAGATTGTGATAAGTGTCACAATGAGAGATCTTGAGAGGGAGATTGGTACTATGAAGGTACCTTGGGGGATGGGGAAGATCATTGTCATAAATCTCTTTCATGTCCCACATTCCCAAAGCATGGGATGAAAAGGAATAACGAAAATTTTAATTCCTTTAGGACACTTTTGGAAGAAAAACCCATGTGCCAAAAAGACATGGGGTCTTATCCAAAAGGAAAAATATTAAATGGGAGACTAGGTGGATATATAATAAATGGAAAAGGATTAATAGGATTAGGAATATGCAAATGATTAGGGGTAGGTTAGGTGAAGATTAGGATTTGGATTAATATTAGAGGGCAAGAGGGAAAATATGGAGGATATGACACCTCTTAATCAATAATTAAGAATGTGCACATGATTAGGGAGTGGATTGGGTGAGGATTTATATATTAATAAAAAATATTAGATGATGGGACATGCGAGGGAGTTTAAATAAATAAGAAATTATTTATTTATTTTTTTGAAAGAGGTTTTGGGTAAATAATTATTTACCTAAGATTGGAATTTAGAGGAAATAGACAGGCATTTCCATAGCATAGAGATATAGAGAGCAAATAAAATAAAGAGTTTAACCAATGAATTGTAAAAAATAGATTTTTGTAATTTATATTTGTATCGTGGATTACATTCATTGCATTGCACATCTTTCAAATTCAAAGCATTACTTCGCATTGCATAACTAATAACTAGATGTTGATAGATGACAAAATTTCAATTACAATATAGTTTTTTACAAAGTCAACCTAATAAATTATGCAATTACTTCACATTGCATAACTAATAACTAGGAGCAGCTGCCAATTGCATTATCTTGTCATGGCATTCCATGAGACCACATTTCTTTGAGGCATTTTTTTAAACACTTCACTGCCTTGTCTATGCTACGAAATTTTTCATACATGTCTACCAAAGCATTTTATCAAACAATTCACTTGCTTGCTGCTATGGCTAAAAGCCTAAAACAGGTGCTTTCAAACAAGCTATGGATGCTTGGGAAAAATCTATCAAAGCATAATAATAAGCAATAGCATAGACAAGGCACTGAACTGTTTGAAAAAATGTCTCAAAGAAATGTGGTCTCATAGTGATGGAATGCCATGATGAATGCCTATGGCGATGGATTGTCATGGCATTCCATCACCATGAGGACACATTTCTTTGAGTCATCTTTTCCAACAATTCACTGCCTTGTCTATGGTACGACATTTTTCATACATATTTACCAGAGCATTTTATCAAACAATTCATTGCCTTGCTGCTATGGCTAAAAGCCTAAAACAAGTGCTTTTGAACAAGCTATGGATGCTTGCAAAAAATCTATCAAAGCATAATAGTAAGCAATAGCATAGACAAGTCAGTGAACTGTTTGAAAAAATGCCTCAAAGAAATGTGGGTTCATGGTGACATTCCATCACCATGAGACCGCATTTCTTTGAGGCATTTTTTCAAACGGTTCACTACCTTATCTATGCTACGACATTTTTCATACATGTCTACTAAAGTATTTTATCAAACAATTCACTGCCTTGCTGCTATGGCTAAAAGCCTAAAACAGATGCTTTCGAACAAGCTATGGATGCTTGGAAAAAATCTGTCAAAGCATAATAGTAAGCAATAGCATAGACAAGGCAATGAACTGTTTGAAAAAATGCCTCAAAGAAATGTGGTCTCATGGTGATGGAAGGCCATGACAAGCCATAGACAAGGCAGTGAACTGTTTGAAAAAATGCCTCAAAGAAATGCGGTCTCATGGTGATGGTTGTCATGGGACTCCATCACCATGAGACTGCATTTCTTTGAGGCATTTTTTCAAACAGTTCACTACCTTGTTTACGCTACCACATTTTTCATACATGTCTACCAAAGCATTTTATCAAACAGTTCACTGCCTTGCTGCTATGGCTAAAAGCCTAAAACAAGTGTTTTCGAACAAGCTATGGATGCTTGGAAAAAATCTATCAAAGCATAATAGTAAGCAACAAGCTATTGTCTCATCGTTTTTATTCACGTGAAAATCAACACGATTTTATTCGCATTTTTTTGTAGGTTTTAAATGCATTTTTTGGCGATTTTGCAATTTTAAATGGGAAAAAATCGGGGAAAAAATCATCCAGCCTGCAGATTTTTTAAAAATCATGATTAATCAAGTTTTTTTCAGATTTCTGCTTCTATGGTTCATTGTTCATAATCATCAAAAGGATTATCAAAAAAATGAAAATCATCATGACTTGGATTTTCAGTGGCTTCAACTTCAAAATCATCATCATTTGAAACCCAAAGCGGTTCCACTTGCACTAGATGCACCATGTAGTATGTCATCATTATCATCCACATCATCCATAGTGGCTGTAGCAAGATCCTAAATGGTTGCATCCAAGTCAGTAGATTCGACTGCTACATCCCAAAGCTTCGTTGCCCCCTACTTGTATTGAGGATCCTTACGTGACAGAAGACACAAATTGGAATGAATATACACCAAGTCTTCAGCTCTTTTTGCAGCCAACCGGTTACGCTTCACTGAGTGGATAAAGGGAGCATGCACTCCAATTTTGTTCAACGGCAGAAGAGCTTGCAACTTGGAGAGAAAACCAACAAAATAAAAAATGCAAGATAAATTCAAGAACGTTAAGTGTTAAATTCTACAATACAAGTGGCAAAAAAAAAACTTACTTGTGAGAGGATCTTGATTGCAAGAGGTTGGAGGTACATATAATCTTGACCATGGAGGTACCACCATGTAATAGCATCCATTTTGTATTGGTCTTTGACAATAGAAGGGGTATGATTTTTCCCTGAGATAAACAATCCAAATTTTCATAAAACTTGTCTGCACTTTTGGATCAGTGAAGAGTCTACTAAATGCCCTCTTATACCCATTAGCAACTTCAAAATCTCTATATGGCGATATTCTCCCTAGGATAGAAATTACTTATGTGGTATAGTACCTCAGAGATAGGGCATATGCAAGGAGGTGCAATGGTGTTGTCAACTTGTTCCAACGATGAAGAACGATTGCTTCCACCCCTTTGTAAAAGGTGTCTTCAGGATCATTCTCTCTTTTGTATTTTCATTCTTATTTTCTCCAACATCGTGTCCATGCTATCATAGACATCCCCCAAGCATGGTTCATTTGTATCAGCAAACCAAAGCATAGACATGATAGGTTCGGTGAACTCCAATACATAATTCACACAATCCCACCACTCGTCATCCAAGATCAATGCCTTGACCTTTTGGGCCCTCTCTGAATTTGATTGTTTCCATATACCCCATTGGTTGCTAATAACCATTTGACTCAATGCCTCTTTCACCTTCACAAGTCGTCTCAGAACAATTGTGTGAGATGCAAACCAGGTCTCAGCAACCTAAGAAAATGTTAATAGTAAGTTAATAACACATTTAAAATATATAAATAACGCAAAAAAATATTTTATTGAATTATGTAAAACATGACATAAATGAAACTAAATAAATTAAATTTGCCTTCAAAAATTCCAATCTTGAAAAATTTCTGAAAAATTGTTTGTGACATATGGTGGTTTGTCACAAACATTTGGATCTCCTCGGCCTCCTGATATATTTCTTTCACCCACTCTATTTGGTTGCCAATTGCTTGCATCACCAAATTGAGGGAGTGTATGGTGCACGGTCTCCAAAAGATGTGATCATATCTAGCCTCTACCAAAGCACCTACAGCCCTGCAAACTTTAGCATTGTCCGTAATTACTTGGACAACATTTTCATTACCCACCATCTCTATGGAGTCTATGAGAATCCTGGAAATGAACTCTGCATCTTTCACTTCCCCTTCATAGTCAACCGCCCTCAAAAACATTGCCCCCTTGGGGACACTACAATAACATTGATCAATGGACGGTTTTTGCAATCTTTCCATCCATCGAAAACAATAGATACACCTATTTCAATCCAAGAATCTCTAATTGGTTTCAGTTGGGCCTCTATAGATTTCTTCTCTTTTTGCAATAAGGTGGTATGCACCTTTTCATACCCAGGACTTGTGAAACCAGGAGGTGCACTATTTATTGCTGACACCATGTCCTGCCAATATGGTGATCTCACCAAGTTGAATGGAAGACCATTGGCATAGAGGAAACGTGCAATTTTTTCTTCAGTAATATCTCTTGCCTCCATTTTAAATGCCCTCTCCAATGGACCTCTCTTGCGGGTGGTGATTTGTGGTTCTTCATCTTCATCTTCCGTAGAGGGCATAGGTAATAAGGGATGTTTGGAGGCCGTAACTGTCTGAGAGGGTAATGTCCTTGTTTTTTTCTTTCCGGAACTATAACCAATTTGTTTTCCTTTTGCAATCAATTTGTCAGCATCTTCTTGTTCTTTTATAAATCCTGCTATTTGTATAGCAGGCAACCCCTTCTTATCTAGGCCCTCACACATATTAATCCCTTTACCACCACGGCCCATAAAATGAAGTTTCACTCAATAATAGGAGCTATTATATTGTGCATTGCAAAAATTACACTTCCAAACAAACCCCCCACCTCCAGGAAGTTGTGAAATTCTTGTGGTATGTCTCCGTAAAGGAGATCCTTTATCAATTTTGAATTTTTGACTTTCCTCCCCACCCACTGAACTTTGACTACTAGCCATTGTTGCAATCTATAAAAAAAATGAAAAAAAATAAACAAATTTGAAAAAATTCTTCACAAACTTGAAAAAATCCATCAAAAACTAAGAAACTTGAAAAAATAGTTCAAAAGATCAAAGAATAGGGTTTAAATGCATACCTTAAACACTTAAATCTCCTTTGTAGAAGCTATTTGGCACTCCACAATCGATCTCCTTTGAATACAATCACCTCCCTTCAAAATGTCAAGATGGAGAGAAAATATGGTGAGAGCAAAATGAGAGGTAAAAATGAAATGTATGTGTGTTTAAAGGCTTCATATTGAGCCGTTTTAAGGTTAGGAGGAAAACAAAAAATTACAAAATATTTTTTAATCAAGTTTGGGCCCACTTTTTTTGACTTGGCCCGTGGGTTCGCCAGGGTTCGTGTTGGGTGCGCACAGGGTGCGTGCCCAACACTGTGGGTTCGCACAAGTGCGCGAGTGTGCACACCCTGGCAAACCCACAGTGTTGGGCGCACACCTTGTGCGCACCCAACACGTATGCATACCCGAACCGGCTTTGGGGCCTGCAGGTACGAACCCTACATCTTAGCTATGAAGTGATGCTCTAAGGAGGGAGTAAGAATTGCACCCTATTATATTCTTGCAACAACTTTATGTGATTCTTTTGTAATTTTTCAAAATCAGCTTGCAAATTCTTCGTTACTTCTTCACTAAACAAAGCAATGCTTACTAACAAGGATGTTTGCTTTAGGAGCACTTGTATCTGCAAGTCTCCTAACAATGAGGTTACCTGTAAGCTCCTTGACATCCTTTGCAGCTTGAGGTTTCTTGGTTTTTGAAGCAACTACCCATATTGCCAATGTTTCAAATTTTGTGCTAAATCCAAACCCAAAATATAAGTCTTTGGCCTACTCCTCAAATGTTAGCAATTCCTCATCAATTTCTTGCCTCCTAATGTGTCCAAAGCAGGCAATGTCTCATCGTGACAACAGAAGACAACCACTCTCTTGCACTCTCTTGCACAATTCTTCTTCCTTCCTCAAGAGTAATGTTGTTGACATGAAAGTGAACCTCCTTCATAACCTTCTAAGACATTTGTTGCATTTCCTCATCTATGGCTTCTCCTTTCTCTTTATTTAGCTTCTTGAGCAAAAGCTCAATTTTGTTCTTGGTTAGGAAGTTCTTAAATTCTTTGGACTTCACAAACTTTTCATCTGTCAAAAATTCAATACAAGCAAGGGCTCTTATATCACTTGCTACATTACCACCAACCCTTAGGTCAACTATCATTTTGTCTTGTGGAGGATCATCAATTCGAACTCTTGGAGGGGAAACTAAGATTTGATTGACCTCTTCAATGTTCGATATATTCTCTCCTATCTCCTCTGATTTAGCATAATCAACTAAATAATCCACCAAGGTTTGAACACCATCTAGTTGTCTTGGAGTTGTTTACTGGCATCTCATACTATTTAACAGGTTGTTCAACTTCTTGTTTTGCTTGTTGTGCTTCTACTCTAATTGGTTTTTGGGCTTGTGCAAAAACCTTGGGAGGAAGAATGGCAAAGTTATCCAGTGTAATATCCTCCTCATATTTTTTTTATTTGTAACACAAGAACTTCACCTATTAACGTTAGCTTAATGAAAGATAAGAAAACTAGAATGCAACCCTTCACTTTTTGATCACCCAGATCCCGGAGTGAGCAAGGTGAGAGCAAAGCTAGAAATACAATGATATTGGCAGCAAGCCGACCAATATAGAAAATGGAAGTACTTAGGTGACAAGCCAGCCTCTTCCACTTTTCAGCAAGCTACAATGAAAGTAAATGGAAATGAAATTGCTTAGGCAGAAAGCCAGCCTCTTCCACTTTTTAGTGAGAATAGAAAGCAAAGTGCAGAAATGGAAAGAGTTGATCAGTACTACTGAATCAGCGTTAGAATATTAAGAACTTATGCACTGAAAACGGAGATATTCTTATCAACTTGAAGGCCCAAATGTTAGACAATATCCTCCAAGGCAAATACAAAGATAACCATCAAGAAAATATGACAAATGAAGGAAATATCAAGTCTGATACAGAAGATCAGCGTTCTGATTTTTTGACCAGCAAGCCCTAGAAACACCAAAATGCTCGTATCTCCCTCAAATCTTCTCCAAATTACCCCAAACTGAAAGCAATAGATGCCTAGAGGCTAGGCGTCCAATCTCCAACAGCAAGAACACTCTAAACAACACTTATTATTTGAGCACGCATCCCAACGCATGAACAGCAAGTGATTTAACCTCCTTGAGAAGGGAGACCTCAAGCGAAAAATCAACCACACCTTCTAAAATCATCAAAACAGGAGCATAGCGATGCCCAAGAGCTAGGAATCCAATGAGTCAGTACCCACAAAAATTGCTCCAATCCTCAAAAAGATGTAAATCAAAACGTGCTACAGCCATACTCTAAACCAGCAACATGAAAACTGAAGATAACACACCAAAATGAGCAGAAACTAAAAGCAAACTCACTACCACACCAAAATCAGAAAATGTCGAATGAAGCCATCTCTGTTGAACTTGAGTCTCTATCTGCAACCTCAGAGTGAAGAAGCAATCACTGATCAGCTAGAAGCTATCTCTCAAGCCCGAAACTAAGAAA
This sequence comes from Sequoiadendron giganteum, assembly GCA_007115665.2. Taxonomy (NCBI): domain Eukaryota; kingdom Viridiplantae; phylum Streptophyta; class Pinopsida; order Cupressales; family Cupressaceae; genus Sequoiadendron; species Sequoiadendron giganteum. The sequence continues at coordinate 17,718,944 of CM021109.1, forward strand.
AGCTAGGAGGTATTTCAACCCCGAAGCAAAAGTCTAGATAAAATCCGGCAACACTTCATTATAGATGAATAATGGATACCAAATGAAGAGGCAAGGCCCTATATAAATAGCTTTTCCAACCCAAAAATTTGAATTACGATTTCCCTCCAAAAGGGACGCCCACATGAAGGAGATTAAAATAATCTTTTAAAATCAACTTTGACTTAGACTTGGGCGCCCAATTCCTCTTTGCAAATTAAACTTTATAAAATGCAATTTAAATATCAACTTGGACGTCCAAAGAGGAAAAACACTTTAAAAACAACTTAAGTTATCCTTTCTAGGCGTTGGGGGCCAAAAGGGCACAATTAAAATATAACTTAAGTTATTAACTTGCCAAAACTGGCTCCAAGAAAGCTAGAGACACATTTGCATATTTTGCCCTACCAGAAATAGACACTAAGTACTGAACTGTTGTTAAGACTGCATTGCCAAAAATAGCATACTACTAAAAATAGTGACTTCAAACTCCATTAGAGCACAAACTGAGCAGCCATCGTAACTTACTAAAAATAGTAAGTCCAAAAATGTCCTCTGATGAAAAGCATGTTGCACCATTTTGAAGCCCTCTGAAAACCCAGAAAGACCCAAAAATCCCTCTACCAAATTCCTACATGCAATCCCCTAAAAACTCAAAAGAAACCTCCTAGAAAACAGGAAACCCTAATTCTGCCTCCAACTAGCCTACGGACCTCCAAGATAGGCTAACGGTCACCAAAAGGAACTACTACTGAGAAGGGGACATTACATCCAGCATGGTTTGCATTTTGATAATGAGATCTTGAATCTCTCTATATGCTCCCTGTTGGTGTGCGTTTTAATACCCACCGAACACAGAATAAAATGCCCAAAGACACTCTATCCTCTCTTGAAAAATCACCGCGTATGCTAAGATTGCGAGAAGATCATATGGTGATTCCAAGGTTTCTTTTGTCAGGTCTTGACGTGTGGATAAGATCAGTGGGCATTGTGATTTGCTAGTAATCACAAGGGGACTTACGTTAGAGTTTATTTGCAAGCTAAGGACTTAGACGGTTTTGACATTGAAGGCTCTTTCTTTTTGGGTTTTCTCAATTTTAGGATTTCCAAAAAAAAATGTAAAAATAGATAAGAGTTTAGGAGTGCTAATCTAATCCTAAGAATTCAAGAGACGGCGATGATTGGGTGAAACAAGGAACCACACTTTGTTTCGCCTCCTTGGGACAACTACGCAAAGTGGGTGCAATCTTCTAGGGGTGTGATTATGATTTTCATGTTCAGAATACGACTGAAGTTAAGCATCCACAATTTAAGAGCTCAGGCTAACTTTACGCATTGGATACAAATCATCTATCCAAAGAAAGTATGAGCTAGATTTCACCAATCACCACTATCAGATCTATCATTCATTTAACAAACATTCAAATAAAATTCTACTCTAATTCTAATCTAAGTGTTGAAGGAGATATGTAACCTTGCACACCACTTGAAAATAAAAGTGATTCAAAGCAAATCATGCATAAGAGCTTTTATTAATGGAAATGGTCTAACGCAACAATTTCATATTACTCACTTCACAATTTACAAATGAGGGGCGAGCTCAATTTATAGGCTCCTTGATTACAATTCAATGGCCAAGATTGATTTAGGATCAACGATCGAGATTACAAAATAAAACCCTAATTAGGGTTTGTCATAATTAACTACCTCTCGACCAATGAGAAAATTACATTTTGGGACACTTGTCCTTCTTGCTAAATATAAACCAATTCCATGGATAAGTCAGGTTCATTGAACCTAGACATGTTAACTTGG
>CM021109.1:17720876-17893414 GCA_007115665.2 Sequoiadendron giganteum
CGATGACACATCGTTTACATGGCGAATTAATCGAGACGAAATTATGTTTTTGTAAAAACCTGGCGATTCAGTCTCCTTTTTAGCTTGCACTATTCGCCATTTTTGGAGGTCCCAATTTCTATTATTCGCTAATTGGCGAAGATTCGCCACTAAAGTTTTCCCTGTTGTGAGGCTCAAACAAAACTCATATATCTCCTTAAAATCTGTATCATCAACATACATACCTTTTAATGATTCAACTCCAACACTTTGCAATTGAATTTCTTGCACCATAAGAGCTCTCTTACTGAAGGCATCAACAACTTTATTTGACTGTCCCTTCTTATGCTTAATGGTGAAAATGAAACCTTGCAAGAATTCTACCCACTTGACATGCCTATGACCGAGTTTCTCTTGAGTGCTTAAGAATTGGAGAGCATGGTTATCAGTAAACACTATAAACTCCTTTGGAAGTAAATAATGCCTCTATTTTTTCAAAGACTGCACTTGTATGGTCATAGGAAGAGTATTTATTTTTGGCCTCATTCAGTTTTTCACTAAAGAAAGCAATGTGTCAGTTCTCTTGACTCAATACAGTACCTATAGCATAGCCACTAGTATCACACTCAATAGAAAAGACCTTATTAAAATCTAGTAAAGCCAATATAGCCTGCTCTGCAACCCTTTTCTTCAAATACTGAAAACTCTTTTCAGCCTCCTCAGTCCAAACAAACTTCTTTCTCCTATTTGCCTTTATGGTGTCTATTATTGGTGCACATACATGACTGAATCTCCTAATGAATTTCCTATAAAAGCTTGCTAAGCCATGAAAACTCCTTACCTCAGCAACTGACTTTGGAAAAGACCAATTCAAGAGAGCTTCCACTTTGCTAGGATCCATTTTCAATGTGCCCTTTGTGATCACAAACCCAAGATATAGCAGCTCTATCCTCAGAAACTCACACTTTTTCAGATTAATCATTAGTTTCTCTTCATTCAACCTTCTTAATACCAAATCCAAATGATGTAAGTGCTCTTCTTTACTAGAACTGAAAACAAGAATGTCATCAAGATAAACCACCACAAACTTACCAATGAAAGCTTTGAGCACTTCATTCATGAGTCTCATGAAAGTACTTGGTGCATTAGAGAGACCAAAAGGCATTACAAGCCATTCATAGAGCCCTTCATTTGTTTTAAATGCTGTCTTCCATTCATCACCTTGTCTAATTCTGATTTGGTGATACCCGCTCTTAAGGTCTATCTTGGAAAAGTAGCTTGCTCCACTTAGACAATCCATCAAATCTTCAATCCTCGGAATTGAGAACCTATAACTGATTGTGATCTTATTTATGGCTCTTGAATCAGTGCACATCCTCCAATCTCCTCCCTTTTTGGGTGCTAGGACAGTGGGAACCGCACAGAGACTAAGACATTCTCTTATCAACCCTTTATCAAGCAAGCAACTCCTGCACTTGCTTCTTGATCTCTTCATTCTGTTGTGATGTCATTTTGTATGCTACTTTATTAGGAAAACTAGCCCCTAGTATGAAGTCAATATGATGATGATTGGAGGCAATGAACTTGGGATCTCATCCACCACTATATCAGCATGTTTCTCGAGCAAATCTTGGATCTCCAAAGGCAACTTTTCCATCTTCACTGATGTCGCAACAAATTTAGGTTTGGCCATGATTGCAAAGCCTATTTTCTCCTCTTCCATGGTCTTGATGAACTCTTTCTCTCCTACAATCATCACACTAGATCCCACTTGTTGTTCTTGGCTTTCATCTTTCAAAGGTGTCAAAGTGTAAGAGACCTATTGTGACCTTTTCACACATCACCCCATTCAAAATGGGTACCCCCTAATTTTTGTTCCATTCTGGTCTTTTGGCTTTGGTTTTGCATCTCTCTCTCTCTCTGGTCTTTCCATCCTTCCGGGGATGTCCCATCATTTGACCTAAGTTGGAAATTTTGGCTAAGTCTGCAAAATTAGGGTTTCTATTCTTTAGGCTGGTTTGAGGTCAAATAGAGTTATCAAATTGAAATCTGAGCTTAATACTATGATCACAACGCTTCAGGCGGAGTCCCACTACAATTTCACTGAGTTCTGACAACTTACTATTTTTAGTAAGTACTCAATCTAGGACCTTTTTATTAGGATTTTGGAATACTATCTGTTCCACCACATTCAGGGTACTTTTAGATACTCGCACGCAAAATTTGAGCAGAATTGGACAACTTGCTATTTTTAGCAGTATTGGCTTCAAGAGGCTATTTTTAGGGTTTGCATGTAGACTTTTTCAGTGCATGTTTGGATATTCTTTATGGGTTTTTCGAGAGCTTTGCAACGATCTGACATGCAAGTGGAAGGGATCATGTTTCAAGAACTTACTATTTTTAGCCAGTGCATGCATGCAGACCAGTTTATTGGGTTTTTTGAGATCTCCCGGGCAATGTGACATGCAAATTCATCCAGCGGTGGATGGATCACTTTTTCAGACACTTTCTATAAATAGCAGGTTCACTCCGACAGCCACCCGACACTTTAGTTCAGCAAGCAAAACAACACACAGCAAAAATCAAGTCAAACGAAGACCATTCGAGGCACATGCAAGTCAGATTAGGGTTTCCTACTTTGGTGCCTAAAAAGAAGGGTAAAAAGCCAAAATTTCGAAAAACGAAGGTATCCCATCACAATCAACATCCTTCTAGCAATCTACTGGTAAAATTTGGGCGTAATCCAAGAACTTACTATTTATAGTAAGTCGTCTCCAAAGCATGGCTATAAATAGCAGGTCAGCACGAAGGGCAGGTGTAAACAGGTTCACCAGGCAATAAAGATCATGTGGTGAAAATTTTAGGCCAAACAGAGCTGTAGAAGTCAAAAAATCAAAGACTTGCTAAAAATAGAAAGTGATGGCAAGCTAAAGAGATCAAAATTTTCTAAGTATGAAGTCAAAGCTTCACCTTCAAAAGGCGTCGTCAAATGGAAGCTTGACAAGTGGAATGCACCCTCACCTAAAAAAAAAAAAAATTGATGAAGGCGTTGAAATTTCTTCTAAGCCATTTAAAACAAAAGCATGCATGCCTAAATGTGCCCAAGCCTAGAGGAGATCAAGCAAAAAATGCTAAGGCATGAAAGTCAAAGTAGACATGCCTAAATGCGCCCAGCTTGTGTGATAAATTTAAAATTTTCCTAAGGCAAGTAAATGGAAGCCCGTGTGGTAAAATGCACCCAAGCATGAAGGGGTCAAAGTGGAGAATAGTTTCTAAGTGTGGAAAACAAAAGCATGGCACCTAGAATGCGCCCATCAAGTGTTGAGAGGTCTTCAAAATTTTCTAAGGCACAAATAAAAGTAGGCTATGTCAAATGCACCCAAGGGGTGATGAGGTTTAAAAAAATTATAAGTGACAAAAATAAAAGTGAACATGCCTAAATGCGCCCAAGGAGAAATAGATAGAGCCTTGAAATTCTTCTAAGGCGTGAAATGAAATGAAGATCCATCATTTGCGCCCTCAAATGGAGGCTCAACATGCCAAATGCGCCCACCATGAGGAGGCCACCCAAAAATGCCTAAGGCATTAAAATAAAAGTAGGCTATGTCAAATGTGCCCATCTCAAACAAGGAAAAAACGCCTAAGTATGAAAGTAAAAATGCCAGGGGTAAAATGCGCCCAAAAGGTAAAGAAAAGGCATGGGAAATAGGAGCATGGGGTCTAAAATACGCCCACAAATGAGTTAAGAGGTTGGCAAAAGTTTCTAGTGTTGAGATCAAAGTAGCACATGGAAAACGCACCCTCAAGCAAGGATATCAAGCAAGAATGTCTAAGGCGCGAAATGAAAGCTTGATGTGCCAAATGCGCCCAAGGGGTAATGAAGGGTTCAAAGCATAAAAATCTTCTAAGGCAAAACGAAAGTGCTAAGGTGAGAATACGCCCTTGGTGAGATTGCTGAAGGCATTGAAAATTTTCTAAATTACAAAATAAAAGCATGCCTACCAAAATGCACCCTCAAGGTAAATAGACTTGGAAAAATTTCTAAGTCAGAAATAAAAACTCATGGTCTCATACACGCCCTTCAGGGAGGAGTAAAGTTTCTAAAGCATGGGAAAACAAAAGCAGGAAGAAATACGCCCAAGGAAAGAAATGACGTGAAAATCTCTAAATGTGGAAAAATAAAACTCCACTAGCTAAAATGCAGCTAGAATGTGAGATGACAAGAAATTTTCCTAAGTGAAATAAAATTTCACTAGATAAAGTACACCACAGGTTAAGGAATCAATGTGGAATTGATTCAAAGGCATTTAAATGGAGTTGGTAATATCATATGCGCCCAAGATGATGGAATATTTTCAAAAGGGGTAAAATAAAATGAAAAATTAAATGAACCCCTTAAAAGTGCGCCCATGGGTTAATAAAGTTAGGAATTATTTTCCTAAGGGAAATTTTATATTTTCGAAGAGAAATATTTTCTAAGTTGCCTGATTATTTTTCTGAAGGAGATCAAATTTCAAAAAGGTGGATTGATTTGACAAGTGATTTTAAATCAACTGGGTTGAATATTTTAAAGACGGGATTTAAATTGTCTAGGGCAAATATCATGAAGTTAATAATTTAAATGATGGATATTTTAACGGGTTGGAAATTAATTTAATTTCCCCATGAAATTTTATGAGTCAAGTTTAATTAAACGTGCAAGAAATTAAAAGGGAATTTTCAAGATAAATCAAAGTGAAATTCTCGCCAGTGATTTAATTAACGAGAGTTAACTGGCAAATTGGAGGGAAATTTTGAATTCTGCAAAGGAAAGAATCTTCATTAAAGGCAAAAGCTATGACGACTGGCTGACAGCTCACCCACTGCTTCGCCAAAATTGGAAGATTTCTAAGTGGAAGGAGTGGGGAATTAATGGAAGTGCTAAAAATGGCTCCAGCACAAATTAGCAAGATTCTCTGAGAGGAATTATTTAAGCAACGGAGTTTCTCATTTCTTCTCACCATTCGAAGTTGAGAAATTGCTGAAGTGAGAAGATTTCTTTGTGAAGTTGAGAGACTGCTGAGAGAATCGAAATTTTGAAGTTGCTGAAAGTTGAGCTGAAGTTTTATTTTCTAAGTGTGAGAATCGATTTCTTAGAGTTGCTAGAGATTTTTCATTTTCGAAGTGCTGAAAGTCGAAGTTCCTGAGTGAAGTTTTCAAAATACTCTGCTACATTGGTTATTATTTTTCTAGCTGCTGAGAGTGAAGTGCTGAAAGTTGAGAAGCTAAAGTAAAAAGTTCAAAATTTTATGCTGAGGAAATTACTTTCTTGCTAAAACTGCCAGCTGGTGCAAAATTCTTTCAGAGGCCAGAAGTTGCATTGCTAAAAGTTGTTCTTTAAGCTCGGAGGATTTAAAAGTTTGAGGTTTGGAGTTAGAAAAATTTATGCTGAGAAATGTTATTTTCAGAGCTAATTCCATATTGCAGCCATTTCGAGGTTATTTTATTTTTCTAAAGTCTGAAATCTAACTTATTTTATTTTATTTGCAAATGGCTGAAGCAAGAAGGGATGATGCAGGAACAAGCAGGGTTGTGGGCAGAGTCGCGAATGTTGAAGCAAGCAAGGCAAGTGCATCTCGACAGGCAGTAATCAAGAAGCTCGCCAAGCCTTTTCTTCTAGAGACTAAATTTACTTCAAAGTTGGTAGGATTAAAAGATACCAACCTTGGTTCATTTAATCTGGGTGCACTCAGAGCGAGAATGTATGGGCTGGGAGGTCATCCACCATCAGTCACAGCACATCACATAATGAAAAGTGGGATCTATACAGCTGTTGGTTTTCCACCAGCAATACAATGTTCGGAGTTGATCATAGAGTGCGTGAACTGTTACAAACCAGAACGAAGGACTATCGTTTCTCCAGATGGCAGGTTGTTCGCCAACTTCATGCTTGATGCTATTGGAGAAGCATTCGGGATTCCCACTTCCGAGAGGATGTTGTATAGAACGAAGGATAGAGCTGATAAAATGTATTCCTCCACCTTCGAGAGATGTGTTGGCATCATCAATACAGTCTCGATGCAGAGACCTAAACCTCCCCGCACCAAGCTCCCGAAGCAAATTATTGTTGAAGATGTGAAACAGGAGTATAGTGATCTTATAATGATGCTTAGTCAGGTGAATGGAAGTCCACAAGCCTACATCTTCGAGCCTTGGATGTTTTACTACATCGGGATCATATTGGAAGGAAAAGAATGTGTTGATTGGTCCAGAATGATAAGCGACAACATAGATGAGCAGTTCAGGAGCTTGAGGAGAACAAAGACTTTTTACATGAGCTCGTACGTGATGTACATGTTGGCTCGAATGACCAAGTACCGGGGAATAACGTACAAGGAGCCAATCGGATGTGGCCTTGAATAGTTCAAGATCCACAAGGCTTGCCCACAACTTCATTTAACCAACACTGCCAGCTACAAGCAGGTGAATGATGCATTCACGATGCATATTGCAAGGACCCTTTAGCAGCAAACGCAACAAAGAATTTCAAAGGAAGCATAGGCATTGATTGAAGAGTATGGATATTGGCTCATCCAATTTCCAAAATTTACATACATCAGGCTACAGGGGTTCACCTCAATATCCATATCGGTTGCCGAGGTACCCCACCGACCGAATAATAATGTTAGAAGTATCTAGGCAACTCATTGCCTACGATAAAATTCAGAAGAAGAAGAGGAAGAAGGGACTGGACTTCCCTATCGCCGTGGGGAATTCAAGTGAAGTATGTCCTTCCTTGCAGGCAGCTAGAGAGGCTGAAGATGAGCTGCAATTCTTTCACCTCACATATCACACTCGCAGGCAAGATTTCGATCCCTATAACAACATCCGAGTGGTGCAAAATGTAGAATACAGGCACAAGGCTCATATCGAGGATTTTTGGGCGAATGTAGTTGATGATGTCGAGATAAGGAGGAGAATGTTCACCAGGCTACCCCTCAAATTAATCAGAGAATGTGAAGTCATTACGGTTCCGGATCAGGTGGATGAGGACGTCAACGTCATTCAGCCTGACTTTGAGACAGTGAGAAACACATCGGTCCCACCACCAGATTGGTCTGAGCCTGAAATCACAGACTTGGATACACTTTCCATTCCGGTGTTGACTTTCACAAGGAGTTGGGTTGAAAGGCACATGAGCCGGCTTAAGAGCAGGTCAGTTGCTCTTACTTATAACCTGATGGGCGATCAAAGGCCACCATCAACAAGAAAAGGCAAGCAGGTTGCCCAAGCTACGGAAACACAGAGAGAAGTGTCAACCCAACCAATACCTCAAGGGGTAGAGCAGGCATCACCCATGCAATCACGAACTCAGTCTTTGAGTTTGAGGGAGATTTCATTATTTACTGATCAAAGGGCAAAGTTGAATGAAGAGTAGGGATTTGAAGAAGTATATCAGCCACCGCTCTGGGAGTCAGACAGCCTAAGTGTCAGCACACCTAGAGGTGGAAGCCAACAGGAAGAGGAAGAGGAAATGGCAACTGATACCCGTTTCCAGCAAATGCTTGACACGACATTGGAAGAAGAAGATACCACGGAGCAAGAGGCCCAAAGTTCAGGAGATACTCAACTTATGGAGACTGATGAGCCCCAGCAGACTATTGTTAGGTAAGAGGTGCGTGAGGAGGAAGCAACAGAAGAGCAACCCCTCGTCATTTGCAATCCACAGCAGCCGGTGCCGGATTGGCTCACAGAGAGAATGAGGAGAGACCCTGAGGATGATGTAGATCCAGCGGTCGAAATGGAAGAATTCCTTAGAAAGATCAATGCACCACCAGAGAAGAAGAGGCTAGGAAATTTTCAAAGATTTCAACAGATGAATCCGACTCTCGTACCCTTCAAGTTGTTTTCCCGAGAGAAGAGTGTGATCAAGAAGAAGAAACGCCAAACAATTATGTGATCACCACTGTTGAGTTGGGTCGCCCCATAGGAGCCCAGATAATTGAGGAGTGCGACAACTCCTATCAGGCGTTGAAGGACAAGTTGCTCTGTACAAAAGGAAAGTATAAAAAACTGAAGGAGCATAAGACATTGGTAGGGTATGTGCAAAATCTTGCACGTCCAGGCGAACAGGATAACCCAACAGGCGAAGAGGATTTGAAGAAGATGGAATTGGAAGCGGACAAATGGGTTGGCCACGTTCGCACTGAAACAGAGAAGTTCATGGAGGACCTCGCTCATGCTTACCGGCAGGCCTCTGATGTTTTGGGGCGCATGGATATTGTAGATCAAGCCTAGAGCGAGACCCAGATATATCAAACAAAGATTGTTCTTCGTTTGGAGGCTTTAATGCATATGCCTTTACAAACCCTGGTGGATGGACGCGTGATACAAGAAGGTGACAGGTACGACTTCACTAGTTGGTACTCCTCAGTGGTTACAAGCCGTGGTTTCCATGATGCGGCATAGGCAGATTCGGCTAGAGTCAGGAAGGCAATGGGCAACATTCTAGATGGAGTCCTCAACACACTTGAGGCTATATTTGCTAGGAGATTGGCTTCGGAAGAAATAACTATGGATGGCTTGAGGGATAAGATGGCTCCTTTCTTCTCGGCTGTGAGATCGTTCGTTCAGGATGATATTGAGAATATCTCAGCTTTCTCCAGTATAATTCAGAACACCCACGACGCCTTGGTCTCGTGGAGAAAGTCCTATACTCAGCACGGGCAGACAGTTACAATACTTGAGTTTCAACTCAACCACATCCCACCTATCTCAGTTCGGGAGATTGAGGCAGTGTTAGCCCGTTTGATTGAGTTTGCAGTCAGAGAGAAAGAGAGTGGAAATGCCTTGCTGGATGAGGATCTTCTGGAAGACGGTGAAGGGCATTAATTGCTCATTATAGTTCCTACAGAGGAGTGGAGAATCTTCTATGCATTCATTACCCCACTCCTCTCTGTGGCAGTTTTTAGCATATGTGGCTCGATCTAAGCCCTTCATTGTAATCAAATTTAAGTCGTCCACTGGAATGGGCTTGCTATAAAAGGGGCATCCCCCCTCATTTGTGATTATTAGAGTTAGACATTAGATGTTAGATTGAGAATTGAGCTAGAGAATAGAGAGGCATATAGTGAATAGTTTAGAAGTTAGCTTAGATTGAAGAGGAAAGAAAACTTTCCCTTTGAAAGTTTTGTAAAAGGTTGTTGTGAACACTTTCATGATATAAAGAGTTTTCATTGATTGGTGATCCCTTCTTTTGTTATGAGTAGCTAGCAAGGCTTTTTCATCTTTCCAATTCAAAGTAGATTTTATTTCATGCAAGTAGTTGATAGTTGTGAAATGCGTTGTTTAGTTTGAGCAAGTTTCATTCATCCATACCACTAGCGGGCTCGCTGACAGTGAGTTAGCCCTGTGTGGTCAACTGGATTATTTTGCACTTAACTTCAATTGTGATTCATATGTCTGTATGCATTGTTGTGATGGTATGTGCATGTCATGTCATAGTTTGAATATCCTTCCCATCCTTTGAAGATTGCACCGGTTTTGTAGAAGCTGTCCGAAGGGAGGCAAAGCAGAATCTGGTTCGAAGCTTGCTGAAATTGATCCTTGTGTCCCGCCTTTAGGAGTAGAAAATAGAGTTTTTATCCTTATCCCCTTTAATTTCAATATTTTCCCGATTAGTCTAGGAATCCGAACATCATCGCCAAATCATTCGTATTTTGTAACTGCTTCAAGTTGAACAATTGTGTAAGTCCCCTTGACATACCCAGCAAAATCACATCAAGCCAACTGAGACTATCCCCTTGCATAAGGAACCTTGGAGTTGAACGTATGATCTTTCAAGCAATCTTAGCATGCGGAATATTTTGATCAAGAGAAGATAGAGTTATCGTTGGAAACTTTATTCTGTGTTGGTGCGGTCATAAAACACCCGTCAACAAGACCCCATCCTTCTCTATGACATAGGTGTTTTTCCTACCATCATGGACTGTCTTCCTATCATATTGCCATGGTCTACCTAGCAGCATATGGCAAACATCCATGGGAATGATGTCACATAAAACTTTGTCCATATATCTCCCTATTTGGAATTCTACCCAGCTTTGCTCATTCACTAATACTTGTTGCCCCTTGTTTAGCCATGAGACCTTGTATGGAGTGGCATGGGGCAATCTTTTCAGTTTTAACTTATCTACCATTTCAATAGAAACCAAGTTATCAGTCCTACCAGAATCAATGACAACCTGACAACATTTACCTTGGCTTTTGCAAGTGGTCCTGAAGAGTGATTTTCTTTGGGGTGGTTCCTTCTCCATAGGCACTTTGATCAAGGTTCTCCTCATTAGCAAAGACTCTCCAAATTCTAGTTCTTCAATGTGTGGTGAAGAATTTACACTTTCAGCATATCCACCTTGTGCCACTTGATTTCTCCTTTCACTCCTAAAGAAGTAGATGACTGCTCTTCAGTGCATTGCCATGCTTGATGGCCTGCAAATTTATTGCATTTATAACACTTTCCAGTGAAACTACTTGATCCTCCTCTGCTCCCAGATCTACCCCTAAAATTTGATCTTCTTCCCCTAAAGCTGCCCCTTGAATCAAAGGTTTGTTCTTGAGCATTACTTATCTCTCCTTGAGACCTTTGGGACTGTCCTCACCCAGCAAATGACCCTCTTCCTCTAAAGGTCCTTCCCCTACCTTTGCTTTGTTTCTCTTGTCTCTTTTTCAACTTGTCTTCAGCCTTTATGGCTAGTTGGTAGCATTCTTCTACCGTTCTAGGACTTGTGAGACTTAGTTCATCTTGTAGACTATATTTCAGTCCATTCAAATAACTTGCAACCTTATCAACATCCTCTTCCATATGGCCTGATCTAATACTTAGTTTGTAGAATTCTTCAATATAGGTCTTTACATCCATGTCTTTTTGTTTCAAATTTTGGAGTTTCCAGTACACTTGCATGGCATAATCACTAGGCAGAAATTTACCTTTCAACTTTGCCACCATTCTATCCCAAGAAGCGATCTTTGCTTTGCCCTTCTTCCTTCTCTCTTCTTGCACAACCCGTAACAAGACAATATCCCTTTACACTTTGGAGCCAAAAAAACATTGTTGAAGTCATTGAAAAACATGTGACTTCGAATTGCAGATAAATATAAAATTTGATAACCCCTACTTGCATGGCAAGATAATTTACCCATTATATTTCTCTAGCCATGTAGTATACACCTCATATGAGGGCCATTGGAACTCAAACCTTTTCAACCTTATTTACATTAGCATTATACCTTGCATCCAAGGTTATTTTAGTTTCCTTGAAGAAACTATCCAAACTTGACTCTAATTTAATTAATTTATCCAGGCTACTGTTCAGCAAAACTGAGTCAAGTTCACCATTTGCCAAAATTGAAGCACCTAAAGAAGGTAATATACTATTGAAGTCAAATTTCCATTGACCAAATGCTTTGATGTTTCCATTATCATCCAATATCTTGGGCATCAAAGCCTCCTCCAATGTTTGAAAGGAATTTGACTTACTCTTGAGTTGAATGTCTAATTTTGTCTGATATGTTGATATATCACTTAATAGTCCTAGCACTTCATGAGCAGTTGGCAATTCTACAGTGGCATTGGGATCAAAGTTAGCATGCATATATATCCCTCCCATTGTTGACACCCTAGGAATCCATGTGCTCAATACTTCTTTCAAATTGTCCTCATGTTGCATGTGGTTGGTATAAGCATTTCTCAAATTGTTGTAACCTGCCCATGTGTCATCCAATTTTCTTAAGATTCTTGTCAATCTATGATCCAACAAGTAATCAACAAGGTTGACCATCTTTTTTTTGGACCCCTTTTAGCTACTTTCTTTGCTTCCCTACTTTGTTATAATTGTTCCTTCAACTCCTTTATTCTTAAGGAGAATGTCTCCCTATCCTGGAATGTTGTATCAACTGAATTCGATTGAGGGGTGATAGGCTGTGAAGCTAAGTTACCGGTTTGCGTTCAAGGACGGGTACAAGAACCCGGTACGTGGGTACGTGAAAAAAAAATTTAGGGGTTTGGGTACATATGGATACATCTGTGTAATATATATATATATATATATATATATATATATATATATATATATTATATACAAAGAAAAAGAGAAATATACAGAATTGTAAAACTAAATCATTTCATAGTATGATACTTCATCATTGATCAATGCCAAATGCCAAAGATAAATATTAAATGCTAATTCAATTGATAGTTGAAAAATATTCAAATAAGCCATATCAATGATATCATATAAGTCTATGTTCATGATTCCAATGGAAATCATCACAATTACTGAATTACAAAATGCAGTTTATGAAATATGATTCAATGTTCATTGCATAGCAGCAAAAATCTTTTGGGGAAAAAATCGGCAAACCAAAAGTATAAGATTTTTTGAAAAAATCGTGAAAAAATAGGATTTAAAAAAAAAATGTAAAAGATTGTAGAACAAGAGATAAAAACTGTTTTTTTATAATAATTTTAGATGAATATAGAGATGGGGAATATTAATTAAATACAATGACATTATTTAATCAACATAAAGGATTGGAAAATATGAATAAAATAAAATAAATAAGACTATTGATTTAATTTAATAGATGAAATGGACATAGATGAAAAACTAGGATAAAATTGCCTAAATGATAGTGGCCAATTTTAGGTGTCTACAACTACATCCTCACTATAGTATGGTGTTTACCTTATATGCCTCTACAGTTGAAGTTGTCATCTCATGAATACTTTTGTACTAAATGTCATATCTTCATCTCTTTATGCCTACTAAGGTCTCTGAAGATTATGATAAGCATTGAATCGAGGAAGTATAATCCACTTGTGATTAAGTCATGGACAAGAATTTGTAGTTTTACCCTTATGAGAAGGTCACTTCATTTGTTGAGGCCTCTCTTGCTTGGGAAAGGTTGCCTCTTTCTTATTGTTAAGGAAACCTACTATTACTCAACGTCGGGGAGGTATTTTGCTTTACGATGGCTCAATTTTTTTTTATCTTGTATTCACTGTTTGAGTTTACTGACTCTACTTTCCAGTTTGATTCAATGATGTTGATAATAAAGGATATCTCTAGCATTTTTTTTGCAAGTAAAACTATGGTGCTTGATCCTTGTGTTTCTATTATGAAGATTGCAATAAACTGTTATGTGGAAGTATGTTGTTTATGAACCTAAGGATCTTTGTACTCTTTTTCAAGATTGGTGGTTGTTCTCCAGGCAATCAATTTTGTTAATAGTCTTATTATTGTCCCCTGATAGATCTATTTCTATGTTTTTGACAACCATGTTGTTGGTTGTTAGTTGTTCTCTGATGTAATTTTTTTAGCTTTCTCCAATATAAATTTTTTTTACAAGGGTTTGACCTTTGCTAGGGAGATCTAATCTTGCTTTAGATATTTTTTCTCGTGTTAACCTTAGTGTTTTAGGCCTATGGTTAGTCAGTCTTCAGCTTATGGCATCATGCTTAGTGCATTTATGTGCATGCTAGGTGCATTGTATTGTTGTGTTGTGACACCTTATGTAGGTAGGGGTGTAATGTGACATGTTTAGTGTCACTTATGTATCACAAAAAAATTGTTCATCTAATTTATGTTTGTTAATGTCTTAGGTATAAGCTTGGGGCATTACAAGATATATGAATGGGCCGATCTTATGATGTGTAAACATTATAATCTTTCTTTTTCTTATATGCTTTATCTGCAACAGTTATTTTGGTTTCCTTCTTATTGTATCACGTTAGAGTTAACTTTTTGGCATAATTTATCTTGACCTTGAGTCTATATTTACTATTAATAGTGGTACTCCATTGTGAATTTAATTTCTTTTTTTCCCTTTTCTTCTTCTTTCAACTTCTAGCATCCTTATCATTCTTTATCTTTTAGAATCCTAGCCCCACCTTTTCCCCTCGTCTTATTTAAATTAGAAAGACACGATCGTGAACACAATTATATCTAAGAACAAAATTACACCTACAATCTACTTTAAGACAAATAAAATATATATAATATGAAATGAATATAAATCTTTACGAATTTAAAAAACTGAAAGCTAAAGTTTATCTAAATTAAATCATGTTTTACACAAATAAAACCTATTCAAAAGTTAAAACATCATATTTGAAACAAGGTTGAGAGCTCCTAATAATCCAATGGCTCACATTAAAAAAGACAAAGCAGTACATGCCAAGTAGGTTACCAAATAAAGGAAACTAAACATAGGTCACAATCCACACCCTACATTGAATGTGAGTTTCATTCAACCTTTGGAGTAAGTTAAAATTTACAAAATTTGACTTCACTTTTATGAAATAAAAGATGACATTGAATGTTGGCCTGCTTTTGACGTTGATGGAACTACTTCTTTATATTTGGTTGACGTTGACTTGCCTACCCCTAAACCTCTGGATTGTGGATGGGACTGCTACCATATCATCATCATCATCATCTAATTTTGACACCCCTTTCGATGTTTCTAAGCTCTAAAATACTTGTTCCACTTTTGTCTCACTTCCACTTCTACTTGCTCAGTCGTCATACACTGTATAAGGTTAAGATTTTTTTCTATTTACCGTCTCGTTCTTATAATATTGGGATAGATGATCTTTCAGAAATATTTTATTCTCGTTTAGGTTATCTTTCAAAAAATGTAATCTGAATTTTTGATGGAAAATGTTTATACAATTAAATCCAGAAACAATTAAAAACAAATAGAAAAAACAACCTACTAGGTATGTAAATTGCAAGAGGACTGTCTTAATTTTTTTTTTACAGTTATGCGTTCCCATCAAACTTAAAAGCCTGAACCCCAGGACAATCAATTCTAAATATAAATATAGGACACAAGTGGCCACGGGACTTGAAGCTGCCAAATGTAAAGATCTCGTCAAAAGAAAGGTAGTACAGACAGTATGTGTACCTATCTAACGAGCAATGTTAAGGCTACCCCACTTAAAACATGGTAAAACCGGGCCCAATTGATGGGAAATGTGACTTCAGTCTCTAAACAAAAGAAATTTGACTACGAAGAGAAATGGGTCATATCGGGTAGGGCTTATTCATGGAGAAACAGCAGCAGAGTCAGTGTTCTTAAATTAATGTTGGGTTGGTGCTTTGACAAACCATAGCACATTGAAAACCTTACCAGTTGGCTGTCTAATTAATAATAGATAGTTTACCTTGACCTCCAACAAAGGAACAGGGAGAATTAATTTCACATGATGATCTAAAGCTCAGGACAAACCCACATAGGCCTTGCATTGGGATTTGTACGGGAAGTTGAGTTTGAGAAGTATAGATATATATATATATATTTTTCTGTAATAATAAGACCAATATAAATTCCAGTTTAGGGGACCCAGAAAATGATTAGAAGAGGGCTACTTTCATCATAGATCCAACTTAAGTGCCCACTTCACACTGAGCAGAGGGCATTTGAGTTTCCCCCATTGAAATGCTTTGACATTAAGCCAAGAATTGTGTTGGAGAGAATCATAGATTGCACAGAGTAATTGAAACTCTAAGCAGAACCTAAGATAGATGGTAGCGGCATGGAGGCAGTCAACTTAGCTGAAGACAATTGGGCTACTGGAGTGACTCCTAAATTCTGTACCGATTTGCATTGACTGTCAATTTCTGCACCCATTTTTATTATAACAGAGCTTGTTCTGTTTTGTATGAGCGAATGCTATTTTAATAGTGGGGTGTGCGTTGTTGTCCTACAAAAATGATTAATGGAACGGATCTTTACAATGTGCTGACTGCAGTGGTGCCACTCTATGTGGCAATGATTTTGGCCTATGGGTCTGTAAAATGGTGGAAGATTTTCACACCAGATCAGTGCTCTGGCATCAACCGTTTTGTGGCACTGTTTGCAGTCCCTCTGCTCTCCTTCCACTTCATTTCCACCAATGACCCATATGCCATGAACTTGCGATTCATTGCTGCAGATTCCTTGCAGAAAATTATTATTCTAGTAATGCTCGGAATATGGACCAAGGTGGCAAAAAATGGGAGCCTGGAGTGGATGATCACCCTCTTCTCACTTTCAACACTACCCAACACCTTAGTCATGGGAATTCCTCTGCTGAAGGCAATGTATGGGGATTTCTCAGGGGATCTAATGGTGCAAGTGGTTGTTCTACAGTGTATAATCTGGTATACTCTGATGCTTTTCATGTTTGAATACAGAGGAGCAAAAATGCTTATCATGGAGCAGTTCCCAGACACAGCTGGTTCAATTATTTCATTCAGGGTGGAATCGGATGTAATGTCTTTGGACGGCAGAGAGCCTCTGCAAACAGATACAGAGGTGGGAGAAGATGGGAAACTTCATGTTACAGTGAGAAAATCTACTTCTTGTCGTTCTGTGTACTCTTCACACAGATCTCAAGGATTGAGCCTTACTCCTAGGCCTTCAAATTTGAGCAACGCAGAGATCTATTCTATTCATTCTTCAAAGAACCCAACACCCAGAGGCTCAAATTTTAATCACGCTGACTTTTTTTCCATGTTTGCAAGAAGTCCTCGCCAATCCAATTTTGCCCATTCAGACATCTATTCACTGCATTCCTCAAGAGGTCCTACTCCTAGAACTTCTAATTTTGATGAGGAGCATTTCAGGGACATGGGCAATAAGGTTGTTGCACAGAGTACTAACAATGGCAATTCTCCTAGATTTGGACCGCCCATGTACGGTAATACAGCCCCAGTTTCAATGTACACATATGGACCAAGGAGCCAAGGGAGCATAGGGAATGGGTTTGAGCTAAACCCATCTGTTGTTCAAGCAAATTTGAGCTCAAATGCGGGAGTGTATCCTGGTCCAAATCCTGGTATGTTGTCTCCTAATGTCTCCAAAACAGTGAAGAAGAGTCCAAGTGATCCGAGGGCTTCAAAGCAGAGGATGATGGACGATAACAAGGAGCTTCACATGTTTGTGTGGAGTTCTAGTGCTTCCCCTGTTTCGGAGGCTAATCACCATGTATTTGGCCATGGCCCAGATTTTGCACTTTCTGATAACACTCCCAATTCCCACGCCAAAGAAGTTCGAACGTTGTCCGCTTCTCCCAATGTACACACACCCAATGGAAGAAGAGGTCAGTTCCCATTTTTTTCTTACCTATCTTTAATATTCAAATGATGAGGCTCAGGGCTGGAATACTAACCCATGCTTATTACGACATCAAAGTTCAAAGCTCAAATTCTGCTTCTGATCTTTCTCCATTCGGCATTTCGGTATTGCTAAAACAAGCACATTTCAAGTAGATCAAGATCCCCTCCCAATGTGGGCAGCCTCAATGCGAGGCTGCCAGCGCTTGATTTTTATTACAAGCTCCGTGTATTTTAACATACAGTCATTGCTAGCTGTTTGAGTACCACCATATGATGTAGTCGCAGTCTTATATCTTAATTGTGGAGCATTGATAGCAGTTGTATTTTCATTAACAAAACAGGTTACAGACTAATATGTGAACCCGAATTCTGAAACTAAGCTCTGAAGTCTAGGAAATTTATAAGCTTGTGAATATAAACTTAACCAGTCTGTGGTTTTTTCGTTGGAAAGGCTAATTTGATAGATTGAGTTAAACATCTTCAGCAGGAAACAGGATTAATAGATGATTTGGTGTTGCAGCTTTGCACGAGGCCCGCCAAACATATGAAGAATATGTGCCCGAACGGTTTAGTTTTGGGCACAAAGGAATGCCCCAAGAGGAAATCAATCATAAGGAAGGTCCTCCTCCCCTTGCGAGTGTCTCCAAGTTCGGTTCCAGTTCAACGGTAGAGCTCAATCCCAAAGGCCAGAATGACTCCAAATTCACAAATATGCCTCCTACCAGCGTCATGACTAGACTAATTCTTATCATGGTGTGGAGAAAGCTCATTCGCAATCCTAATACTTATTCCAGTCTTATAGGCCTCACTTGGTCTCTCATCACCTTCAGGTTTGTTTCCTGCTGCAACTGCTACAGTGCTGTATCTATTTTAGTGCTGTATCTATTTTTTCTGAAGTGAGCCATGAATAGATCAGAGTTACGTGTTTCCCGTTGTTGATTAACAAATATTCTAGCCTTGACCTATTGCCCCGTACAATTTTTGCAACAATTTCTTGCTGCTGCAAGGTTACAATTGTTTGAATGATTTGTGTTATATAGTTCTATCTATATTGCCATACGTCCTTTTGTACAGGATTAAGTAGACTTGGGAAAGTATTATTTTTGTGGATCGTAAACTGAACATTGAATTATTTCAGACAGCAGGTGTAAATTTATAGGCTGCTAAGATAGAGCATATGAGCTTGTACTTGTGAATATGGGTTCTTTACCAAGAGAGATTGTTTACAGAGATTAGGATCCATGTTAATCAAATGACTGCTTTATGGAAATTACTTTTGAGTAAAGTAAAAGGAATATGAGTTTTCAAAGTGTGCAAGCTTTTTTATGTAATACAGGTTTAAGAAGAAATGAACCTGTGTTGTTTTGTATCAATATCAAACATCTCTGATATATTTTTATGTTTTTATAATCATCTTTTCAGATGGAAAGTTGAAATGCCAGCAATCTTAGAGCAATCAATAAGAATATTGTCTGATGCTGGTCTTGGTATGGCCATGTTCAGTTTGGGTATGTTTTGAATCCTTCTCTATGTCTCTGTTTGAGGAGTTGTTCCGCATATCCCTAGAGTATGGCTTAGGGGGCTTAGTCATGTAAACATCTCAGGCTGGATTAAGATTTCAGTGAGTTTATCACATACAAATATCTTCTAAGTTATAATAATGGATTCACTATTCTTATGCTTCTAATTTCCTGTTTTGGTTACAGGACTGTTCATGGCTTTGCAACCTAGAATCATAGCCTGTGGGAATTCAATTGCAGCATTTGCAATGGCAGTCAGGTTTCTTACTGGGCCAGCTGTAATGGCGGCAGCTTCTATTGCTGTTGGCTTAAGGGGAGTCTTACTGCATGTTGCCATTGTCCAGGTATGTAGCAAACATTGTGATTAGTACCTATTGCCAAAATCAGCCTAAATTAGAAACCTTCCTTTTTCTGCAAATCTATTGCTGTTATTTTTCTCAATAATCATCTATGCCCAAATGTTAGATTTTTTGCCTTAGAATTTAAGGGGCGGTAGCAGATATGTTCTCATTTTGTACTCTTATCTATCAACCATTTTGTACTCGATATTTGCATTTGCTTTTTTCTTCTTTAATGTTTGTGAAAATCTCTTTGTTCTAAATACCACCGTATTGCAATTGGATTAGTTTCCTTATTCTCTTTCAAGTCACTTTTTTTTCTTCATTTCATTTTTCGCTTTATTCTTTGGGTAACTGGACTAGTCTTCAGATTGTCTTTGGAAATTAGTCTCTTAGTGATTTTTTTTCAGTTGTTTTTGGTGCTATTGGAGTAATTTTCCTATTGTCCTTTAAAATTAATCTCCTTGATTCTTTTTTGTTTTCTTTTTTGGTCATGGGTAAACTTCCTTATTTATTTCACTCAGGGAACTATGAGACCCTGGGTGACTTTCAACAACTATTTTGGAGGGCAAACTCTTCCTTTTCTAGACAATTTGGAACTCTTAAACAGCTAAACCTCCTTATTTATTTCACTCAGGGAACTATGAGACCCTGGGTGACTTTCAACAACTATTTTGGAGGGCAAACTCTTCCTTTTCTAGACAATTTGGAACTCTTAAACAGCTAAACCTCCTTATTTATTTCACTCAGGGAACTATGAGACCCTGGGTGACTTTCAACAACTATTTTGGAGGGCAAACTCTTCCTTTTCTAGACAATTTGGAACTCTTAAACAGCCAGGGTTAGAACCTGGTCCTTGTGCGAGGCAACACCCATCTCTACCAGTAAAAGATTTCCAACCAACTTCTCAAATTATTCTGATTGAAGTTTCTGTTATCATCCACAAGTTATTTAGCAGCATCTTATTTATTTTCATGGTTTTTGTAAGGTAAAGTTGAATTCTTAGGTCTGCTGACATGTTTTATTGGCATGGCACAGGCAGCACTCCCTCAAGGCATTGTTCCCTTTGTGTTTGCTAAGGAGTACAATGTACATCCAGATATACTAAGCACAGCGTAAGTAATTGGTATTAGGTTGTTTTCCTAACTATTTCTAATCATAAAAGAATGCTGACATTTGACAAGAATCAGCAAACCAGTGCCATGTTGCTTGTAAATAGGAAAACACACCAATAGACCAAACATTCATTTTGACGTTGTAGTCTACATTAACCACTGTATAATATGAGTCCTTATTCCATAAATTCTGAAGCTGGCTGCTGCAAGACATGGGGCTGACAATTATGCGGTTTGTTTGCAGTGTTATATTTGGCATGCTGATTGCCCTGCCGATTACTCTGGTATATTATGTTCTTCTTGGAGTTTGAAGCATAAGGACTTTTGACATGATTGAAGAAGTGCAAGGAGCCCCTTCATGCAACATTGAAAGCCATAATCTCATATACAACAAACAATACAAAACCAACCATGACCCACAAACTTTGAGGGTTTAGGGAATTTACTCTCCAGAGTAGAGCATTGTTCTTTTCCCTGACAACTTTTAGTTTGTTTTCTATGTTACATTTTGTCATGTCTGCTTTCTTTTCTTCAAGAAGGGCTTGCCACTTCCATCCTTTACACCAATAGTAACTCCCAATTTTCGGCCAGCATTCTTCCTGATTATACATTGTCAGTTTCAATCGCTTTGAAAGAAAGCTAGCTTGTTAGTTCTCCTACGCTTATTTATGTGGAGGCTGCAGTTTTTTTTGCAATTCCTGCCTCTTGTATGGTGAATACACAAAAAAAGGTGAATTGTAAGGCCCGCATATCAGTTTCTACAAATATCTAACATGGAATTAGTTTTCTTAAAACCTTAGAAGAACAGTCTGCTAGTTTTGCCATTTTCTTGATCATTATAGTCTTTCCTAAACTAGGTTTGTGTTATGACTTAAACCATTTGCAAAAGTGCAAGCTTTACTTGTTCAGAGAACAACTAGATGAAATTTCAAAATCAAATTTGTTGTGTTCATAAAGTATGAATCGATGGCATGCACATCTGGACTTTTGTTCAGTTTGGCTTCAGTCTGCACAATTTAGTTCTTTTCAGTGCAATGTATTGGTTTCTGAAATGAGTAATGTATCAGATGTTTTCTAATTTTCTATAGATGTCGGGTAACACAACTAATTAACTAAAACAAATAGTTAATTGCAGACATATTACAACAAAGAGTTTATCCTCAGATGGCAACTATATAAAGCAAATGAGGAGACATAGCAATTGTATTAGAGTTTTCGTTTGCACAAAAACTATGGCATAATTGGACAATTATTATGGGACGACTTAGAATTATTTAGAGGATAATAATGGAAACACAGAATCTATGGTTGCAATTTTCATTTTGATAACTCTTTGTAGAGTTTATTCAATCAATTTGTCCTAGTTTATATTGTGGTTTATCCACCTTGAATGGAATAAGTCAAGTTTTTCTAAGTAGAGAAAGACCTCTCATGCATCTAACAAAGTATTTGTGTAATTGGTTGTCAAAATGTGCTTTCATGAATCAAAGATGTTCAATCGCAAATAAATTAACAATGCAGAGGCAGGTACACAGGCTTATTTTCCAGAGTTTAACACTGCTCTATGTTTCAATGATGGGTGTAATGACACAGGCATGAAGCAATACCCACAATTGCAGATTTCTTGATGTGGGCTCAGGTGGACTCAACGCTGATAGAGCATCACATGGTATAGCTAGGTTAGAAGGGATACTGTGAGATTGTAATAAAAAACGTTCACTTGTTTTGTATTGGGTGTCTTCTGGGAATAATGTGTCCAAGGCATATAGCAGTTGAACAGGTATTTTTAATAGCTCAGTACTGATTTCCTAGATTGATTGTTCAAATAGATTGAAATACCATTTCAAGTAAGATTATGAATCCATGTCCACACAGATTGACAAGGCCTAAGATAGTTTTCGTTATAGAAACGTCAAAATATTCAATTAGATTCCATTATAAAAGAATTTAAAATATGAGGGGCTTACATCATGATTGAGTAGGATGAAAAGTCTGTTGGAGGGCCTGAAATGATTCTTTTATATGAGGAAAGGCAGGTCTAAAAGCGACAGTACAAGAATTGTTAGTGTTACAATCCATGGAGACAAGAATAATAATCCCAAGGGGATGGTACACCTGGTTCAATAAATAATCAGAACGAAATTGGATTGGTTCTTTGCAAATTTATATGCTGTCCCAACAGCAAATGTGAAGCAAGAGCACATGACTGAAACAGTTGAACCTGAGTGCACTAGAGAGATTTGGAGTTAAGCCATAGCACACTTCGAATGGGCAGGGAGTTAAAGGCCAACTCGTGTGTATGATTGTGTGAGTGTTGGCAACGCAAGGTGATTGAAGGAAAATTTAGGCTATAGTTATAAGGAGAAATCATGCAACCAAACCTAATTCTAGATAGTTGCAAAACTCCAATTCATATGCTATGTACCAAGGCATATGATATTATGGTTTACAAAAGTAGCTGAAATGGAGCACATATCCTTTTAGTTATGTTGAGTCAAATGGGTATCTCGTGGCACCAGTTATATTGGGTAGCAAGTCCTTACATATTGGCTGACTAGTCTAGCTATATTAGAATGATGGATTTATCTCCAATTATTATTAAAGGGAGTTCCATATAGGAGGTGAATGTCGCTGTCAATAGCATGTCACAGTATTCTAGATGTATTGGATCTCTAGTATACAGTAGCACCTTTTCTAAAGAGTATTTTGGTGATGTGATAGAAGAATGATCTTATGCGAAATATATTATTTTTTCTTAAAAATTAATTAAAGTCTTTATATTTAATTTTTTTCAAGATAATATTGAATATATTCAAATGGAGGGTGAGAGAAACGAAGGAAAAACAAGGAAGCATAACCAAAATTGAATTCTAATTCAATTTCTACCACTACTTTTGATTGAGCAAACTAAGCATGCAAGTTTGAATTGATCTTTTTTTAATGCAAATTTGTTGTGTATGGATGTGCTTGCAATGTGCTTAATGTTGGGTTGCTCTTTGAAGTCCTCAATGTGATAGTGTCTACCTACTTGGATTCTTCTTCTTTTGAAAGAGACTAGTGGAAGGGTGGATTTATATATTTGATGAGGATAATTGAAGGGTTAAAATTGTTCCAAGATGCCTGGTTAGAATTGCATGAGAGGAATTTTGAACTTAATTTTGAGAGGGAAGAGAGAATTAGATGCAAGTGGTTGGTGTATAGAGGGTTTGGTAGCGAATAGATTAAGTGGATAGTTGAGATTGAAAGTTAATTTAAATATGGATTGAAGGTGGTTGGAGATGGATGACTAAGATTTTGGTTGATTGATATGATGGCTAGGATTTGATAATTTGTATTTAAAATTGATGGGTGGTTGGGATTGGAAGTCTATGGTTGATTTGATGATTTAGATGGTTAAGATTAAATATTGACTTCATTTAAGATTTTTAAGAATTTTAAATTAAGTAAATGGATTATGTGGATTTTGGATAAGTGTTATATTCTTTAAATGGAGAGGGGATGGTGAATATTAGTTTAATTAATTAAATTAATAAATTTATTTAATTAACTAATGCTATGGTGATTTAATTAAATAAGTAGAATTTATTTAATTAATTGACAAGGGAAACCTAATTAGTTAAACAATCTATTTAATTAATCAATATTGTAGGTGATATGAGTTTAATGAGTAGAATTGGTTAAAGTATAAGGATGAATCTTATTTGTATACAATTTTCTCCTCTTTGAGATGGTATAGTGATTGAGACATGTGGTATTATTTCAAGGAAAATATAACGTAGGCATTTGATGAGGTGATGGGATGCCTTAGTTAGCTGAAAAAAAATGAAGTTAGAAAATGGATTAGTTATGCCCACTCAAGAGAGCAGGTAGGTTGACAAGACTTGGGTATCACTCAAAAGAACCAAGTTCAAATGGATAAATAATAGATAGGGGGTGTGGAGAGATAAAGGGAAGGGGGTGAGGGGCAACATGATATAGGTAGTTAGATGCATGATGGTTGGGGTGCAAGGGAATGGTAAATGGTGTTAGTAATTGAATAAAATGTGTGAAGAGTTATGATGAGATGTGTAGTGTAGAATAAAGTAACCCTTTTTCACATTTAATTTGAGAATGAATAATTAATAATAAAATAGCCTTAATTGTGCCTTATTTAGGGTGTTGTAAAGTGTATCTTTACACTTTCACACTAATCTAGGCTTTATTAATTAATTGAGATTAAATTAAGGTTAATTGACCCTTTTAATTCAAATTCAAGCCTAATTTATTGCATTTTCAGAGGGATAAAACCTAACACTCTTAAATAATATTACACAACACTTAATTTTACAAAGAATGTGTCCTAGGCTAGTGACCTAGGACCCATTTGCCACCTGGCGAATGGGTCCTCACTAGGTCCTAGGACCCCCTTTTCACATATCATTTCACATCCTCGAAGTGTGTCCTAGTTAAGTGTGCTAAGACCCATTCGCCATGCCCTATGGCGAATGTGTCCTCATTTAACTTAGGACCCCCCTTGGGATATGTTTTTGGCAGTATTTTAATGATTTCAAATCTTAGATTTGATGTCAGCTTGTTTTATTTGAATTTTGGGAATTAAGAGTAAGATATGTATAAATAAAGGCTAGTTCACATAGTTTCACCAAGCAATTTCAAGTCATCAAGCATTATAGCAAATTTATGAGATCAAGAGTTCACAAGAGCATTCAAGGGCAAAATTATTAAAGTTTATTGCAACAATCAAACATCAAATCATCATGCCAAAGACATAGTGCACCATGCATGTTGTTGAGCTAATATGTTGATGTAGCATTGGAGATCCTTTTCAAGCATTATTTCATGTTAAGATTCAAGATCAAGA
Organism: Sequoiadendron giganteum; assembly: GCA_007115665.2. NCBI lineage: Eukaryota > Viridiplantae > Streptophyta > Pinopsida > Cupressales > Cupressaceae > Sequoiadendron > Sequoiadendron giganteum. The sequence continues at coordinate 17,745,828 of CM021109.1, forward strand.
TCTATATCCATTGAGGCCACTTCATGCAAGATTGTTGATTTGTACTCCAAGGTTCAATTGAGGATTGGTGAGTTGTAGCATTGTTGTTCATTCATCTTTCCTTTTATGCATTGTTTCAATTTAAGGTTTAATTACCAAAATGGGGTTTGACCAAGGCAAACCCCTATTCCCTAACAAAACAATCTTTTTTCTTCTCCTTTGATGTGTGATTGCAAGTTTTAGATTGAAGATCAATTGAAGAACAAAAGTTGTCAAATTTGTCACCTTTCTTGAAAGATCACAAAAACTAATCTACATAACTTGTTTACGGGTTTTCGACATTGTCCCACTAGGATTTGGGAGTGCAAACATTGAAGAACAAAACACGTAAAACATTTTTCTAGAACCCTAGCAGGGACCCACTCGCCATTGGGTGAATGAGTCTTTAGTGAGACTCGAAAAAACACTTTTTGCAATAGGTACACATCATTTTACCATCTTAAAACTTACCTTTTTACAATTATATCAGTTAGGTATGTTTTTTTTTATATTCATCTAGGTATAATTGAATGAAATAACTAGTGAAAGGGGAGGTTAACCATCTTGATCACTCACATCATCATCATTCATTTTTGGGGGTCAATCTCCCCCTCCCCTTTTCCGATGTTTCATTTTGGTGAACCCGACTTCTTGAGCATTGTAGTTTTCTGATTTTGGAGTCTCTTTTCATCTTAGATTAGATCTTGCATTCGTTTGCATTGAATTAGATCTCATTTAGGGTTTCTAAGTTTGCATTCAAATTTGCATCTCATCTAGGGTTTTAAGGATTGCATTGTTTGTAGTCTTTAAATCTAGAAAATACAAAAAAATCAGTCATTTTGCATCAGATAAAATTGCATTTGAACATTGAAAATAAAATTGCATATCAAACTAGGTGTTTTAGGTCATCATTTTGTCATAGTTTGCACTTAAATTTCACATTGCATTTACAAAAAATTAAACCTAAAACTTACTGTAGCAAACTGAATATGAAAATCATTAGAGAAGACTTGAAAATCGATAAAAAATTGTGTCAAAAACCTAATCTAGGATCCATTCAACATAGGGCAAATGAGTTGTTGATTAGGCCTAAATCTACATTTCTAGAATTTAAGAACTTCACTTCTGTGTTTCTATTTGTTGTTATCAGATCTTTGTTACAATTTTTTGATTTTCTGTTTCATTCATCTCATCTTATCTAGCTTATTTTGGTACATTTATGCATTGTCTAAATTCAAAATTGCATTTACAAGATTTCAGTTTCAAATTGTTGCATAGTATAAACAAAAAATTACCTTGTTTAAGTATGAAAATCTAAAAATGGACAAGTGTTTGAGTAATGTGTGGAAGTCCTTGTTCTCCTTGGTTGATGTTTCAATTTGTGTTTTTGGCAATGATCCTAATGCAATTGACCCTATTCATGCTCACCTAACTCCTAATGAGTGTCCTTGTGAAGTTGACATCATTGGAAAAGATGATGCTAGCATGAATGAATTCATAAATGATTGCCTTAACAATCTTGAGAATAATGCATCCTTTTATCCTTCCATGAAACAACCAACACAACTTGAGATGTTTGGTCTTTTAGATCCTGAAATTGAGTCACAAACTAAACCCAAACTTCCAACAATGAGTGAACTTAGTTCCTCTAATCATACTTATCCATCTTATGTTAACAAAGTGACCAACAATCCTATCAACCTAGAAGAGACTTATGGCCAAGCCTTAAAGATTTTAACTAACCAAGGATGTGATGTAACTAATGAGCATGAAATTCATAAACTTTTACAGAAAATTCCTATTGAATAAACCAAAGGAATATGATATCAAGATCCTCCTCCCATCATAAGTGTCCTCCTTCCTAAAGAACAACCAATGCTTCACAAGGATGATAGGATCATCTTAGGTCCCCCTCCTCAGCATCTACCTCAACAAATTGGTCAAACAAACAAACAATGAAGGCCTTATAAACTCAAAAAGCTACAATTCCCATGTCCCATGTCTCAAATTGAAAGACACTTACAAATAATTCTTAATGAAGGACTCTTAACGTTACCACCTATCAAAGCAAATAAAAATCCAAAACATAAAAGCACAAACATGTCTCATTTTCGATATCATAGAGTCCTTGGGCATAGTGCCGATGAGTTTTATATTTTACGAAGGATCCTTGAGCAATTTGATATGATAGAAATATTCCCTTAACAATATTATTTCTCTCTTTTCCATGTAATAGTTGTAGGATCTTATTTTTCTCACTATTACATGCTTTACATTCATTGCAAATCATTATCTTTATCACAAGGAGCCCATTCTCATCACCTATCTCAGCTCATCCTTGTCCTACACTTAGTGGGCGCAAGGGATTAGTTAGGCTTGTCCTAGTTTTGGCATGTGTTGTGGTCCCTTTGGCTAGTTGTCCACCTTTAGTATATACCGATCGAGATTGGGATGTGGACGACTAGCTATAGGTTGACTTGCATGTGCCTTACTAGTCTTTTGTATTATTTTCCTTTTCATGTTCTTTATGTGATTGCATGTGCATAATGTGATCCCCTGTGATGTTTTATTTGATGTATTATATATATATCTCTCTCTCTTTGTGCATTCCTCTATATGTACCTACATTCTTCTATATGTCGTAAATATTTTATCATTTTTTTCGCTTGTCTCATTTTTTCCTCTTGGGGATGATGCAAGGCATTGAAATATTTAGGTCTCTTCCATGTTGACCCAAAGGTTTTTTCTTTGTTTTTGCTCTCTTTGTGTCATTCTTCCAGTTCTATGAATATTTGGGGAATGATGACGTTTTCAAGCTCTATGAAAATATTGTAGTAAAGATATACTGACCTCGGATCCATAGATCCCTTTCATATTTTTGGGGGCAACCCCTCCTTCCTTTTTCATGACATAGCTCTATTTCAGGAACATATGACTTGGCATAGGGCTTTCCGAGTAAGCTTTCATGTCTTGGGTTGGAATATTGGCTACTTTAAAGTAATTGCTCACAACAATGGTGATAGCAATTTCTTTAAAGTTGGGGCATACATTGATAACATCTTTTGACATTTTCGCATATTTCATGGTGTGATTGTCTTTTTCTTGCGATGCATCCTTTTTCTAGTGGCGTCGTTGGGTTTGATGTCCTCCAAGAGTGTGCTATTAATAAGTGCATGACTTTCTCTTAGTGGCTTGATGTGAAGCGAGGCATCCCCCAAGTTACAATCTATTACTCTTAACTTTTCCTCTCTTGGAGACATTGGACACGATGCTCCTTAAGAAGAAGACCTTACACGAACGAAGTAGAATCCCTATGAAAAAAAAACATTTAATAAACATTATTGTTCATAAGTGTTTGGCATAACACAACTCGTTGATCTTATGAAGCATGAACGCAACCTTAATTCAAGGCCACCTAGAATAACATATCTCGCCTGCTTATAGAGACTTGCTATGTGCATTGGTGCTTAGCTATGAACATAACTTGTTAAGCACAAATAGGAATGTAAGTGGCACCCTATCAAAGTTATCAGAGAGATAGCTTTGGTATGGTAAGTACAGTGAGAGCCGACACATAGGCATGAATTTCTCACTAATTCACCTTCTTGGAGGGATACTCACCTAGTGGATGGCTTGAGGTTTCACTACCCTAGAGTGAGCACAAAACCAGTAGTCTAGATGTGTTCCACATCGTGTTGGATGATCTAGGCTTGATCTTTTCTTGGTCTTTGATAGTGTATATTTATCATTGTTGCATACATAAGTGTCTTGAATTTCTACTTTAGTGTGAGTTTGACATGGGGTCATACTCTCATTAAAGTGGGGGAAAAATGTAGTATAGAAAAAAATACTTTTTTCACTCTTAATTTGGGAATGAATAATTAACAATAATATGGACTTAATTGTGCCTTATTTAGGGTGTTGTAAAGTGTATCTTTAGACTTTCACACTAATCTAGAGATTTATTAATTAATTGAGGTTAATTGGCCCCTTTAATTCAAATCCAAGCCCGATTTATTGCATTTTTTGAAGGATAAAACCTGATACTCTTAAATAATACTACACAACACTTAATTTTACAAGGAATGTGTCCTAAGCTAGTGACCGAGGACCCATTTTCCACCTGGAGAATGGGTCCTCACTAGGTCCTAGGACCCCCTTTCTACATATCATTTCACATCCCCGAAGTGTGCCCTAGTTAAGTGCGCTAGGATCCATTTGCCCTATGGCATAGGTAAAATGGGTCCTCACTTAACTTAGGACCCCCCCCTTGGGATATGTTTTTGGCGGTATTTTAATGATTTCAAATCCTAGATTTGATTTCGGCTTGTGTTATTTGAATTTTGGGAATTAAGAGTAAGATAAGTATAAGTGCAAGGCTATTTCACGTAGTTTCACCTAGAAATCTCAAGTATTCAAGAATTATAGAAAATTTATGAGATCAAGAGTTCACAAGAGCATTCAAGAAGGCATTCAAGGGAAAAATTATTAAATTTTATTGCATCAATCAAAGATCAAATCATCATGTCAAAGGCATAGTGCATCATGCATGTTGTTGAGCTAATATGTTGATTCAACATTGGAGATTCTATTCAAGCACTGTTTCATGTCAAGATTCAAGATCAAGATCTATATCCATTAAAGCCACTTCATGTAAGATTGTTGATTTGTAATCCAAGGTTCAATTGAGGATTGGTGAGTTGTAGCATTGTTGTTCACTCATCTTTTCTTTTATGCATTATTTCAATTCAAGGTTTAATTACCAAAATGGGGTTTGACCAAGGAAAACCCCTATTCCCTAACAAAACAACATTTTCTTCTTCTTCTTTGATGTGTGATTGTAGGTTTTAGATTGAAGATCAATTGGAGAACAAAAGTTGTCAAAGTTGTCATCTTTATTACAAGATCACATAAACTAATCTACAAAATTTATTTATGGGTTTCCAACAGTGTCCCGCTAGGATTTGGGAGTGCATACATTGAATAATAGAACCTATAAAGTATTTTTCCAGAACCCTAGCAAGGACCCATTCACCACTAAGTGAATGAGTTCTCAGTGAGGCCCGAAAAATACATTTTTTCAACAGGTACATATCATTTTACCATCTTAAAACTTATCTTTTTACTGTTATATTAGTTAGGTTTGTTTTCTGATATTCATCTAGGCATAATTGAATGAAATAACTAGTGAAAAGGGAGGTTAACCATCTTGATCACATCATCATCATTCATTTTTGGGGGTTAATCTCCCCCTCCCTTTTTGTTATGTTTCAAGATGAAATGGGTATTAGGTGATGTGTGATGAGAATAAAATGATGATATGATGTGTATTATGGTTATGATCAATATGATTGTATGATGAGGACTAATATTGGTGATTGTAGATACATGTGGGGGAATCATTGAAGAGATTATAGATGTGTTGAGCAACTTATTTGGTATAGCATATAACAATATACATCGGGATATAAATATCAAGGTAACTTTTATCAAATGAAATTGCACCCTTCTAAACATAGGCTCAACATTTCAATGACAATGGAAATGACCTCAAAGTGTGGGACCTTGCAAAATGAGGTCAAGTCTCTAGAGAAGGTCAACTTCTCTAAACTAGGTGCAACAATACTATTCCAACCTAGCATATGAAGTTTTATCACTAGTCCTATTCTATCAGCTCACAAAGGGAAAGGGAGAGAATGAAGGCATAAAATGGGAAAGGGAGGTGATGCACCTTGAGGTTAGAACTTTTCTCTTCCTGCTTGAAAGAGAATAATACATTAAATGAAAATAGCCAAATGACTTACATAGTTCTCTATTCTATCAAATTCTAGGGATAACATGGAGGTTCGGGTTTACAAATGTTGCAAGGAAAGAAGCATTCACAAGACAACTACAAACCTATTTTTAACACAACATGCAAGTAAAGAAGATAAAAAAATAATATTCAAATATGAAGGTAAAGAGGTTTACACAAAATATTCAATAAGAGAAGAGGTAAAATGATCAACTTTCATTTATATAGAGGCCTAGAAGCTAGTTTATAGTTGTAAAATGCTAAAATGCATGTTTGCTAGAGAAACTTTAGGGAATAAACTTTGAATTGAGTACAATACTTTCCTTTATAGTTCAGGCATAACTTAGATTATCAAGAATCTCAATTAGGGTTAACACAAGACAAAAAATCTGATTAGATCACAAAATTTGATCTCCACCATGACTATAGTAGGTACAAAGCATTTAATAACAAACATTCCCTTAACAATTATGGCCAGGGAAAAAGAGTTTCCCCAAATCACACATTAGAGGACATCCATAGGGAACCAATACCTAATTTTTCCACTAAGTTATCTTGGGAATATGGAGAAATCAATGAGGGCAGCAAAAGTAGATGAAATTATCCTTAATAGAGTATAGTGTTGCGTTCACAACATTGCTCTGTCACCTCGAGCTTGAGAAATCATTGATGAAGGTGGAAAGAAGCATTTAATTCCCCTCACAATCTGCAAGTAGATGTTGTTCCACTTTGAATGTGAACTGTTGATTTTTTGAGATAGGATGAGATCAAAAATTATAACCGTCTTGATCGAGTTTGAATATTGACAAGAATTCAATATGATTTGAAAATTATTGACCAATAGGAACATTCCAAGTCATACTCATTTTACATGTCATCTGAGTGGGCTCATTGAGAAGAGCGCCTTAAAAAAGGTGAGTGATGTCATCTAGGAGACCACATGGTAATCTTCCACAGTTCCACAACATGAAATGGGACCCACCCTAAAGAGCTTGCAAAATCACAAAATCCATTTCAAAAGCTTCTATGTGTTTCCCTTTGTTGCTTCCATGACTCTATCTTTTATTTAGTGATATTGTTCCCATAGACATGAGGAAACTAGTGAGAAGAGGATAGATGAGACCCCTTTCGTAGTTCCACAACATCATTTTTCCTCAATAAAATATAGCCCATAGACCTGCGAAAACTAATCAAAAGTTACCACATGGCGGGGTCGAGAATAGAAATCAGATTCAAACTTTTGGACAAAAAGTTAAAAAATCTAAAAAAGGTCCAAAATCCCAACAAGGAAGGATTCAGGTTTGGGAAATTGAAACAAATTCAGACTTTTGAAAAAAAAGGTCTAGAAGTCCAATCAGGTCGCAAAATTTCAACAAAGAAAGAAGGGGGTTAGGATCAAAGATTCTGATTGGATTTGGAATCTTGGAAAAAAGGTACAAGAGTCCAATCGGGTCTCAAAATTTCGATGGGAACTAAGAAGAAAAGGAAAAGTGAGAACTCAGGAGGAAAACACACTTTTGGACTTGATCCAAAAGTTCATTTAGAACTTGAAGTTTCGAAAGGGAAAGATCGAAGAAAGGAAAGAGGAAAGAAGGAAGTCAAGGATCCAGAATGGACTTGGAACTTGGTCTGAAAGTTCGATTGGGACCCAAAGTTCCAAAAGGCTCGAAAGGGAGAAATGAGAAAGGGAAATAAGGGCTTGGGAACGGATTTGGACCTTTGTCCAAATGTTCATTTAGGACCTGATTCCTTGAAAGGATTTTGAGAAGAAAAGGATGATGAAGGGGATAGTCATTTTTTGGACACCTTTACAAAATGGGCTTTTGAGTGAAACCTGACAAAGGGATAATGTGACTACCAAAGGAACTTGAGCATGATAAACCATTTGAGATTTCTTAGAACAGTTATAACTGATGGGATATGGAAAAAAAGGGGGTGGCACAAAGTGACAATGATAAAATGTTTCATGTCTAAGAGGAATGACACAAAAAAATTAGGCAAATGAAAAAAAGACATTGGATGAATGAATTAAAATATAATAAAAGCATAATTTACCAATAAATGTATCCTTGAATGAACCATGGTATAATGTGTGTGCTGGAAAAATGTGTGTATCAATAGGATAAAACAAAACACACATCCATGCAATGTATTGCATAAAAGAATTGAAATAACAAAATTAAAGGACTGCAACTATTCTTTTAAATCATTCCATGGTTCTCTAATCTTAAGTACCTTCAAAATTCATTCTCTTAGATTTGTTAAACGTTGCACATGAACCCACAAAGATGACAACCTAAGAAATGAGAAGCTAATTATGCAATGCAAACTATATGCCTACATCCCCATATTTTTGTAGTTTTGATGATTGAGTGTTGAATGATCTATGATGAAGTACTAATTTCTCTAATGATGCTAAAATTGACAATGAAAATCTAATAGTAATGTTGTATGAAAGATGCAATGACTAAGCTAATAAAATTGAAATTGCCATAATAACTCTAAATAAACTAAAATGCTAAATCTTAACTACAATGCTCTCACAATTCTCTCAAATTGCACTAAGAATTCTACAACATAAGTTTGTAAGCTAAATCTATATGAAACACTGTAGAAATGCTCTCTATTTATAGATTTTTCAAAGCTGAGAATGATGTGGCAGTGATGAACGACCGAGATTGTGACCTGGAGGCATCAACGGTTGAGCACGAAGAGGTTGGAGAGAATCATGGAGGTGGTTCTCTGCAAGAAAACACTCTGCCAAGTGTTGAAGGGAATCAGAGGAAAGAAGAAGCCATGTGTCCAAGGTGGTTTTGAATTTGTTGTAGGTTTGTTGATGGAAAATCTTCACTTTACAGATTATAAAAATTGAATTTCATGTGACACATGGTGAGGTGGCAGATGAGTTGGAGGGAAGTTAGAAGAATATGTAGAAATGTGCCAATTTGAATTAAAAATTCAAATTTAAATGAAGAGGGAAAATTAGCTAAATGACAAATTAGTTAATCTATGCATTTAACTAATTTAAGAGGAAAATGATTTTGGAGGCCAATTTAAATTAACTAAATGATAAATTAGTTAATTTGTGCATTTAATTAATCTAAGAGTGAAATGATTTTGGATAAGAAGAATATTTAGAAATGAACTATATAAATAAATTTTGCAATTTACTTATAAGTAGAGGATTTAAGATTTTATTAATTAAATAACAAGTATTTAATTAATTTGTGCTTAGACCATTTTTATGTGCATACATTTTTCCCCTCTTTGAAGTGATGTGCACAAACGTATTTCTTCAAAGAATAATTTTTCCAACCGTGATGATAAAAGTTTCGACATGCCCCAGATGCTGATTTTTTTAGTGATGATGAATGGATGCCTCCTCAGGAGATAAATTAGGGATTTTGAATTTTTACTAATTTTTGAAAATTTTGCTAATTAAATGATTGTCCAATGATATATTGATGATCTTCGAATTTGAGGATGGTGACCTGATTTATCTCCCAAAAAGAATGATAAGAGTCCAACCACATTGGTGATTAGTTGATCAAAGCCCATTTTTAAAAATTAAATAAATGCCACCATAATTAGCCCTTAAAAGGTCAAAAAGGGTAAAATAAATCTCCTTTGTAACTTGTGCATTGTGAAAATTGAGAACTTGAAGAGCCAAGATGGATAGGATTCCGCACCACACTCATAGATTTGAGCGAGTTCGCCACCACCAACATCCAGCCGCATATGAACCTCTGGTATGTACCCTGAGAACCACTTTTTTCAAATTTCAAATTCAACATTTTATTTCCTTTTTAGCATTTTAAAATTTGGAGTTTTACACATTTTAGCACATAAGGTTAGGATTTTAGCGCATCTGGAACTCGATACAACGCATAGAGTCATTGTAGTAGCGCATAGGGTTAGGTTTAGGTCCAAAATTAGATTAGCACATTAAGAACCCGCTTTAGCGCATTAGGTTATTGGAGTAGCACATAGGGATTCTAACGCATAGATAGGATAGTGTAGCGCATTGAGTAGTTCAACTAACACATTTTGGAAATGACGCATCGGGACCTTGTTTCGGTAGATCTAGTCTATTTTCTAGCGCATCCAAGAACTGGCGCATAGAAGGCCTGTTCTAGCGCATTGGGTAAATTTTCTAGCACATCTGGTAGATTAGCGCATAGAAACTTTGTTTTAGTGCATTGAGCCAAAAATGATGATTTTGAAAGATTCCTCCTAGATTTTGATGGTTGATGATCACATCAGCCGATAATAGGATGATGTTAATTGATAGGTTGATGATCATCCTCATGATAGGTGAGGAATGAAGATATGATAGATGATGATTGATTGATTGATTAATTGATTGACTTGACCTCATGACAAATGAGAGTCAGAGATAGGTTGATTGATCTCATGACAAATGAGAGTCAACAATAGGATAGGTGTTCCTTGAGATTTGATAAAAATCTCACATGAGCTGATTTGATTAATTGATATGTTGATTGATAGACTGATTTGATTGATGTGTTAACTTGATGCTTTAATTTGATCATAGGAGGGTGGCTTAGGAAATTTATAGGGTTCCAGAGTGCTTTATGTGGACATGGGACATGATCCCATAGCCGACTCCAATAGACCTAGCCATTATTGACCAGTGTGGACTGACTTCCTTCATTGATATGCCCAAGTACTGGATTAACCAAGGGCTGTTGATGACACTTGCAGAGTGATGGCATAGTGACCATGACACCTTCCATTTTGTGAATGGAGAGATTACAGTTACCCCTGAGGATGTATATCATATTTTGAGGATACCAGTTGTGGGGGACTTGGTGGTATATGATCATGAGGAGTAGGGTGACTAATGCCATTCAATAAATTTTTCAGGATGGGCAACTTGGTGGCTACGATATTTCTTGGTGGGAGTTCATTGTGACTCATCAACCCTTACCATGTGTTCTAGTATGATTTATTGGTGGATTTTTGTGCCCTGACCATAGGTCGTTGGGCTTTTCAGTTGGATGGGGTTAGATCTTAGAGAGCGTGATTTCCCATGGTACCAGATATGCTTGAGGTTCGTGCATTCTTGCACATCTGTATCATGATTTGCACCAGGTTGTTTATCTTCGAGCCAATAGTCTTGTAACAAGATGTGCACTATTACAACTCTGAACCTAGGAGCATATATCAATTTCACGACTAGTAGGAGGTAGGGCTTGACCAGTAGGGTGGCCATATGTTTTTGGTTACATAGGTCCACTTATCGAGCATAAGATGGGAAAAAAAGAGTATTGGAGGAGAGTCCTCGATGATCTGGACATAGTTATATGGCGACCATATCTTGATTGTGAGGTATGGCCAGAGGATGACACAAAGATGCCCTATGTATTTTTTCGTAAATATCTTATTAGAATGACTCCTTACATCATTGAGAGATTCCTTTTTGGCTGAGTGTATAGACAGTATGGTAGGGTTCAGGAAATGCCATAGGGGGTGGCACATTATGCCAGATAGAGATAGGATATTCCAGAGTGGGGGCCAACCCTTGATTATGATGCGGCCTGTGCAGAGTACTACGACTTACAACCGATTTTCTGGTAGTATCACAAGAATATTGTGGATGCATAGATGACAACCGAGTACGCAGAGTATTTTTACACACATCCATTTCCATGGATTTTGAGTCTAGATGAGCCTGTACCCATTTTGGAGGTTGGGAGGAGGGTAGGACCAACCGTGCAACGAAGGGGGGATGGTGGTGAGGAGGAGGAGGCAAAGGAGGAGGCGGGAGATGGAAGAGGAGATAATGGGGGAGGCAGAGGCAAAGATGGAGGAGGCAGAGGGAGAGATATGCCAGATTTTAGGGTCATCCCCAAGAGGAGGTCAGGACCCACTAGACAACGTCCAATGGTTCTCAAGATGCCCTCCTAGATGCAATAGATGTAAATAGTTGGGTTGTAGGTATAGGTACAAACTTTATAGGGGCATATATAGACATTGCATGCACAATTAGCCCAAGCACAAGCCCATTTATAGATACTGGGTCAGATGGTAAAGCTGCAGGTGCAGGTAGTCACCCTTACGATTGAGAGAGATGCCCCCTGGAGATAAGGAGAGTAGGAAGTGGCAGTGGCAGACAAGATCTAGATAGTCGTCGAGGGTGCTAGGATAGGGGACCTAGTCCGAGATCTGAGAGAGTCTGCCAAGAAGGTTGAGTATTACAAGGACAGGTACTTCGAGGAAGTTCCAATAGAGTAGAGAGTCAACTATGCTTGATCTAGATCTGGTCACTCTAAGTATCGGACCACCAGCAAGACCATTACGCAACCACTTCTAGGAGGCCCACCAGGCGGAGGTTCACTAGGAGTAGGGCCATCGGGGGAAAGTGGTGATGGGGAGAGGCCTACGACCTCCCGGGGTAGTACCACAGGATCACGTGGTCACATTTGACTTATTGTACTTTAATTCAGAGTTGTCTTTTGCCACATTTTTGATGTTGTACCTCTTTCTATTGGGTATCATTGTACACTTGACATTTCATTTTGAGTTTGTATATGATATGCAACAACGATTGGTGATCTATATGTGTTGATTCTTTTATTATGGATGTTTATGATGGATGCGTTTAATTTATGTTCTATGTGATTATGTTATTCTATATGATTATGTTATGTTCCATGTATGGAAGCATTAATGAGATGATGATGTTATTATTTTATGTGATTATAAATGATAAATGAGATGGATGCGATTTATGTGAATGAGATGATATGCCTTGTATTTTTGTAATTTCTCTCATGTATATATCAATGTATGGATGTGAAAATGGTTTACTATGGAATGCAAATGTATGATTTTATGCATGGATATGGATGATTCAATGTATGGGTGTATGGTTTATGAATTCCGAATGTTTGATAAATGGATGAATGAATTTTGATTATGTGAGGATGTATGGATTTATGTATGGATGGATGATGAATGCAAATGTATGTATGATTTTACGCTATCCCCCTATGTATGGTTATGGATTATGCGGTGAATTTATGTTAATGGAATGTCATGCACTTTTTTGTATGTTTTTGGTACTTTTCTAATGCACATAGATGACCTAAATGTATGAATGCAAATGGATTATGACGATGATGCGATGTTATTGTGAATGAATTCTATGATGAATGCCTATATGAATGGATCTATTATGGAAAAAGGCTTTATTTTTGTGAGGTTTTTGTGATGCAAATATTATGATGAATGTATGAATGGTGCATAATATGATAATGATGTATGGATGGATGCATGGTAATTATTTTTTAATGATATGAAAATACTAATGCAGGTGAATGATTTTTTTGTTACGTCAAGTGTACTCAACTTTAAAGCGAGAGATAACATCATGTTGAGAGTTACGAGCTTTGGAAAAATCTATAATGCAAATGCAAAACTAAAATGAATGCAATCCTATCTATGCAATGTTGTCATCTTATTAATTGTGCTTATTATCATCATTGAACATTTTATTACATTGAAAGTTAGTACAAACATTGATGGTATAATTATACCATGATGAACCGAGTATAACTTCCATACAAATTTCGTTGAGATTTGATAGTGCAAGATAACACAAACATCTAGGTATATTTAGACCAAGATGACCTGAGCATCACTTGTTTAAACAGACAAAAGTTAATCATGTTCCTATACAAATTCAAAATGTCATCAATGATACTTTGTAGAGCATGTCCCACAACAATTTGCACAGTAGTAATGATTGACTCATAGACAAAAGACAAAGAAAAATGCCATTCTCGATCATAGCCCCTCTAGTTCGTGACATCAATATCGAGAAATGATAACAATAGTCAAGATAACATCAATTGAACATTTGTGCTAAAGTGATCCAACAATGATTCAAAAGATTATCCTTCAGTGATGATTGATTTGATCTGGCTTGATGTTTGATTTGATTTGCATGATTGATTGGTTGATCAGTTAATGTTCGATGTTTAGTTTTTGATGGTTATCGTGACTGTTGTTATTGCCAAGGTTGCCTTGTTGTTTTGCTTGTCTGTTGATTTAAGCTCAATGGTGATTTTCCCCCTGTGAGATCAAGATTTTGCTCCCCAGTGAGAAAAAACCAAATTTTATTATGGATATGTACAATGATGACCAAGCCAAGGTGGGACATGACCACAACAACTGTATATGAACATGAATCTCGTTGTATGGTATGTGTGAATGCGCAGGGATAGCGAAAGCGGATGGTCAACACACGCTCAAATAGATGGAGAAGTCAGCTTATCGCAAATAGTGTCTGTTTACTAGGTTTTAACTACTTGCTTTTATTGCATGTTTTTCAAATTTTCAGATTTTTTTGTTGTTACCAAGATGCCTATTTGCCAAGTTTTCACCAAAGTAATGATTTTTTTGATTTTTTTAGTTTTTTTGTATTTTCTCTTTTTTTTAAATTTTTTTGGTGTCACTAAGACGCCTATTTGCCAAGTTTTCATCAGGGCGACCATTTTTTTTTAGGACTTTTTCTGCTTTTTAGGATTTTTTTAATGACTTTTTCATGACTTTTTCATAAATCTTTATGCTTTTTCAATAATTTTTCTGCTTTTGAGGATTTTTTCAAGACTTTTAAGCATACACTGGATGCATTATGTGTAGAAATTCTTCAGATGAAGGTTGTTCATTGGTTCTTCAAATAGATCCCCCTTTGGTTTAGATGACTGATATGCCCCTGACCCAAAGATTGAAACAATAACAAAAGGACCTAACCCATTTGGTTCAAATTTTCCTTTCTTTTCACAGTCCTATAGATTACAGGGATTTTCCTTCACTACTAAATCACCTACCTAAAATTTCCTAGGTTTGACTTTGTGATTGTAACTCCTTGACATTCTTTGTTGATAGGCCTTTAGGTGATCTACTGCAAGTTGTCGATGTTCATCCAAAAATTCCAGCTCTTGTAGTCTAGACACATGGTAATCTTCATTTGAAATGAAACCTTTCAAGGGCACACATAGTGATGGTATCTCAACTTCAATAGGCATGACAACTTCAGATCCATAGACCAAAGCATATGGTGTGGCTCCCGTGGGAGTGTGGATGCTTCTACGACAGGCCCACAAAGAAGGGTTTAGTTGGATATGCCAGTCACGCCCAATATTTTTGATGGTTTTCTTTAAGATTTTTAGGATGGTCTTGTTAGAGGCCTCTGCTTGGTCATTCCCTTGAGGGTAATAGGGTGTAGAAAATTGATGTTGGATAGAAATTTTTTCACAGAGTTCTTACACATCGTGATTCTTGAAAGGTCTGCCATTATCAATGACAATGGATTGAAGGATGCCATACCTACAGATGAGGTAGTTCAGGATGAATGATGAGATTTGTTTTCCTATGATAGTGGATAGAGGCACGACTTCGACCCACTTCATAAAGTATTATGTAGCTGTAATTATGAACTTGTGTCCATTAGATGAAGACTGGTGAATTTTTCCTACAAGATCTAATCCCCACTGATAAAATGACCATGTTGATGAGAAGGGATGTAACTCTTGTGTTGGTGCATGTATAAGATTACCGCGGATCTATAATTTCTAACACTTTTTAACAAATTGGAAGGAATCTCTCTCCATAGTCAGCCAGTAGTATCCCAAGCAGAGGAGTTTCTTAGTGAGGGTTAAATCACTTGAATGAGTGTCACAAATACCCTCATAGACTTCTTATAAAGTCATTTTAGACTCCTTTCATTCTAGACATCATAAGAGAGTTCCATCGAGACCTCATTAGTAGATTACATTCGCTATAAGGGTATGATGTGCAACTTGGAAGATGAAATATTGCTTTTGGTTTTGGGAGAGATCAGGAGGTAGAATATTATATTTTAGGTAGGTATAGATCTTCCTATAGATCGAGGTATCGACATCAAGTGGCATATGAGACGGGATTCAGGATTATCATAAGCAAGGGAAAATAATTGTTTCACCATGAACTCATAATGACTTCATTTTTTTGGAATTTGTAGCTAAGAAGCAATGGTAGCCATAGAATCGAAAACTTTGTTATCAACCATTGGGATTTGAGAAAATTTGATATCAAAAAAATATTTCTTGAAGTCATCAATCATTCTTTTATAGGCATCAATTTGTCATCATTTGTTTGGTAATAATCATTGACCTGATTGATGACTAGTTGAGAATCCCCGTAGACCTGTAGCTCTGTTATTTTCCATTCTATTGCTATTTTGATGCTAATGATGAGGGTCTCATAGTTTGTCGTGTTCTTTGTGCAAGGAAACATCAGGCGATATGACTTTGGAATGGTGT
This sequence comes from Sequoiadendron giganteum, assembly GCA_007115665.2. Classification (NCBI taxonomy): domain Eukaryota; kingdom Viridiplantae; phylum Streptophyta; class Pinopsida; order Cupressales; family Cupressaceae; genus Sequoiadendron; species Sequoiadendron giganteum. Next base: position 17,761,971 of record CM021109.1, read on the forward strand.
GCCCTAGGGGAGTGATGGAAACAATTCCTGCTCCTGATCCATGTTGAGTATATGAGACATCAAAATATAGTACCCACTGTTTTGTTGTGACTGTTAGGACATCTGCATCTAGAAATTTAACATGTAGGGGATGATCATCATGAATCAATGCCTCAACTAGTTGGTCAGTGATGGATTTCCCTTTGATTGCTTTTTCTATCGACATATTAGATGTCAAATTCATTGAGTATCATCACCCACTTGTCCAACCTTCCTATTAGGTTTGCTTTGCTAAGGAGATATTTCAGCATATCTATCTTGGTTACGAGTCTGATGGTGTGAGTCAACATATAGTGTCACAATTGTTGGGTAGAAAACACTACATCTAGACAGGATTTCTTGATGGATGTATAGTTGATTTCATAACCATTTAGAGTTCTGGTGATATAATAGATTACTCTCTCTTTTCCTGTTGAATCTTCTTACGCCAACAAAGCTCCCAATGATCGATTAGTCGTGGCTATGTACAATAGGAGAGGCTTTCCTTCTGCCGATGGTGCTAGGACAAGTGGACTCATTAGGTATTTTTTCAGTTGGTTGAAAGCTTCCTCACATTTCTTATCCCATCAAAAGGAAACATTCTTGTGCAAAAAATGGGGAAAAGGATGAGTCTTATCAGCCAGTTATGATGTGAATCTTCTGATTGACTGGAATCTGCCTTAAAGCGATCTTAACTGATTCATATTTTTCAGAGGTGGCATTTCCATGATAGATTTCACTTTTGCAGGGTCTACTTCAATACCTTTTTCTGACACTATATATCCCAGTAGCTTTGCTGATGTTACCCCAAACACACATTTCTCTAGATTCAGGTGAACATTGAACTTCTCTAGTTGAGTGAAGAGTTTGTCTAGTATCTCCAAATGGTCTTCTCTAGTGTAAGATTTTGCTAACAAGTCATCCGCATAGTCTTCCATGAAAGTATGCATCATGTCGTGGAAGATGGTTGTCATGGCTCTCTGGTATGTGGCCCCTGTGTTCTTCAACCGAAAGGGCATAATGTTCCAACAAAAAGTTCCCCATGGGCAAGTGAAAGACATCTTATCCTGGTCTTCAGGTGCTATCTTAATTTGATTATAACCGGAAAAACCATCCATTAGTGACAACATGCCATGATCTGCTGTTAAGTCTACAATGATATCAATGTTTGGCAAGGGGAAATCATCTTTTGGGAAAGCCTTGTTGAGGCCTCTGAAGTCTGTACACATTTGTATGCTGCTATTAGGATTTGAAATAGGTAAATTTTGGATATCCACTCTACATAATCAATGGGTTTGATGAATCCTACATCCAATAATTTCTTTAGTTCCGCTTTCACCAATAAGGCAATGTGAGGATGCATTTTTCTCAACTTTTTCTTGACTGGTTTAATTCTTGAAGGAAGGGATAAATGATGCATAATGAGATCTGGGTCTATCCCTGACATGTCTGCATATGACTAGGAAAATTTGATTTGTCGTTCTTCAAATAACTTGATAAAGTTAGGCTTTTCCAATTCTGTCAATGATTCTACCAAATGGAGAGTTTTCACTATTTCTGCATTGCAGACATTGATGGATTGCGTTGGTTCGATCAAGACTTTGGATCTTTCTTGGAAGTGCTTGGGAAGAGTGTCAAATTTCCCATCCTTCGGTGCCTCGGGGAGGTTTTCACCATTGGATACACTCTTTATTTTTACTCTTTCTTGATCTGATACTGCCATGGAATGGTTTTCATCATTAAATCCTTCTATTATTTCATTCATTTTGCACCTGAGAAATTTGGCACTCCCCTTTCTGTAAGCTTCATTATTACATTCAATGGTGGAGCCCATTTTAGGAGTAACATCATAGAGGAAATTGATGATGGCCTCATCATTTGAAAAGGTGGGGATGTCAATAGGGTCAGTTTGGTCCCAATCTATGAGTTCTGGATGTACCAATGGTAAAGGATCGTCAGATGGATTCATCTCAAAAGTCGTAAGGGTCCTAATGGAAACATTATCATCGAACAATACCATGGCAAGGTCAAGGTCTATGATGTTACTCTCTTTTGAGTGACCCATCTCATTAGGATTTTGGTCATCTTCACTTGAGCCATCGATATTTTGCGATCCTAATTCAAATGGTCATAACCTTGAGCCTTGTCCCTCCTTGAGTGTGGGAGTGTACTTGTGTATCACATCAATGTCCTTATCATGGCAAGTCTCTTCTGATAGTGAATCCCACTCATATTCATTGGAATCAGCTTCATAATGATCATTGTCTTGCAGTTGTAGGATCCGTTCAACAAACTTTTGTTTTAGGTCCTCCTTTGTTTCTTCATCCTTTTGATGTTCTTTATATCCCAAACCTATTTTTTCTTTTGGATTTTTTATAATTGGTTGGATGAGTTCTATGATACCTTCTTTCCTTTTTCCAATAAGACCTTGTCCATCATAGCCTATTTTTCTAAGATCGAGAATACTTTGCCATATTGAGTGGTTTGGACATTAGCCATTGTTGCTTGGGAATTAGTTTCATCCTTGTAGAGCCAGTTCAAGATATCTTTGTCATTAGATAACTCAGCTTGAGTGCTTGATTTTATGAATCGACCATCAAAAAGTGTGATAGGTTGTGGGGATGATTGTGATGAGGTTGATGGTTGGCCATGGGATTTTGGTGAAATTAACTATGAGAGGCAAAGTGATTGTTTAATGGAGTATTCACCTACACCTTTATCTTTGACTTGGAATTTCTTCTCAAATTGTTTGGCCAAATTATTGAGCTGGGCTTCAAAATTGATAGATGCAGAGGGGCTAGGTTCTTCCTTTTTCTCAAGTTGTTCGGATGAGGAACTTGGATGAATTACTTCATTAGAGGATGTGGCTAGCAATTTTGACAATGGATTGGCTTGACTTAGATTATTGGAGGTGTCAGAGGTGGAATTAGGAGCTTCTCAGTTATAAGGCACAAACACATCTTGGACAACCTTAAGGGTATTGTAATGTTGGGGACTATTGGAATCAACAAGAATGGTAATCTCTTGCCCGTTGCAAGGAATTTTTTTGCGCTGATGGTATGTTGAAGGGACAACCTATATTTCATGGATCCAAGGACGAACCAAGAGTATATTATATGTCAAATCGTTATCCAGAACTTGAAAAACCACATCTTTTCGAATTGGCCCTACCTGAATTGGTAGCACTACCAATCCTTTTGAAGCTCTTTCCTCATTGTCATATGCTTTGATGGTGATCTTTTTCCTTGCATCTATTACATTTTTAGAGAACCCTAGTGCACATACAAGCTTTAAAGTACATCTATTAAGACCGAATCCTTCGTCTATTAGGATGCACTTGACACAAATTTTATGGATTAGGACCTCAATATGGAGTGTCGTGTTATGAGGATAGGTGAGAGACACATCATCATTTTATGAAAAAGGATAAGCAGTGAGGCACAACTAGATGTTCCCCCAGGGCTTGGAAAGTGCAGACTTGCAAATCATTTGGTATTGTTGTATCAACTAGGGATTTTTCCAAGATCTCCTTGTGGGCAGGTGAGATTTTAAGGAGCTCCAATATTGATATTTGTGCGGGAATTTTCTGGATTTGATCAATAATTTTATATTTAGGAGATGGGGTATTGGGTGTTTTAGAAGTTTTTCCCTTCAAAACATATTTGGTTTGTTCCCTTGTGGTCACGTTTACGGGTACACTGTCTTTTTTTCCTTTGATCTTGATGACATTAATTTGATTATTTTCTGCAACCATGTCTTGTTGGGTATTATGGACTTGATTAGAGAGGATGTTGGTAGTATTGATTGGATGGTTGGTTGAAACAAGATCCGGTGTGTTATTGATTTCAATGTTGTTTGTGTGATCTTCAACGACTGAAATATGATAGATGGTGCCATCATAAACATAGTTCACACCTTTTCCTTTGCCATTTGTGTTAGAAGATTCTCCTTTATCATAATTTTACAAATGGTTTTTGAATACCCCATGATCAGTGTTTGCTTGGGATTCTTCAATTTGTATGACCTTATATTCAATCAAGGCTTGTATCTTGTGTTTTAATTTCATTCAACTATTGGTTAGGTGACCTTTGCATCGATGAAACTCACAAAAGTGGGTTTCGTTCCACCATGATGATTTAACTTTGGGTTCAAACCCTCGAGTGTCAGGTAGAGTAATGAGGTGTTTTGCAATAAGTTCCTTCAATTCAGATTCATATGATTGGCGCAAAGGTGTAAACTTTCGACGATTGTTTGTTGTTTGATATGGTAAGGTCCTAGATGTTGTGTTTCTTTGATTGTTTTGAGTATTGCCTTGGTTGGTATTCTGGATGTTGCTTTGGTTGGTATTTTGGGTGGTCTTTTGATTAGTGTTTGAGGTGCTTCTTGATAAATTGAAGACCAGTTTTACGTTATGCATTTCAACTGAATTATCATTGCCATTATTTTTGTATTTCTGCCAAAACTTTGGTTTTTCATTGCTGGAGGAATTGGTTGAATTGCTTTTGTTATAAATTTTCAAAATTCCTCATTTGACCAAGGATTCCTCAGCCTTGATCCCATTTTCGATTAGTTTTTCAAAAGTTGGAGGACATTGTAATTCAAGCTTATAATTCATGTCATCATTCAAGTTGTCAATAAACACCTCCATATTTTCTTTTTTTGTATTGGATGAGGATACCTTGCAAATAACCTTCTCCAACTTTGCAAGAATACTAGGAATGATTCCCGTTTCTTTTGTTTGACATTGCAAAGATCTTTCATTGTGATTTAATGTTGAATATTATATGAGTATTGGGTGATAAACTTGTTGACTAATTCCTTAAAATATTTGATCCCTAAGGGTAGTTTTGAGAAACATTACATACATTGCCCTCCCAAACTACGTGGGAATAATCTCATTAAGTAAGTGTCTTCATGGGAAAATTCAAGACTCATAGTTCTAAATTCCCTTACATGATCGATGGGATCTATCTTTCCATTGTATTTGCTAAATTTGAGGAATTCACAATGTTTGGGGAATGGCATCATGTTGACACTTGGATCAAAAGGGTAGGGGCATATATCCTATATTGAGTACCTCTTAGTGGTTCTAGTTTGCATGTTTTGCATTCATTGTTGGAGGGTTTGTATTTATTGTGTTAAAGCATCCATGGGATCATTATTCTTTGTTTCCTTTCTCGTTTAAGTTGGTATTTTGGTTTCTATCTTCTTAGGAGTTTTTGTAATTTTGTGACATCAAAATCATCGAGTAGTTTGACTCCTTTGTTTGCTAACATCAAAAGATATTTCTCACCCTCTTTCTCAAAAATCCTCTCCATGAATTTATGAAAATTGGGGTCTTGTTGGGCTTGTTCTATGTTTTCATCTATTATTTCTTCTATCTCCTCTGGACGAATTATGACAAAAGGGATTTTCTTCTCTTTCAACCATGGTATTTTGATTTTCAATTTCCTTTTGATCAAGTTTTCACTTTTGCAATCTTGTTAAGACGAGCATACAAGTGATGAAATTTTTCTAAATGTTTGACAAAAGTTTGGGAGTACCAAAAGGATTGGTTAGAATCTGATTAAGCAAGCTTTATTTTGGGATGAAGGATGATGAATCCTGATGGTGAGATGCAACTGCTAAATTAGAAATGGGTGTGACGAGGAGGAACTTTTGAATGTTTGATCAATGATTAGATGAAATATTTTCACTTAAAAATGTTGGTTTCAACAAGTTTGCGATTTTGATTTACCTTTTGTATCAACTGATTTGGACGGTTGGAATATTGTATTGTCGGTTACAGAATGTAAGAATGACAAATGGGTTGACTATGATTATTCCTTTGTGAAAGATCTCTTCGTTGATAATAAGCTTGTGAATATAAAGGCTCTAAAGAAAAAAAAACATCAATAAATCCTCTATCAAATTCATGATATCTATGGATGAAAGTTTGATAGTCAAGTAAGACCTTCCTACTTTGGTACAAGAAGTGTCTCCTTTTCAGAATTTTCTTGTAGCTAAGTTGTTTCTTTGGTTTCTTGATTCTTTTAGTAAGGGATTTCTTGACAAATATTTTTGATTTCTAATCCCTTAACATAAAACGATACTAATCTCAACAAGTTGAAAGAAAATTTAGGACAAGGAAAAGATGTTGTGTGAGTAGGAATCTCCGAATAGGGTGTCAATTTGTAGATGGGAAGTCAAATTTAGATTTATGTTTGCAGATTTATCGAATGCACTAAAATAGTGCCCAGATGCGCTAAAACTCAAATGCATTATGGAATGGTACATATGTGCTATGGGAAGGGTTACATGCGCTAGAACAAGTGATGAATGCACTGCAAGATGGCACAAATGTGTTATAACATAAGAGGGATGCGCTAAAACAATAACTAGATGCACTAGTTTATGACAACGGTGCGCTAGAATAGCAACGAGATGTGCTAAAAGATGAAAGCTATGTGCTAAAACAGTTAATGGATGTGCTAATCTGGAAAATGCTTTCTAGTTTTTTGTAGCTTGATGGATTTTTTTGGTTTCAAAAGTGAATTTTGGGACTGTTTGGTGCAGACTTTCTTTTGAATCAATAGTTAGACATGTTTGTGTAATGTTGGCTTGTATATTAGTTTATAAACACATTGGTTAAGACACATCAAACAAGCATGATTCCTAGGCTGCGTAAAACAATATTCTTTTGGATTCCATGTGGATTTTACTCCAACCCACTTATTCTTAGTGGGTGATTTAGAAGCTTGGCCGCACAGACTCCCCCTTATAGTGCACTCACTTCTTGGGACAACCAAGCTTCAAACTCCCATGAATCGCCCATGGAAAATTTTTCACCTCTACTAAAAACTGTGAGAATGTGGATGTCTTGGCAATGACCATTGCTGCACCAAAGAATAGATAAGGGTAAATTTTGGCTTACTACAACAAAGGGGTTTTAGTAGGGGCATTTTGTTTGTGGGGGATCATCCATGCGGCAAGAGACCATTGTTTCCCTTATTATCAGAACAATCCTCGTGATACTCGAACTTTCCTCGACTACCCACATTTATATCCTGGGTGGAAGTTGCTTGGATTTAGTGTGTTCCCTCCTTTTGAAGCGGGGAGGTAGGGCCTCTAATGGTTTCAAAATGTAAATAAAATGAACGGGTCTGTCTTCCTGATCACCCAGTTGAGGGGAGAGCATACATGCCTACCATTCCAAACACAACAATCATGGTGTAAATTTATCCTTTCCTAGTTATGCTAGATTCCTAACTTAACGAAAGAAAAATGACAACTAGATTTAACCCTGCAACCAATTTGTTAGTAGTTTCAATCCACTATTCTTTACCAACATTATTTTATTTGTTTTAGCAAGGTCTCTGATTGCGTATAAGGTTCTTGCAAAACATAAAAGGCATAGATTAGTTTTGGGAATCTGGAAAAATTGCAAAAAAAACCAAATGCGCTATTACAGTGACTGAATGCGCTAAACTACTGAATGTGCTAAAAGAGTGATCAAATGCGTTAAATGAAAAACCAAATGCGCTAAATGACAAACCAAATGTGCTAAACTAGAAAAGCACAAAATGAAATTTAAAACCCTCTGATGTGCCGAAAGAACAACTGGATGTGCTGAAACAACAACCTAATGCATCGAAACAAAGGCTGAATGCATCGAAAGAACTACCAGATGCACTGAAACATGAACTCAATGTGTCGATACAGAGGCCGAATGCACTAGAGGAAAATTCAGATGCGCTGTTTTGAATTTTTTTACGGAACCTGTGAAGAAAAACTCAATAGAAAAATAGATTAAAGAGGGGCTAGGCCCCACGGTGGGTGCCAATTTATGTTTGCTGGAAAAATATGTGTATCAATAGGATAAAACAAAACAAACATCCATGCAATGTATTACATAAAATAATTGAAATAGCATAATTAAATGACTGCAACTATTCTTTTAAATCATTCAATGGTTCTCTAATCTTAGGACTTTCGAAATTCATACTCTCAGATTTGTTAAACGTTGCACATGAACCCACAAAGATGACAACCTAATAAATGAGAAGCTAATTATGCAATGAAAACTATATGCCTACATCCCCATATTTTTACATATTTTTGATGATTGAGTTTTGAATGATCTATGATGAAGTATTGATTGCTCTAATGATGCAAAAATTGATAATGCAAATCCAATGCTAAATCTTAACTACAATGCTCTTACAATTCTCTCAAATTGCACTAAGAATTCTGCAGTATAAGTTTGTAAGCTAAACCTATATGAAAATATGTAGAAATGCTCTCTATTTATAGATTTTTCAAAGCTAGGAATGATGTGGTAGTGATGAACGACCGAGATTGTGATCCTGAGGCATCAACGGTTGAGCACAGAGAGTTTGGAGAGAATCATGGAGGTGGTTCCTTGCAAGATAACACTTTTCCAAGTGTTGAAGGGAATCAGAGGAAAGAAGAAGCCATGTGTTCAAGGTGGTTTCAAATTTGTTACAAGTTTGTTGATGGAAAATCCTCATTTTACAAATTAGAAAAATTCAATTTCATGTGACACATGGTGAGGTGGCAGGTGAGTTGGAGGGAAGTTAGAAGAATATGTAGAAATGTGCCAATTTGAATTAAAAATTCAAATTTAAATGAAGAGGGGAAATTAGCTAAATGAAAAATTAGTTAATTTGTGTTTAACTAATTTAAGAGGAAAATGATTTTGGAGGCCAATTTGAATTAAAAATTCAAATTTAAAAGAAAGAGGGAAAATTAACTAAATGACAAATTAGTTAATTTGTGCATTTAATTAATTTAAGAGAGAAATGATTTTGGATAAGAAGAATATTTAGAAATGAACTATATAAATAAATTTCGCAATTTATTTATAAGAAGAAGATTTAAGATTTTATTAATTAAATAACAAGTATTTAATTAATTTGTGCTCAGACCATTTTTATGTGCATACATAACCAACCATGGTCCTTTTGGTAGAGTATGTTGGAGGGATGACACATCAAATAATGGACTTGTACTAAGATTATCAACCATATGAAAAGGACTAACATGACATAGGGGACATAGGATAATGTTGCCTCTCAACACAAAAAAAGAACCAATGTGATGAATGCATATTGTACTGTAGAAAATTGTATACCTTTAAAATTTCACACTATGTTTGCATTTCCTTAATTAATTGGACTTAATTAAGCTTCTAATTGACCAAATTATGCATTCCAAAGCCTTATTATTCCCGCAGTCTGAAAGGGAAACCCACATTAAACAATTGCTAACATTAATTAAAACACCTTGGAAATTGAGTGTCCTGGACATAGGACCTAATTTTTAATATGTTTTTGGTGGCCTTTTAATGATTCAAATTCAAGTTTGAAATGTTGGCTTCTGAAATCTAGTTTTTGGGAATATAAACACCTATAAATGCATAGTTATTTGATCAATTCAAAACAACTAGCATTAAGGAAATCTTCACAAGAGAAAATATAATTGTCAAGAGAATTGAAGAGAAGATTTATCAATCATCTACAACAAAAATAAAGATCATATCATCATGTCAATTTTTATGCATGTTCATGTCATGTTTTGGAGCTAACATTGTGGTGTAGGTTTCAAGCATTCAAACATCAAATCAATCAAGCAATCAAGCTAATTCATGCAAGATCCAAGAATTAGAGAGATGTGTTAGAATATGATCTTCTAAGGGCAGCCATTAAGGGCTTGGTGAGTTGTAACAAGAAAGTTTTAATTTATCATTATTTCAATATCAAGTTTTAATTACCAAACCGAGGTTTGACTAAGGCAAACCCCCATTCACACAAAAATAATATTTTTTCTTCTCTCTTTATATGTGCACATTTATAGGTGGAGAAAAGATTGAAAGTTGGTCAAAGGGGAAATTTTTCAAAATTGTCATCATTATTGTCAAGCTATGGAAACTCATCTATAGATTTTATTTTTGGCTTTTTGACAGTCAAACCTGGAGAAATCAAAAGCTTAGATCTGGGATCTGATGACTTCAAAATCAAATTTTGGATCCCTGCACTAGGACCCATTCACCCTAGGGTGAACTAGTCCTACTAAATAGCTCATAACATGATTTTTAAGCTAGGTACACACCATTATTCCCTTCTCAAATCTACCTTAAAATTACTGTTTCCATTTCTATTATCATAATATTCTATATTTCAAGTGTTAGGTCATGCAATTCACTTAGTTAATACATTTTAAATTATCTACCAAAAGTTCCAATCAGTCATTTTTGTCATAAGTAGAGATCCAAGATCCCAAAATAGGTTTGGCTCACCTCAAGGTTGAAAGTCAATCTTATCCCTTTACGATCGTCTCTCTTTCTAATGAAATTTTAGAGAAAGGAACCTAAATCCTATTGTTCTAAACAAAAGGGACATAGGATCCCCTTTTTCTTCATTTCATCTATGATAACGATGTTAATATTTGGTTGGTATAGGGAAATATGTTCTCCTAAGGATGAGGGAAGGGGATGAGGCCAAGAGAGTAGGTTTCTAGGTAGGGTGGATCATATGAAGCTTGGGTTTGTTTTCCATGTCAAGTGGATCATGTTTTAGTAGTGTATGTTGCATCATACCAAAAGGCACCAACAAGAGATAGGCCAATTGTCTCTCAAATAATGGATCGATTTTTTACCCCTAGTTCTTGGTTAAATCAAAAGGGGAAGGTGAATATGGAGGGAGATGGGTGGGTGATAGTATGGATGATGTCTTTAGATGCTTTTAGTTCTTATAGATAATGAGTATGTAGTTATTCACATGCATGATACATGTGAGTAGGTTTTCATCATGGTGCTTGCCCAAGGCACCATAAAATAATTTTCATCAAATGATAATTTCATAATTGAATCTTGATTTGAACCCCACCACTACCTCCAATTGAACAATTTAAGTATGAAAATTTGAATTGAATAATATACAATGAATGGAAACCTAGTGTGTGTGGATCAGTCATGATGTGCTTGATATTGGGCTGCTCTTAGGAGTCCTCAATGTGGTAGCATATACCTACTTGGATTATTCTCTTGTAAATAGCTTGTGGAAGGATGGATTTATATACTTAATGAGGATAAATATAAAATTGAGATTATTTTAAGATGGATAGTTATGATTTTCATGAGAGGAATTTTTTTATTTTGAATTTAAGAGGGAGGAGAGAATTAAATGTACATGGTTTATGTACGAAATATTTGTATTTATTGGATTAAGTTGATGGTTGAGATTAAGATTTAATTTGAATTTGGATTGAAGGTAGTTGGAGATGAATGAATATGATTTGTTTGATTGATATGATATCTAGGATTGGATTTTGATTTCATTTTGGAGGTGATGATTTGTATCTAAACACGATTTTTAATTGATTGGTGGTTGGGATTGGAAAGATAGAATTGATTTGATGATTTGGATGGCTAGGATTAAATGTTGACTTCATTTATGATTTTTAAAGATTTTAAATTAAGTAAATAGATGTGAATTTTGGATAATAGTTCTAGTTTTGAAATGAAGAGAGGATGGTGAACATTAGTATAGTTGATCAAAAAAACTTATTTAGTTGATTAACTAATGTTAATGCGGTTTAATTAAATAAGTATAATTTATTTAATTACTCAATACTATAGGTGGTATGGGGTTAATAACTATAATTTATTAAAGTATAAGGATTAATTTTAGGTGTTTATATTTTTCTCTTATTTGAGATGGCATCGTGACTAAAAGACGTGGCATTATTTCAAAGAAAATAAAATACAATCATTTGACAAGGTGATGAAATACCCTAGTTAGTTGAAGAAAATTGGAGCTATAGGGTGGATTAATGATACCCAATGAGGAGAGTAAGTGGGTTGGTAGGACCTAGGTGGTCTCTCAAGAGGACAGGTAGCTCCAAAAGGTATGATGAATATATGAGGGGAGGGATGTGAAGAGTTTAAGGGAAAGATATGAGGGGGAGTAGGATGGTGGGGTTGCAAGGGAATGTGAAACATTGTTGGTAGATAAAAAATATGTGAAGAGTTTATGAGATGCAATGGGTATTAGGTGATGATGTGTGTGACATGAATGAAATTAAAAAATGATGTTTATTATGGTTATGATTAATATGATTATATGATGAGGAATAATGTTGATGATTGTAGGTACATTTGGGGGAATGATTAAGGTGATTCTAAATGTATTAAGTAAATTCTTTGATAAAGCATAGAATAAAATGCACCAAGAGATGAAGATCAAGGTGACATGTTTCATGTGTTAGAGGACTAAAAAGAAAATAGACAAAACAAGACAAATGACAAGGGACACTAGATGAAAAAGAAACATAATAAAATAACAATGTTCCAAGGAGTATATCCATGTGATAAAATATGGTATTATAGACCACATGGTGGTCTTGTCCAAGTATGTTGGAGGGATGACACGAAAAACAATGGATTAATGCTAAGATTATCAACCATAAGAAATGATTGGAAAGACATGGGACATAGGATAATATTACCTCTCAACATGAAATGTAATTCCCCAAGCCACACATAAGACATTAGCCAACTAGACCATTTTTTTGAGTATAAGGATAAATATTAACAATAAGATATGGTTTTGACATGTTGAAATACACATCAATATACACACAACTATTATACCAAGAATAATACACAAGAAATAACCAATCCATCATGATGACGCTTCATATCATGCATAGTGTCAGATAACGACAACACTTATAAGATCTCACAACTACTCAAGAAATGTGGAACAAGAAAAAAAATACAAATTGTGGGACAAAACTACCATGATTAACCTACAAGAGAGTGAAAATATGACACAATGAAAATTGGTTCCTAACCCTATAATCACATTATCTCATCACTACACAAAGGTAGGATGTAGGAATTATCTATCTCAAATCGAAGACCTATAGACACTTGATGGCACTATCAACATCAAGAGAAATCTACACAAGTGATGGAAAAACTAAGAGATATCACATATTACATATAAATATGACCATTATTTCCCTTGACACAAGACACTTATTATTCCAGATGTCAAGCTTCTTCTCCGTCAAACTCTCAAACTCGGGTTTCAATTCAAAGTCGTGGATGACCTACAATATTGAAAAATTATGGAGTATACATCTTGAAATACTCTTAAAAAGCTTCCTAAACTTAGGGAAAAGTAGAAATCTATAAATAACTTTTGAATCCCTATCGGTTAGGGTTTCACGCATGAATTATGAATCACTTCACTTTGCTCCTCTTATCCTCTCTTAAATGCACGATTGAAAATTAATTAAAAATATGTGAGATCAATTATAACACTTTTGGATGACCTAAAACACATTAATTTCATAAATTTTAAGTTATATCAAAAGGCTGATAAACCTTAACTGTGATAGTATAGTCACCTTCAATCACTTCATAAAATTCCGTAACATAAGATTTTCCATTGACGTTTTTACCAATATGTTAAAAATATCAACTATACCTTATTCCAATGTGTTGAAGGAATCGACACCATATATTTGGTAGGGGCTTAATGATTGTCTATTAAAACTCTTCCTGATCCAAAGCTCTTCATTTAGTTTTCAGAGGAAACATCTACACCAGAAGCTGGCACATACTCATTCTTAACCTCATTCTCCTCTTTCTTTTTCCAGATCTTGTTCATCTCTTTCTTCATCTCTACAGGATCAACCTTATTCACCAGATCATTATTCTTTACTGGATTAACCTTTACATTCTTGCTTCTACAAAACTTGGCTATATGTCCAAGTTTATTGCATTTATGACATATGACATCTTGAACAAGCTTACTTCCACCAACCCTAGATCTACATACATTAGCCTTATGCCCAAAATAATTGTAGGTATAACAATAGACATTGAAATATTGAAACCTCATGATATTATTGTAACCATTCATCATCTGATTTCTGCATTCACTAGCCTTATGACCAAATCTATTGCATGTAAAGCACTGACCAGAAAAATATTGAAAATTTTGACTCATTCTTCTTCTACATTCTTTAGCTCTATGTCCAAATTGATTGCAAGAATATCAGTGACCATTAAAATATGAGTACCTTTGTGCATTTGGTTGTCTAAAAGGTGTTCTTTGAAATCTTTCCTATGATTCTATACCTACTTGCCATTGCTCTTCCTATCTTCAATATTTTTTTGTTCAATGTTCTTATTTTCAATACTTGGTGTTTGATCTACTTTTGAAATTTCTCCTTTTTAAACCCTAATCCTCCTTTGTCTTTAGAATTATTTTTATTTTCAATCATTTCATCAAGTATTGTAGAGCTCTTCTTGAATTTTTCTTCTTGATTCTTTGATTTCTCCAAAGCTGATCTCAAATTCACAACCTCTTCTTCAAGTCTTGACCATTATGTAGATTCTCTTTCCAATTTGTCATTCAAGCTTTCTTCAACTCTTTTCCTTCTTCAACTTGTACTTTCAGACTGGTGATTATCTCATTTGATTAATTCAAATATTCATTAACCTCCTTATGTCATTCTATGAACTTCTTGATTTTCTCCCTCAATTTTTTGATGCATTCATCTGCTTCCTTGAAATTTTATTTTAGATCTTTATTCTCACTCTCAACTTTTTCTAGATCTTCAAGGGATAATTTGATTTCTCCATTCATACCAACCATGCAATCTTCTTCAGTGAATCCAACCATAGGAATTTCTTTCGAAGGAGTAGGATATCTCCTAGTAGCCATGTGTTCAACCTCCAAGATCTCCCTCAAGCGGTTAATCTTCTTCCAAGGAACCAAGCTCTGATACCAATTGTTGAACACCCAAAGTACTGAGAGGGGGAGGGGGGGGGGGGGGGTGAATCAATTTTCTCTAAAACCACTTAAGCATTTAAAAATTCATTTGAAACATCATATTCAATTTTTAGTAAGGAAAGAAACCATGAAAGTAATCATCAAAGCACATAACACATGAACACCAAAATTTTACATGGAAAACCCAAAAAGGGGAAAGCCATAGTGAGGATTACATCACAATATATTATAACCAGTCATAACATATTATAGAATGGCTCATTTCCTTTTGGACTCACTATTTGGAGGACTCACTTTCCATATAATAAGAGAAATAGAAAGGAGGGGTGGCCCGTTGCCAAGATTTGAACTACTAGTAATGCATCTACAATATGCATTAGACAGTTCTATTAGAGCTCAAAATATTGAATCAACACACTTCATACTACACCACTTCCACACTTTGCTCTGCTTTATATTCGTATAACATTCACACTATATTCACACACTTCACATTACATTTCATACATACTCACATAAACACCAAAAATGATCTTAAATTTATACCCATTACATCCACAAATACTTAAAACATCAATTAGGCAAGCCTAATTAGATGAAATATGTAATTCATCAACTTGTCAGCTCAAAATCCAACCACACACGCCTCAAAAATTGTAACACATCAAAATAGGTTGGTAGGGACTTATAATTACTCCCTTAAGTTTGCTCAATTCATATTTTAACTTCACACCACCACAAACATTTTAGGTTGGCACCAGATAGAAAAGAATAGTGACATGAACCATATGTTCATTCACAATACACAATACAACCCGTGAACCACCAAAACACTTGCCACTTCGAAAACACATTCTTTTGACACCTGTAAGCACTCCCACAAAACTACATAGCCAAGTATTATTTTTTCACATTCCAATTATGTACTCTGCATCAATAACATTGTCACTGGAAAACCTAATACTCTGTCAATCAAAATTTTACATTAGAGGACATCAAGACATTAAACTTTAGAATTAAGATCCTCCAACATATAGCAAAATTTCCTTAGAACCGCATAACCTAATTCTTTATGATAGAGCAATGCGAACCTTAGAATGAGTTCCCTGTATAATAAAAACTGAACTCTGTGACTTAGCCAAATATTCAACACATATGTTCTACATCGGATCAAAACTCTTAAACTTGTATAATGGATAGCCATCGCCATACTCACTCATGCTTCACCAATCAACTGCACCTCAATGTAGACTTCAATGCTGACATCAATCCATGATGTTGACATCAATGGAAACACTATATATGATCATGATCATGTTTCTAACAACCATATCAATGACAAGCAAATCAACAATTTCCTCAAACTTCCAACACCAATTTCAAGTTTAGACAATTTCAAAAAAAGTGGCCACTTTTGACCTCCTTTTTGTATACCATTTTCATGCACTTACCCCTTCCATTAGGTGCAACTTGGCGAGAATGATAAAAATGAAAACATCAAAACATGCAATGATGACTCCTACCTATGAGGCCATGTTAGGAACCCATGTACAAAAAAATCTCTCATAAATATAAAAACGAAAAAAACTAAGTGGAAGAAAATCCTCCCCAAAAGAGAGAAAATACAAAATACTCTCCAAAAGTATGAAATTAAAAAATCCCCATGTGAGTAAAATTTTCCCCTATAAGAGAGAAGAAAAGAGACCATGCAATGTCCTCAATGTAAAGTCATGTGTAAATGATAGATACTAGAAATTGGATGCAAAAGATGGTCCATGATTGTTGAACAATATTTACACACTAAGGAAGAAAATAAAAGGTGTATGAAGGATGTATTCCCATTCTTGAGAATAATATGAAGGAAGAAAGATCAAAATATGTGATGTATATGAACTTTACTCAAGTGTGTCCATGTCGATGTTGAAAGCTACCATAACCAAGTTAGGTGTTCTAGGCCACATTGATGAAGATAAAAATCTAGAATCTAATAGACACATGTATAATAAAATCCAAATATAAATATGTCTCCCCTAAATTCCACTCAAGAATCTTCAAGCCATTGCTAAACTGTGATAAATAATCATGTGGATAAATAACAAGAATCTATACAAGTTGTTATGATCCTAATATCATATATTGCTAAGTATATATTATATATTCTTCATTATAATAAGGATAAGAACTTGAGGCATGCTTAACCTTAAGATTAGTTTTGGGTACTACTTTAACCTCTCTTAATTAGGATGAAGGGGTGTGTCCTTATATAGTTATCCCTATAAATAAAAAGAGAACTCTCTCCCATATCATCTCATATCTTGAAATTATTGAATAATATATTATTATTTTATAATTGTAGGTCACCTCTTCAAAGTGGTCTACTATATTTCTAATTTTTATATTTATTTTGAAGAAATATCATAGCAAGTGGTATTAGAGCTATGATTTAGGGCAATAGTTTTGTTTTCATCATAACTTGCACACCATTAAAAATTGTAGCCTAATTTTTTTATAGGTTTGTAGGTATAAACCAAATAAAGGCTCAAATAAAAAAGATAGATTTTTATAGTAATTTTTGTGGAAGTTATTGGAATTTCATATTTTTCTATCAATTTGCTCTACAAGTTGCATTTATTTTTATATATAAAATATCTATTTTTTTTTGAAATATTATGAAAATTTAGGTGGGATTAGTTATTTTTAATTTAAAATTAGACATAAAATAAATTATTTAATTTAATGGTCAAAATTTTAGTCAAAACACAAGCATCATATTCTATCATAGCCGATATTCTAATATTTTATGGTTACAACTATCACTAAATTCTATTCTCCCTTTTGTAGACACATAAAAATGACCAAAGCCTACAAGCAATATTTTACCACCTTTCGTCCTAGCATAATTATGACATTTTAATTATGTTTCTAACCCACCTTCAACTATTAATTGAATAATGCATAATTATTTAATTAATTCATGATCTTCTATTCTTCATGATTATTAAATAAATAAATCTTATTTATTTATTTAATGTGTCACTAATTATCAAAGTCTTCTCATAATTAAATAAAGTCCTCAATTTATTTAATTAATCTTTATCATTAATGTCCTCCTGATTATTAAATAAATATATTTTAATATATTTATTTAATGTCACTAATTCCTAAATCCTCTTTTAATTAAATAGATTCATTAATTTATTTAATTAATTAACTAACTCTTCTAAATTAAAAAATTATTCCTAATTATTTAACTGCCACATGTGACATTTCCCTCTTTTTAAATAAAGCAATTTATTTAAAAATGACTTCACGTAGTTAACTGATTCTTCTTTTAGTAATTAATTTAAAAATCAATTACTTATCTCACAAAATCCATATTTTGAATTAATTTAATTCAAAATGGAAAGATCCTTCTACAAATCAAGTAATTGCTAAAATTACTGATTTTCTAAAATCTCATCTTCTTATCTTTTGATTTTTGCTAATTTCATCTCACTGTCACATTCATTCTCCACCATTGATTTAGTTTCCTAAATTAAATCTTGTCCACACATTTGGGAATTCTTACCCTAACCCTAATTGAGAGTTGCCATTTTGAATCTTAACCATTGATTCTAGGGCATTTCTCAATCTCTCATCTCGTTCGTCCGTGCAAGATTGCATTTTCTATAAAATGGCAATCTTGTCCTCATTTTCGACATCTTGATTAATCTTATCTCTGGTTCTTATCTCTTATTTATCATCTTTTGCATTTGTCATTTAGCTACTTGCACTCTAGAATTGATTTTCTTGTGCAACCATATTTAATAAATCCTTCAAAGTTTTTCTTAGAACTAGTCAAGTATAGAGTTTGCTCACACAAATCTGAGGGCACATTCTTCATCATAGCAAGCCAAGAAGGTGCAATGGAAATTAGCCATGGAGGAGAGAAATGGGTGAGATTGTTCTAGTTTCATTCACTTTCTTTCTTATTTATCTTATGCATTCGATTGTTGATTGGATTTTAATTTAATATGCATGTGTTATTAACCTAGTTTTACCTTGCAAAAAATATCCATCATTACATTGGTGAACCCGACCCCTTAACATGGTTTTGCAGGTTCTCGTACGGCTTCGTTTTTCTCTTGCAGGTATAGGAGTACAAAACGACGCAACTGTTAGCCACTGCGACGCAAACGCTCTATCGCAACACATTTGAGCTTGCAAGTGACACATTCGACTTGTTGCAACATATTTGATCTCTCGAGCGACGCAATCGACCTGTTGCACCGCATTTGACCTCCTGCGATGCAAAAAACTGGTAACTTTTTTCTTTCGATTTCGGTTATTTTATTTATTTTATTTTTGTTTCTAGGTTAGAGATTTCTTGTGTTACTAAATTTTTTTTGCGACAACATGTGTCCAACTGGATTTAGTTAATTTTTATTGTTATTTCTTTCAAACAAATTGCATTTTGCACGCATTGGTTAAAAAGAACAGACATGCAAATGCATATTGGTTAAAAAGAACAACAAACTTTGTTTTACATTGGGTTTAAAATTAACTCTTAGATAGAAAATACTACAAACGGTTAAAATTAACCCCTTTGCTTGACAAACACTACAAATGGATAAAATGAACCTTATGCATTCTATGTTTGTACACATTTTATTTTTGGTTTAAAAAGAACACCATGTGAGTGTGATCTGAAATATTCATATGCTCTTTTTTTTTTTTAAACAAAGATCGATTGGACTATGAATATTTTGGTCCGCTTTCGTTAACCTTAGATCTTAGGCCTGATTTGGTGGGAAAGAGTACTCACCCCAAAGCGATTCAAATCGGGAATGCGCTAAAGCCAAGCGATGCCCAACCGGTATATCAATTCGAATGTTAAGGAAAGCTTAGCATTATAGAACTTCCTGCGGACCAACAATTGAATCCCCAGTACCCTTGTGGTGCGTCAAAACCTGTAGAGCCTAACCTCTACAGACTGGGATGATAATGCCTCTCACATGGCCCTCTGAATGGGTGCCCAAATTAAATCCTTTGTTGTAGAATACCAAAAAATTTCTATTCTTTGGTGTAGCAATGGTCATTGCAAAGGCACTCGCACATGCACAGTTCTTAGTAGAAATGATCAATCTACCATGGGAGTTTCATGGAGGTTGGAAGCTTGGTTGCCCTGAGAAGTGAGTGCACTGTAAGGGGGAGCTCGTGGGGCCAAGCTTCTGGATTCATTTGCTAAGGCTATGCGGTTTGTGAGATCCATAAGAATACTGTCCTTGCAGCCCTAGGATTTTGTCATTGTCTTTAATGTGGTTGATTTTCAATTTTTTACAACACCAAGTGTTTTCCAAATTGTTTTCAAAAAAATTCCACCACTGAACATCAAACTTGATAAAATCAGAGTCAAAACTGGTAAAATCTGCAGACTTTCTTCCAAAAATTGCTTTTTGTGATGCAAACGCTCTATCAAACCGCATTTGTCATATTTTGAGCTGCAATCGCTCTGATGAGCTGCATTTGAATCATCTTGCATCACATTCACCTTTCCAAGTCGCATTCGCTAGTTTCAAACCGCATTCGCTATCCTGAGTCGCATTCGCCAGTTCTAAAACCACATTCGCCATTCTGAGCCGCATTTTTTTTTAGGATCATAATAGGGTTCTATTTCCATTCCATTAGTTGCATTGTTAACTCTACCACCTCCTTAGACACTTATCTTTGTATATTTTAGGAGTAGACTCTTAACATCCTTTATCAAAAATTTGCATTCAATAGTAGGTTATCATTGGACCCAATTACCCTTTGTCATTTAGTCAAATCTTTTGTGAATTATTTCCCACTCAATAGTCTAGTGTGGAAACTTCACTTTGTCCTCTTTTAGTCCTTTTATGGTCCATTGATTTTCCAAAACTGGAGCATTGCCAACATTTGGTTTGCTCAAGTAGTCATCTCCTTAGATTTCTCAATAGTGAGTACATCTTAGTCTCCCTTTAGTTGCATACCATTTAGCATCTCCATTTTAGTGTCACACCATTTACATTCACAAATCTTTAGCCTCATTTTGGCCTCATTTGCATTTCATAATATTCCTAAAATTCCAAAAAACCCAAAAACATAGTGTCATATTTAGATCATTCTCCTCCATCATCCCAAAGTTGAGCAAAACTTTTATGGTTGAAACTAGATTACAAAAAAAAAAGACTCATGGATTACTTTGGACAAGACACCAACTTTCTTGGTTTCACAATTGACATGGATTCATTCCCTAATGACATGAACAATCATTCTTATAACATGGTAAATTCCAATATCAATCCTTTTAGTGAGATGAACATCCCACCCTCTCCACAAGATCTTTTTAAACAATTTATCCGCAGAGACTCAAATGGGGAAGTATTTGAAGAAGACATATTAGCTGTTGCCCAACACCCAGAAGTTGCTGCTTTTGTGGAAGAAGTAGTCTTAAATGACTCCTCCAGATTCCTAGCTATGCTCCTTGACCAAGGGGCTAAGTTACCAAATGGATTTGATCTTAACACTCTTAGAGCAACATCCCCTAATCCCCCATCACACAATCCTTCCATGTGAGCGTCTTCATAAAATGTCATCAACACCATCAATGCTACCTCCCTTGGTCATACTACCACCACAACCAACACAACATCTAGTGGGGGATCATCTACCCAAACCAACACCACATCACAATCCACCCCCCAACAAACATCCACCATCCCTTCACAAACAATGGGTGCAACCACCTCAAATCTCTTTGGAACTTCATCTAGTTCCACGAGTACATTAGCAAACCTGTTATTAGGTTCTTCAAATGCTATGGCAACCAACTCATCCAACCCTTTTGTGAGAAATAAATAAAGAGTTGTCATTCAAGACACCCAACCTAATTTAAAATTAGACATAAAATAAATTATTTAATTTAATGGTCAAAATTTTAGTCAAAACACAAGCATCATATTCTATCATAGCTCATATTCTAATATTTTATGGTTACAACTATCACTAAATTCTATTCTCCCTTTAACTAAAAAAACATATAGATTTCAAAAGAAAAAAAAACCTAAATCCATGTCATATTTAGGACCAAAACACTTTTCTATGTATATTGAATCCAACAACCTTATTTATTGCCCAAAAAATAAGGAAAACATTTCTATAGAAGAACCAAAGGTTAAATTAACACATACAAATTTAGAGGAGAAGAAACTACTATTGTGCCTTGAACACACGCCTTGTTGAAAATTTGGACCACCTTGTTCTTTTTTTCTTTTTGTTAGGTCTTGTTCATTTCTTGATCCTTCAGTTTATTACGAGATTTTACCTTCGAGATGTCTTATAATTTTGGGCTTTTATAGTCAAGATGAGTTTGAGAGTTGATGTAGATCCTAAAGTTGATATTCTAAGTTGGTTTCTTTGTTGACCTCAATTTGGAAGGATTTCTAAATTTGTAAGACCTACAGATTGTTGCATGTTCGATCAAAAGTTAAACATATTACATAAGTTCTATTACCATAAAAAAATTGCGGGCTTTCGATCCCCATGTAGATATATCTACTTAAACTCAAATGTCTTGCAATCTTTTTCTTTTCCACACAAATTTAGGTGGTTGTTATTTTCCATATATTGTAAGGGAGACCTATCATCTTGAGGATTTCTTTGTTGTTTGTGTATATGAATTAGATTGATATCATTTGTTGTATTTTATTTTCTTTGTTAAGTTGGTGCATTGGCCTAGCAAGTGTTTTAAACTAAAATATGTGTCCTCATGGTAGAAATTCAGCCAACTTTGGGATATAGCCTAGCCATAGTTAAATCACCACCAAAACTGTCGCATATGCTATTTTTCCCACAAAAACTTGTTATATATTTGGATCTAGCTTAAATTCCCACAAACTTCATGAGATACCCAAAACCTTGTATATCCCTAGTAGGGGAGATGTACCAGTAGCCTCTAGGGCTAACTTCATGTATTCGTGCAGAGTGCAAAATAGGTCTGATTTCAATTTTTTTTGTGGGCTTCTTCATAAGCGAGTTAGGACCTTAAAAATAAAAATTTGGCTTATGGGTTTTTAAAACACGCCTTGTGTAACCCGTAAAGTGAAAGGTGTTCAAAAAGGGTGTTTTAAACCTTCGTCCCATACATCTTTACCACTTCGCCAGTACCTGTTCATTAGACAAACAATAAAAACCTACAAAAATTTAAAGTGTTTTCAATGTGTTTTATTTATTTTGGTCAACTACACATTCAGTAGTGAACATATATTGGTATAATTTTTAAATTTTTATTGGCATAATTAAAACAATGTAATGACTAAAATGTAAACAATTATTGGAGGGTCGGGTGAACAAGGAGTGAACAGGTATTGGATCATGGGCGGCAATTGGGTCTTTTCCCCTACCATCAAAATTCTACAATGACCACAAGGGGGTTTAAAAAGTAAATTTTAAGACAAGCAGTAAAGCTTTCAAGCTTGATAAGACATAATGGTCCACAAAAATGATGAAATTGATTAAATAATAATGTGCACCATTAAAATAGAACCGTGTTATATTATTAACATTTGGATATGCATGGGGTTTTTTTTGGGTCAAGTGATTGTGATAAATTATGAAATCTTAAAGTACAATTAAAGTACTTGATGAACCCACATTAAATGATAAAACTAAAAAAATTAAAGGGGTTTTCTATTAAGAGTGTCATTGTTATTATTATTACTATTGACTTATTCAATGGATTTATTATGGTATTTCTTTCCATAAAATTGGATTTATAAATTTAGATGAATGAAAGAGCTTTTGGAAATGATTTTGATAATCGTATAATCAACTAATGTTTTGTGTGATTATTTATGCATGATAAGCAATCTATTTATTATTTATTATAGGTTTTATATGCATGAGAGAATGTATGAGGCATATCGACTTAAGAGAGTTTGCATTTTGGAATTTTTCCTTGGAAAACTTCTAGTTTTATTGAATTAATTGATTTATGCCAATCATGCCACATTTTGAGAATTATGCCAAATTTTACAAGTTACTATTTGCAAGGTGTTATATTTTCCCAAGGAGCCAAGAAGGTGTAATTGAAAATGCACCAAAAATATTTATTGAAGTTCCAAATATTTAATGTCAATTTACATGTTCTAATGCCAAAGTTATCCAAAAGATGTCTAATATTTGAGAAGTCAACAAAAAGGAGGTGTATTTTATCTTTTCTAATAAAAATAGTTGTCAAGGCAAGTGTGTAACTGAATTTGGTTAGAGATGGATGATTAATATTAAATGGTGTCCCATCTATTGAATGATCATGTAATCTCAACCCTTGATGATGGACGTTTCCTAACCATTCATTGTATACTAAATTTTCTTGCCTTCCCTATAAAATACATTCATTTTTCCTTGTACAATGTTAGATCTAGGAGTACGTAGTCATAAAAGATTTATAAAATAGTGTTGGCATTAGTTGTCATTAATGTCAACCAACACTTGGGGAGATTGTTGTGATGTCAACAATTGGTGAGATTGTTGCATATGTTTGTGAGATTACTATTTATTGGTTGTCATTGATGCTTGTATCTACACTCAGTTTGGGTTGTCATTGGTGCTTTTGGTTGTGGTGCTTTCAGTTGTATGTTGTTGATACTCTCTGATGATATGTTCATGGTTGGATGTTATGCCTTATTTGAAGACAAGTAAAGATGTATTGAGTATGGTTGTTGCCAATAGAGATGATATCATGATGATATGTTAAGATGAGGATTAGAAGTAATGTTGAAGTTCAAGAGATGTTGATGGTCTCTAATATGTTGGTCTTGAGAAAGTATGTATTGCTACAAGGAAGTTCTAGTCTTTGCCAGTTGGTGAAATTTTTTGCTTAAGGAAGTTGCCTTGAAGTCTGTTTGGGAGAATGATTTGTATTTCTCTACTATTGAAGGTATGATCTTGCAGTTTGTGATTTTGTGTTTGTGCTCTGTGGATGTTGCACTCTATCTTTTCAGGTCACCTGTGTTTTCAAGGAGGTTTCTAGTATTTATAATCTATTGGCAGTTTTGTTGGTTGTCTGGATTGGTTTGGAAAATGCTCTATATTTGTTCATATTGATGTTTTCTTCTTGTGGCTTGGTGAGCGTGCTCTCAATTCTTGTGTAGTATCTTAGTTCAATTTTCATGTGTTGGTGATTACATCAAGTTGATTTGTTAATGTTATATCTCATGGTTGTGTATTCTATGCTTCTGGAATGAAATGTTTTGGCTTTGTTTGGTTTGTGGCGGTTGTTTGTGGCATGACAGTGTGAAAGAAGTATCTAGAAGTGTTGTTGGATTTTCATGTAACATCTCTTTGTGGTATACATGCCAGTGGTTGGTCTCTTTTGGTTTCACATATTATGTTGAGTTTGTTTTATGGGAAATTTGTGGATGACTGGTTGATATAGTTTGTTCTCTTGCTTGTTCTATGTGCTTGGGGTTTGCACTAGCATATGAAGTTGTGTTAAGATGTATTTGGGTCTTGATATATCTTGTTGAGAACCAAATTAAGTAAATTCAATTGCAAGTGTGTTTTTGGGTCGACTAGTAATGTGCTACATGTTTCCTTATTATTGACTTGGGTTGATGTGTACCAATGTATGTGTTTTTTGGGATCACATTGTAAGATGTAATAAGATTGTTTTTGGTCCTGTTTATCTTTTGGATAGTACACATTATGTTTTTGTGACCGACTTGTTGGAATTATTGTTTATCTTCTATTTTGGTAGACCTAATTGGTGTTTTGTGATCTTGTGAAGGATATAAATGAAAGAATAAATCAGTTGCAAGATGAGTGAGTGAGTGGTGGTGTGAAAGTATGGATTGGTGAAGTAAGTTATGAAAAAGAAGAGACAAATGTGCTTTAATGCCTTAGTCAGTAGAGTGTATTGTTGAAAAATGTTGTAAATTGATATTTTAATGTATCTTGCTATTAGATAGTGAGTCTCTTTAGTAGGTCCTTGTAATTTGTATCTTACCATAGGGTTGTGTGCCTCAGTACTACAAGTCCTTTGTATATTTCCCTAAGGTTGTGTGTCTTATCCTACAAGTCCATAGGTAGTGAGCCTTAAAAATAATTGTAATATTTTTGTAAGTAGTGAGCTTCCTATATTGAGAGTTTTCTCTCCATGGTTTTTCCCTTCTTGGTTTTTCCACATTAATATGGTGTTATATTGTGCATGTCTGTTCATTTTCTTATCTTTCATTTTTGTTCATTTGATTAAGTATTGTTGATCTAGTTAAGGGTTGTTGATCTTGTAAACAATTTGAATTTGTATATTGTTGAAGGGTTTAATATTTGAAAGGTTTAAGTTTTGATATATATTGATTCACCCCCCTTTCAGTATTTGGGTGTGTTCAACAATTGGTATCATAGCCAAGTTCCTCTAAAAAAGCTTAACTAATTGAGGAAAGGTTTGGGATGGCACATGATGGATCTTACAAGGGTCCTAGGTTTGATGGGAAAAATTACACCTTTTGGAAAGTAAGAATGAAAGGCCATATAAACTCTCTAGGGTTTGGATTTTAGCAATCTCTCAAGGATAGTTACACTGCACCTTCTACTCCTCCAACAGATTCAGTTGAGATTTGATTGTATGAGAACACTGTCAAGGCAAAGAATTCTATCACGTGTGGGTTAGATGATTTAAAACTTCTGAAGGTGATGAGTTGCAATTTTGCTAAGGATGTATAGGAAAATTTGAGCAACATTTATGAAGGAGATAATAAAGTGAAGCAAGCCAAGATGAAAATCTTCAAGAGAAGATTTGAAACCCTAAGGATGATAGAGGATGAAGACATTTCTAGTTATATGCTCTGGGTGGATGAAGTAATTATTGGCATCAAAGGTCTTGGTGGAGAAGTGAAAGAAGATGAGATTGTGAAGAAGTTTTTGAGATATATTCCTAAATATTATAGTCATAAGGTATCTACTATTGAAGAGTCTAAAGACTTGGATAAGTATTTGGTAGATGAAATTTTTGGCGCTCTCACTGCCTTTGAAATGAGAGAATTTGAAAAAGATGTTCCAAAGAAGGAAGCAACATTCAAAGTCAGTAAAAAGATAGAAGAGGATACAAAGGTAAGTTAAATTTGAAGTGTTTCAATTGTGGGAGGATTGTTCATTTTGCATCTAAATGTTCCTATAAATAATAAGAAGATAACAACAAAAGAGAGAAGTTCAAAAATATTTTATATTCCAAGGAGAACAATTTTTCTTCAGAAGATGAGGACAATGATTCAAATGATGAAACCCTATTCATGGATATAGAAAATAAAAAGGATGATATTGAAAAAGTAATAAGTATGGTACTTTGCAGGCTAACAAATTTAATGAAAGTTCAATGGTTGTGTGGACTACCTTTAATAAAAAGGAAGAAGCAAATTCTTGGGTGATTGATAGTGGTTGCTCTAACCACATGACTAGTGACAAATAAATCTTTATTAATCTTAAGAAATTTAATGGTGGAACTATTAATTTTGGATGTGATTGAAGTCAACTCAGATTTGTGGAAAGGGTGCTATAAAAATTGATGGAAAGAACAAGATTGAGAATGTTCTCTATGTCAAAGGATTGAAGCATAATCTTCTTAGTGTCAATTAGATGTGCAACAAAGGATATAATCTTACATTTCATGCCAAAGGTTGTGAGATTAGGAAGGTAGGGTCCAAAAGATTAGTTGTAAAAGGTACAATGACAAATGGAAATGTTTATCATCTAAAGGATGAAAATGGAAGAATTTAATTATTGGCTCAATCTGGTGAGTGTTTCTTGTGGCATAAGAGAATGGGACATATCAATTTTGAAAATATGGTAAAGATTAGTTCTACTCATGTTGTGAGAGATATGCCTAAGATAACTAATCTTGCAAACACATTATGCAAGGAGTGTCAAATGGGAAAGAAAACAAAGAAAAATTTCAAGAGCAAGAAGTGTTCCTCTACAATACCATTAGAGTTGATTCACACTGACCTATGTAGACCTACAAGAATAAATAATCAACAAAGTTAAAGGTATTTCATGTTGCTTATTGATGACTACACTAGAATGACTTGGGTTACCTTTTTAATAGAAAAATTAGAAGCCTTTTATAAGTTTAATATTTTCAAAGAAAAAGTTGAGAATGAAATGAATGCTAAGATAAAATGCTTAAGATCTGATAGAGGGGGTGGATTTAATTCAAATGAATTTAAAAATTTGTGTGAATATCATGGTATTAGGAGACATATTTCTACTCCTAGAACCCCTTAGTAGAATGGGGTAGTGGGGAGGAAGAACAAGACTATGCAAGATATGGCTAGGACAATGATGAAATATGTAGATCTACCTGATATGTATTGGAAGGAAGCAGTTCATATTAATTTCTATTTGCTTAACACATTATAGTTGAGGGTTGATAACATTGAGACCCCTTATGGGCTATGGTATGGAAGGCCTCCTACTATTAGATACTTCTGGATCTTTGGAAACAAATGCTACATCAAGAGAGATGAAGAAGACCTTGGAAAGTTTGATTCAAGGTGTGATGAAGGGATCTTCCTCTGTTACTCAACAAAAAGTAAGTCCTATAGATGCTACAATAAGAGATTGGGAAAGATGATTGAAAGCACAAAAAATAAGGTAGATGAAGACTTGTGTCAGATATCATAAGAATCAAAGGTTTGCAGATTTGATATACCTCCCTTCTTTGAAGAAGAAGAAGAAGACGAAGAAGAAGAAGAAGAAGAGAAAGAAGAAAAAAAAAGAATCAGAAAAAGCTCTTAAGACACCAATAAAATATGGTCAAAATAATCATTCACAATATCAAATTATTGGAGATAATAATGGAGGTGTGTTGACCAAGAGAATGATTGCAAAAGCAACTGAGCAAGTGAATTTGTGTTAACTGTCAAAGGTAGAGCCCAAGAACTTTTTTAATGCCAACAAAGATGATGGTTGGATAAAAGCAATGGAAGAGGAATTGAATTAGATAGAAAAGAATCAGACATGGGAATTGGTTCCCAGACAAACTGATAAGAATGTTATAGGAACAAAGTGGGTGTTTCGAAACAAGCTGAATGAATATGGTGAATTTGTGAGGAACAAAGCACGATTGGTATGTAAGGGTTATTCACAAGTTGAAGGTATTTATTTTGAGGATAATTTTGATTTGGTAGCCATAATGGAGGCAATAAGGATGTTTCTTGTCTTTGTTGCTCACAATAATTTCAAATTCTATCAGATGGATGTCAAGTCAACCTTTTTGAATGGTGATTTAGAGGAAGAAGTCTACATTGAGCAACCAGATGGTTTCCAGATATCAAAATATTTAGACATCGTATGCAGACTCAATAAAGTTTTATATGAACTCAAGCAACCTCCTAGAGCTTGGTATGCTCAGTTGGATAAGTACTTACTTCAACAAGGTTTCAAGAAAGGTACTAAAAATAGTAATCTTTATATTAAGGAAGAGGAAGACAAGATTTTGATAGTTTTTGTATATATTGATGACATCATCTTTGGTGGAGATGATAACATATGTAAGAAGTTTGTAGAGGAGATGCAAAAAAAGTTTGAGATGTCTATGATTGGTGAGTTTACTTTCTTCCGCAGGATTCAAATTGTTCAACTAGATGATGGTATCTTTATTTCTCAGGCTAAGTATGTCAAAGAGATGTTGAATAAATTCGATATGGAGGATTCCAAACCAATACGTACTCCTATGGTTACTAGTTGTCACTTGAGTAAGACTGATGAGTCTCCAAAGGTTGATCATACTCTTTATAGGTTTATGATTGGAGGATTATTGTACTTGACTACTTCTAGACTTGACATATACATGTAGTATATTTGGTTGCTAGATATTAAGCTAATCCTAAGATGTGAGAAGGAAATAAAAATAATATTCAAATATTTGAAGGGAACTCCAAATTATGGCTTGTGGTATAAGAAGGATGATAATTTTTCTTTGAATGCTTATACCGATGTTGATTAGACAAGATGTGTGGATGACCGAAGAAGTGCCACTGGAAGTGCATTTTTCTTAGGAGACATGTTTGTCTCTCTGTTTAGTAAGAAGTAGGACTCAGTTTCCTTATCCACATCAGAAAATAAGTATATTGCAGCAACATCTTGTTGCACCCAAGTGCTTTGGATGAAGCAGACTTTTAAGGATATAAAATTAGTGTATAATGAACCCATTCCCATATTGTATAATACCAGTGCAATTAACATTTCCAAGAATTCGATGATGCATTCAAGGACCAAACATATTTCTATCTGGTATCACTTTCTAAGGGAGAAGACTATAGAACAAGAAGTTAGATTGTATACATCTTCACTAAGAAAATTTCAAAGGATAATTTTGAGTATCTCTAACATAATTTAGGGTTTATTTCCCCTCTTTTTTCTAACTAGATCCATAAATGGTGCATCTATCCAAGGGGATAAATTCATGTCATATCCTTTTCTCCTGGATTGATGTGTGCTACCACATAGGGGGAGCGGGAAATTGGATGGTTGTTGCTAACAGGGGGAGCATATATAGTTGTTTGAAGAAGAAGTGTTGTTGGTCAAAGGGGAAGAACATGATGATTTAAATGAATATATTTTGCACTTTGTCCTTGATGTCAAAGGGGGAGAATATGTTGATGATTTAAATTAAGATATTTTTCCCTTTGTTATTGATGTCAAAGGGGGAGAATGTGTAGGTGTATGTTTCCATCAATGCCAAAGGGGGAGATTTTTGGCATTGGTTGTCATTGATTTCAACACTTGGGGAGATTGTTCTTATGTCAGCACTTGGTGATATTTTTTCATATATTTGTGAGATTGGTGTTTAACATTGGTTATTATTGATGCTTTTATCTACACCCAGTTTGGTATGTCATAAGTGCTTTTTGTTGTATGTTGTTGATACTCTATGATGATATGTTCATGGTCGGATGCCATACCTTTGATGTTATTGATGTTCATGGTTGGATGTAATGCCTTGTTTGATGATAAGTAAAGATGTATTGAGTATGCCTGCTGTCAACAAAGATGATATCATGATGATATACTAAAATGAGGACTAGAAGTAATGTTGAATTTGGAGAGATTTTTTTGATGGTCTCTAATATGTTGTGTGCTCTCTCTTGTTGTTCTTGAGAAATTATGTGTTGCTACAAGGAATTTTTGGTCTCTGCAAGTTGGTAATTTTTTTTGCTCCAGGATGTTTCCTTGAAGACTTTTTGGGAGAATGTTTCACATTTCTCCGATATATGTTTGTGCTTTGTGGATGTTGCATTCCTATATTTTCAAGTCACCTATGTTGTTGTTGAGGTTTCTAGTATTTATAGTGTATTGACAGTTTTGTTGGTTTTCTGGACTAGTCCAAAAAATGCTCCACATTTCTCTATATTGATGTTTTTGCTCATGCAGGTTGGTGAGCATGCTATCAGTGCTTGTGCAATATCTTTGTAGAAATCTAAATTTGACCACTTATATTTGGCCAAATTCACCCTTTTCATCTAAATATCCTTTTATCTACATTAGTTGAATAATGTTACTATTATTTAATTAATACCCCTAAAGTCTTCTAAATCCCTAAGGTATTTAGTTAAATAATTAAATACCTTACCCCTTTATCCCTTTCTTCCAAGGAATTAAATAAATAACCCACTTATTTAATTCCCTTTATGTCCCATCCACTTAATCCTAATTCATCTCCTATCCCATCATTAGGGATGTGACACATCCCTAATCCATGATTAGGATGTGTCACATCCTCCAAATTTTACAAGTTGGCTCCTAATCATCATTAGCCACCTAACTCTCTTCTAATCCTTCATTAACTAGTCTAATCAGTCCTTTAGTCAACTCTTCCCACATCCCAATGGAATTTTTAATTCCATTTTATTCTCCCAACAACCTTAATGGAATTTGTAATTCCATTTACAATCCCCATGTCCTCTTCCCCATGTGATAGGTCACATCAGTCACATGGGACAAGGAATTGCTTTATGAGGACCTTGTCTTATCGACAAGATACTCCCAATCATGTGAATTTAAAATTCACATTTATTCCCCCAGTAACCTCTCTCATCCCCATGATGATAAGAGAGGACTTTCTAAAATTCCTCACCTGTCACCATCATCCTCATATGGGGACAATAACTTCCTTCTTGAAGAAATTCTCCCCTAATCCCAAGGTACTTGCAAGTACCTCCACCTCACATGTCCTCTCTCCACCTCAGATGTCATCTTTCCACATCACCCATCCTTTTCACACCTCATCTTCCACATGGCAAGATGTGAGGACTTGTGAGTCCTCAACTAACTACAACCCTCCATCTTGTCCATGTTGGCTAAATTCTAGCCATTGATTTCTCTAGAGACTCTTCCCTTAAAATAAGAGATTTGGTCTCATTTTCAAAACACTTGAACATTCAAGCATTCAAGAATTCAAGCAACTTATTACTTAACACTTTCAAGCATTCATCCACCATTATTGCAACCCTCAAGCTTTCATTGCGTTCACCTACCATACTTGCCACAATATTTACTTGCATCATTGCAATCCTCATCACCTCCTCTTCATTTTGCATCCATTTTTTTGCATCATTTTCCATTTAAGGAGCACACAATCAAGCATCAAAAAGGGCCAACCAACTCATCAATCCAAACAAGGTAAAAAGTTCATTTTCTTTGTTTTTTCGTTTGGATTCACCTTAGGCTAATCTCGAGTGTTTGTTAGTGTTTTCCTCTTTGATGTTTTTTTTTTTTTGCATCTTAGGATAGGTAAAATCACTTGCACACATTTCTGGCATGCCGGTGGGACCCACAAATGGGTTTGTTTTCTTTCACGTTTGTTGTTTTTTGACATTTTGCAGGTTCAGGTTACACAAAGGAAACCCCAACCAAAAGACAAGCGAATTGGCCCCAAGTTGGGAAACATAACCCTAACAGGGGTGACCTGGCCCTACCAAGGGTGACCTAGCCTTAAACAAAAGGGTGAATATGTCTTTTCTTCTTCATCCTAAACCCCGTTTGGATCCGTTTTGGTGTTTGTTCGATCATTTTCAGAATCGTTCTTCATCTAAGTCCTCATTCTGATCACTTTAGGCATATCCATTCATCCATTGGTGGTCCTATCATCCTCCAAGTCTCCATCCAGATCCATTTGGTCAAATTCCTTCATTTGTTTTGTCATCCATTTCCCTGTTCGGGTCTGTTTTAGTGGTCGTTTGGTCATTTTTAGACCCGTTCTTCATCCCCTTTGACCTGGGTGACCTTTCCATTGAAATTCGGTGACCTTTCCTTAAACAGGCATGACCTGGTCCTGAACATAGGGGCGAATCTGCCTTATCTTCTTCATTTGAGACCCCATTCGGGTCCATTTTGGTGTTTATTCAGTCGTTTTCGGACCCGTTCTTCATCCAAGTCTTCATTCCGATCACTTTAGGCATATCCATTCATCCATTGGTGGTACTATCCTCCCTCCAAGTCTCCACCTAGATCCGTTTAGTCAATTTCCTTCATCCTTTTGTCATCCCTTTCCCCATTTGAGACCTCGCTCGAGTTCGTTTTGGTGTCCGTTTAATCATTTTCAGACCTGTTCTTCATGCCCTTTGACTTGGGTGACCTTTCCCTTGAAATTGGATGACCTTTCCATAACAAGGGCAACCTAGCCTTGAGCAAAGGGGTGAATCTACCTTTACTTGTTCATCCGGGACCTCGTTCGGGTCTATTTTGGTGTCCGTTCAACCGTTTTTGGAATCGTTCTTCATCCAAGTCCTCATTCTGATCACTTTATTCACATCCATTCATCCATTGGTGTTCCTATCCTCCCTTTAAGTCTCCATCTAGATTCGTTTAGTCAAATTTCTTCATCCATTTTGTCATCCCTTTTCTCGTTTGGGTCCGTTTTGGTGTCTGTTCGACTATTTTTTGACCCGTTCTTCATCACCCTTTGCTTGGGAGACCTTTCAATTGACTTGGGCGACCTTTCCCTAATAGGGGTAATTTGGAATTGAATAGAGGGGAAAATCTATGTTTTCTTCTTCATCCGGGACCCCGTTCGGGTTCGTTTTCGTGTCCGTTCAATCATTTTCGGACCTGTTCTTCATCCCCTTTGACTTGGGTTTCCTTTCCCTTGACTTGGGTGACCTTTCTCTAATAGGGGTGACTTGGCCCTAAATAGTGGGGCAAATCTACCTTTTCTTCTTCATCCAGGACCTCGTTCGGGTCTGTTTTGGTGTCCGTTCAAACATTTTCGGACT
The DNA here is from genome assembly GCA_007115665.2 of Sequoiadendron giganteum. Lineage (NCBI taxonomy): Eukaryota > Viridiplantae > Streptophyta > Pinopsida > Cupressales > Cupressaceae > Sequoiadendron > Sequoiadendron giganteum. The sequence continues at coordinate 17,796,067 of CM021109.1, forward strand.
CGTTCTTCGTCTGATTTCTCGTTCTCACCACTTTAGGCATATCCATTTGTCCATTTGTGGTAGTACACTCCCTATGAGTCTCCATCTAGGTCCATTTAGTTAATCCATTCTTTTTGTTGGCTATCCCGTTCTCCGTTCGAGACCTCGTTCAAACCCGTTTTGGTGTCTATTTCCTCCATTCTCATCCCATTCTTCATCTAAGCTCCTATCCATAAATAATTATAGGAGGATTTTTCATCCCATTAGGAAATCCTCAAATTCCCCCAGGTGGTTCTTCAATCACCCCTTCCCGTTCTTCTATCACCTCTGCTCATTCTTTACTGTTTGGAGTTGTTTGGGCAAATCTACTAGCTGTTCTAAGCAAATCTACTCTCTGGGGGGTGATCCTGTTTTGTTTTTTAGGATAATCTTCTTAGATAAGCAATCCCGCATCTTTAGATAGGTGAAATTTCCAAACAGATTCGCCTATTTCCCTCGCTAGAAGCCTTTGGGTGAATTTTCCAGATAGAACAAGCAAGGTTATATTTCTCTCTGTAATCATCATTTCGTTCATCTACATCCTCTAAATTTCATCATTTCATAAAATCATCTTGGAGTTTCTTAGGCCATACGTTGATTACATATCAATCAGCATTTCTAAATCTCCTAGAGTTCATTTATGAGGGTTTTTTATCCAAGTTGTCTTAGGTGTTTGATCTTGATTGTCATCGTTTGCACCTGCTCAAGATTGTCATTTGTCTTGAGTCAGTTAATCATCATTATGCCCCAATCAATATACTTATATCCTAAGGTGGATTTGATCTCATAATATCTTTTCGCAATCCAATCCAATCATCAACACCTTGTGCCATCTATGTCAAATCTCTGAACTGGGTTTAGAATCTGTTTCATCTTCTAGTCTGATCAATCATCCGATCCTGTCTCATCAATCCTATCGTATCCCATCACATCCTCTAGTCATCCTAATCTGAGCTCTTATCTAATTTGAATTTGAGCTTTTATCCAATCCCAATATGAGCTTAACCTGAATCTCTTCTTCCTTTTTCTTCCGATCCATCCTAGTTATCTTTTCATCATCTATTATATCCTTCTACTCACCTATTCCCATATTTTCGATCCATATCCATTTCATCTAACATCATGAATCCTTATCCTCCTCTCGCACAACCAATAATAGTAGTAAAAGGGAATCTCAACTATGTTAATAACGATAACGAAAGTCTTGTTGATCAAGATGAGTATAATGTAGATCCCCTTGATGTTATCATTGCTAGCTAGATTTTTCCAATTTCCTCTCAAAATCCAATAACTCCTCCAAAATATTCCCTCATGTCTTCATTTTCATCTAATAATAGTCCTTATGCTACCCTTGACAAGGGATATCTAGTATCCTCACCATCCACATATTCATCATGTCCTCCCTCTCCACCTCTATCCTATCCAACATCCACATCGTCCTATAGTAATCCACCATCCCCAAACTCCTATCCTTATCATCATCAACAATCCCAATACCTCTACTATAATCCAACATCCCAATCTTCCCATCCTAATCCAACACCCATGCCTTCCTATCATAATCCACCATCCCAATATTCCTCTTATCCTAATCGACCATCTCAATCTTCTTATCCTCCTATGTCAATCCACCATCCATGTCCTCCTATGGTAATCCACCACCTCAATATTCCCATTCTAATCCAACATCCACACCTTCCTATCAAAATCCCCCATACCAATATCCCTACCTTAATTTAATATCTACATATTCCCACCTTAATCCAGCCTCCACATATTTCTATCCTAATCCACCATCCATGTCCTCCTACATGAATCCACTACCCATGTCCTCTTGTCCTAATTTGTCCTCCTAATTTTCCTATGTTAATCCATCATCCACATCTTCCTACTATTACCCACCATCCCAATCTTCCCAACCTAATTCAACATCCGCATCCTCCTATCTTAATTCATCATCCACATCCTCTATCATCACTCCCCCCTTCACCACATTATATCTTAATCCTCCCATCCAATCATCTAATCCTAATCCACCAATCCCTAATCCTTGTACTCCAACCACTCCCAGTCCTCCATCCAAACCCATCCACTCATCTAATCATAATCCACCAATCCCTAATCCTCCATCCATTCCCATCACCCCACCTAATCCTGCATCCCTTCCAAATGTCGTCCAAGGACTCATGGAAAAAGAGACATCCCCAAATCCACATATTGATGTTGTGAAACAATATCCCCCCACTCTATCATGTACAGTCACTAGTGATGAGGCCCTCCTCCATCCTACACCTATTACTCCCATTACCATTCCTAACATTGTTCGAACATTTGAGCCCGTCAAACCCATTGAATCCATTGAATCCCCATCTTTTACTACTAGATCCACCCAATCCATTCGATACATCCTATCCACTCCTCCTAGTCCTAATATTACCGAACTTCAATCCCATGACCTTCATGAATCCTCCATCCTCCTATCTCCCCCACCTGAGGAGTCCCTCCAACACTCCTCCATCATCATGCCTCCCACAAATGATGATCCATGCCAAGGGCTTGATCCAAAGCATACAAGCATATCCCCACCTCCAAATCTAGATCCTACCATCCCATCCACTCCATCCAAATATCATAGTCCCCCATCCATCCCATCTCACGATTCCTTTCCTCGACCAAATCTTGATCCTACTATCCTATGTACCCCATCTCAAGATCACACTAGCTCGTCCGCTCCATACCATGATCCCCTTTGCACTTAAGATCCAATCACCCTATATCATGAGCCCTTATCACCCACTACCATAAATCCATATCTTTTCATACTACCTAATCCCTCTCCCAATCCCTTATCACTCATTCCTCCTGAATAAGATGCTACTATCCCCTCGTCTCCATCGCATGATCCTCCATCACTGCCTAGCCTTTTTAGTCCAACACCACTCTTATATCACCTTGGTAATATTACACTCATCCATGGTAGTCTTCTTGCAGAACAAAAACAAAGTATATGAACCACCCTTCCTGCTCCACCTACTAACGGACTTGCATCATACTTCCAAAAGAATATGCACCCTACCATAGATCACATGCTCAAGAGCATGAACTATCAAGGAAAAGGTTTAGGCCTTCATGAGCAAGGTACTTTAGAGCCCATCCAAGTAAAATAATATCTAGGCACACAAGGTCTTGGATATATCTCCCAAGAATCACAATCCAAAAATCTTGGTGCAACCTCCATACATCCTAAATGACCCTCTTCTAAAGGAATGAGAGACACTTCCCACCATTCCAACAAATCATTTGTTGCCATCCCCCCTCCTCCGTCATATTACCTCAAAACAACTGTCCATCTTCCGCCATCTCTTAAATCCATTTTGGGTCCTTATGTACCTCCACCAAACTTCACACATCCTCCATATCCATAGTCTATTTTGGGTCCTTATGTCCCAAATTTACCTCCTCCATCTCATCCTATTCATCATTTCATCCATCCATCACCTATCCCTAGTGAACAACATATAAATCCTACCTTCATAACTCCTAATCAGGATCAACAAAGGCACCCCTCCATGCATGCTATCTCACATCTCCCATCCACCCACCATCATAAAAATCCTACCTCTATCACCCCATCCACATCTCCTCCACATCATCCATCTCCTCATACCCATTCCATTGCTACTAAAAGCACTTTGGATGCCAAAGTAAAAATACATAAATCCAAATATCCACATAAATCTAAAGCTCCTCATGTCCCCTTAAGAGACATGTTGAAGAAAAGAAAAATCAAATCCAAATTCCAAATCCATCTGAAAGGCCATCCAGGTCCACTAAAGATAAAATCAAAACCATGTGGATCCCAAAGAAAAAAAAGGTAATGCCTTCAAATGAAAAATCTATAACGACATCCAAAGTTTCTAATCCAACAAAAAATCATTCACATCCTCCATCTCCTAATTTTTTTTTAGGTCCTTATGTCCTAAAATTCACTAGCCCAACTCCTCCATTATCGCCACATTCTCCATCCATCAACCCTCCTATCATTTCACATACATGACATGTGCCAATGTTGACCCTGAACACCTTCCCCCATCACACATCCACTTCATCATTCCATCCATAAACTTTCCAACATCCCATCCATTATCCCCATATCTCCCCCATCAAATCTCTTTAATCCATCCTCTTGCATAATCCATCCATTCTCATAAGGTTGTACCAACATTAGAATAGTCACTTCAAACATGGGATCTCCTTACCTCCTAGGGAACTTGATGCTTGAGTCCTTCATCCATCCCCTTATAAACTATATTCTAAATCCACATATCCACATCCCTATCCTTATAAATCTCCATCCGCATTTCTACCCAAAAATCCAAAAAAATAAAAAATTAAAAAATTAAAAAAAATAGTAAAGAGAAATAATTTGTCCAATGGTGAAAAATTGGTAAACAAGCACCTTGGATAAGTACCATGATGAAAACCTGGCAAGCATGTGTCATGCATAAATCCCCCATCTAATTTACCTCCATAATTGGGGGAAACATCCATCTATGCATCCCCTTCCTTCGTCCCCTACATTTGCCTATTGTCCAGATACCGTCCATCATATCCCATTTGTATCCAATCCCTCCATTTTCCTTGTGATCTTGATCAAGATAAGGTCCCATATATATACTTGCTTTGTACATCTCTTGTCATACGTTCCCCTCATCCATGTGCTACCATATCCCTTATCCCCCCTGTTCACCTTCCTTATTCATGCATCCTATCCACATCCATTTCTCTTCCATTGTCCACCTATCCTACTATGATCCATCTCAATCCCTTATTCACCCATCCTACTATCTACCATCCATCTTGCCTCGTCACATATGAAATGTTTAGAGTGGGGATGTATCTTTATTTGCGATAGAATCCTTGGAGACATTGCCCATCCATACCTCCAAGTAAACGCTTCCACCTCCCCATCCTTATCTTCCTATCCATCAATCATATCATCCCATCACTCCATCTACTGATCCCTTTTCATATTCCCATCCATCCACCCATCCACTAGTCCTTTTCCATCTTCCACATCCTTATCTCCCTACCCACCCATCTACTTGTCCTTTTCCATCTTTCATCCTTATCTCCCCATCCCTTTATCCATCTAACAATCTCTTCCATCTTTCTAAATCCTTATCCCTCTATCCATCCATCCTCGTATCTTTCTATCTCCCCATCTTTATCAATCCATCCATTTACCTCTATTTCTCCTTCAATCTCATAATCCCTTGTCATTGGTATCTATCTATAGGCTAAACCCATGCAATCCAATGCCATTTATCTCACTATCATCACTCCTATCTATTTCTCACACCTTTCTGATCTCTTATCGCTTCTCATCACTCATCTATCCATCGTCGCATCCTCCCAATTCATCTTTTGATGATCTGGATAACTATCCCATCCCTTGTTGGGTGAAAATAGTGTAATCAATTTTTCAACAGATTACGCCATCTAGACTTCAACCACAGCTGTATGAGATATGATCTCTCCTCTCAGAAAGGGGAGGCACCCTTCTTACTGCTAATTAGAAGCTATAGTAAACTTAAAAGAATACTTACAAAATGTACACTGTACTCATGAAATGGGGGGGGTGTGTTACATTCATACTTCTCTCTTTTTTCAGAGAAGATGTTTACAATGCTTCACAATGAAAATCTTAGATCTGAATAACTTAAACTTAAACAACAATAGTAATGCCAATATTTCTATCTTGACAAAGAAAAGCTTAGAAATACCAGGTATGATTTATAATAACAAAAGGTAAAAGGAAAAGGGAAGGCTCACAAAGGCACAAAGTCGTTAATGCTTGTTTCAAAAGGTAATCATATCTCTTACATCCTCTTTGAAGTCATTCCCGGGGAGTCCCTTAGGCCACCTAGAAACAACATGTCGGGGAGTCTTCAACCACTGTGAGTTAATCAATGTTTTGGCCTTGACTAGATCATTGTCAAATATTTCTTGAGCTCTTTGGATTGTGATAGGAGTGTATTGTTCCATTTGTGGAACTTTGAAGACTATGTCAAAGAATTCACCATCAAGCCTCATTACAACTTGACCTGCTGAATCCCTCACAGTTCTGTCTTCTTGAATGTAGTGTGCAGCTACCTAAAGTACGAACTCTGTGTGAGGAGCTGAAGTTGGGAAAGTAGAAACCATATGAAGATTTCTATATACAATGGCTTTCAGATTCTCATCCCACAGCCTCTGTTGGATCCTCCTCACAAAATCTGCCAGATCTTGATAACCGATCTCAGTGTCTTTGATTTCATCCACCTTAGACAACACCACGATTGGAGGGAAAATGCCCTGGTACTTATACTTCATCTTTCCCTTTGCTTTAGGAGATGGTGATGGCATTTCAGCTGACATTTAGAGGAGCAGAGACTGATGTATTTCTTATCTCTGAGGATCTTTGATGGAACTTTGGAAATAAACTGCAAGAATGGCGGATGCAATGATTGTTAGGAAATATATGTCACATGGGGAAGCATGAGATGAACATGGGAATATGGAGTCACTATGTTTTGGCCATGTGGTGCGGAAAATGAGGAGCGAAAATGAGTGTGGAGGCGAAAATGAAGAGAAAACACTTTTCCGAGTGTTAGATGAAAAATGTAGATTTTGGTGCTCGGGCAATGGAAATCACGGCTTGAGCACCGAAGTGATATTTCTTTTTGGTGTTGAGGTAGTGAAAAACATCGCTTGAGCACCGAGACTTAGAATTTTGGGGGTGACAATGTTGGTGTCGAGGCGGTGAAAATCACTGCTCGAACACTGACACTTCAAAACAGTTTGGTGTCATGGCAGTGATTTTCACTGCCAAGACACCAGTGTGACTTGGTGGCTTCGTGCAAAGGCGTCAAAAAACCCCGCCTGTACACCGAGAGAAAAACGAAGATGACGTGCTTGGAGAATGGGGAGAAACTTCAATATGACAGTTGCAAAGGATGAAGAGGAAAAAATGACAGCAACAAACACGAGAAAGACACGAAAGAAGAAACGAAAAGAAATGACAAAAACAAATCCACATGAACAACTGAAGATCGACGCAAAATACAAAAACATTCGAAACTAGAATAAAGAAAACTAATGATCGAAAGAGAACGAAAACGCGAACATACCTGTGATAAATATGGTGAAGATGTGGCGACAAACCATGCGCTGGAGGACAACACCAAGATTTGATCTCAATGGAGGAAACTCGTAATGGCATGGGAGTGAAGTATGGAGAGGAGTCTCTTAACGAAAGTGAGGAAATAACTCATGTTTAGAGTTAATAAAACCTAATAAAATACTTAAGTTGCACGCATTGAATGCGGCCAAGAAAACTTGACTTAACTCACAAAAAGGTGCTCAAGCGGTGAAAATCACCGCTCGAGCACTAACTCAAAAACAACTTTAGGTGCAATGGCGGTGATTTTCACCGCCCAAGCACCAAATTTTGAAACTTAAGTTAGGTGCAATGGCGGTGAAAATCACCACCGTTGCACCAAAAATAGTTAGAGTAAAATGGTGCAACGACGGTGAATTTCACCACCCGAGCACCAAAAACAGACTAAAATTACTTAACTCATGGGTTCTCAAGGAGTCAACCTTTAAACTCAAAACTCGAACCTATCATCACCTACCCGGACTAGGTAAGATTAGAGACCTCGTAAAACAAGTTTTTCCTCATTTTACGTGCTTGAAATTCACGGTCCTAGGAAACAGACTAGTTTCGTAGGGGGGTTATCCATGAATCGAGCGCTGCTAGATTCTGTGATAACATCCCTGAGCTTCACATATCCACATCTTATGCATATCAACCATCCTATCTGCATGGTCTATCTTGACTCATCATATCAGCTCCATCATCGTATCTCCTTATCATGGTCATCTCATTGTCCTTTATCACGATTTGTCTTTGGCCTTTCATCGAACTATGTTTCCCCTGTGCTTTCAAGTAGGCAAGTTCGATCATTTGATCCATCCTTAGAGCTTTGCTTCTTATTTGGTCTATCATCTTTCATCATTTGTCTTTAGCGTCGTGTCTAACTATGTTGCCCCTGCACTTTCACGTAGGCAAGGTTGATCATTTGATCCACCCCTAGTGTTGCTTCTTGTCTAGTCTATCATATTGTATCTTTTGTCTTTGGCCTTGTGTAAAATTGTGTGGCCCTTGTTCTTTCACATAGGCAAGGTCGATCATTTGATCCACCCCCATGGAATTTTTCCCTCCAGTCTACACCATCCATCAAGTTCTCCATTGTCCTCTTTCCGCTTTTATCCATGGCCTTATGTCGAACTACGAGGGCTTTGCACTTTCATGTAGGCAAGGTTGATCTTTGATCAACCCCCGAGCCCTTAAGTCTTTAGGGTGTGTCGGTCTTGTGTCGCCTAGGTCTTCAGGATGTGTCTTTTTTGTCACCTTGTCATTTTTTCATCTTGTCGCCTTATGTCTCGTCATCTTGTCATGTCATCAAGTGCGTCCTTATCCTAGCCGGTGCTTCCAAAATAAAGGTCACTAGTATCCCGAGATCTAATCAGTTTTGAAGTATCTTGAGTCATGTTGATAATTTAGTTTAGTATCCATCTTTGGTTTCAACAAGATGTATCCTTCCTAACAGGCCTCATCAACTCCATCCATCCTCTCGATGCTATGGCAAAGGATGTTTTTAAATTTATTGCAATCTTTTGATACTTTTGGTTTCTATTTATCATTTGAGCTCCCTATTCTCACCTATCAAGGTTGCCATGATCTATAATATTATGGTGTGTTTTGATTGGTTAACATAGGGTCATATCTTGATCTTTGTTTGTTGTTGTCTTCTTGGTTGTACCGCATAGTATCCACTAAGACCCTTGAGGTCTTGTGTTACGTTGGGGCATCCTTTTCTACTTGTGGTTATCCCAATACCTGGCCCAAACAAATCCATCATGACTTTGGGGTGTTGTGATATCCTCCTTGTTTTTTGTGTTTTTGTATGCATTAGACACTAATCCACCTTGGTTTCACATACCATGGTACCTGGTGTCTTATGCTATAGAAAAATTAGTGTTCCGAAAATGGAAAATTGCATTTCATTTTCTCTTCCATTGCATTGCATCTTTACCTCCATCATCTTCATTCATTTTAACCATCTCACATCTCCATCCAATCCTAATCCACTCAGTCTAGCACAAATCATCTAATCACATCTTTGCTCTTGTTCCTAGCCTTGCTACATGCCTTGACCAAATCATCATCATCATTGGGATACATCCTTCCCTATCCTTTTGTGTTGTTTTGGGATGTATCCTTCCCTCATCAACAACACTATCATCATCGACAACAACAAGATTATCCTTCCCTATCTCGGTATTGTTTTGGGATGTATCCTTCCTTCATCAACAACACTCCATCGACCATAAGTCCATCCTGGCTTGTCGCTTGACTAGGGCAACATCATATTTATCCTTAAATCCATTTGTGCTTGCATTTATCTCTTCCTCCTCCCATCCCATATTCTATCCATCACTTTTCATCATCCTTCCCATCTACCCTTGCATCATCTCATCCATTTCGAGAGAACACCCGTGTTCTCTTAAATCTGCATGTCCTCTTGAGGGGGCATCCTCAATCCATAATCTTCATCTTCACTCTGATCATCTTTCCTCCTAGTCACTCCTCGAATGATTGGGGCATCTTCCTTAATCTAACCAACTTCTTCTAGGTGCTATTTTTTAATTTTCTTTGAAATTATGCTACTTTGTAACACCATCTCAAAGAGGGGCAAAATGTAGACATCTAAATTTGACCACTTATATTTGTCCAAATTATGCTTTTCATCTAAATATCCTTTTATCCACATTAGTTAAATAATGTTACTATTATTTAATTAATACCCCTAAATTCTTCTAAATCCCTAAGGTATTTAGCTAAATAATTAAATACCTTATTCATTTATCCCTTTCTTCCAAGGAATTAAATAAATAACCCACTTATTTTATTCTCTTTATGTCTCATCCACACTTAACCCTAATTCATCTCTTAATCCCATCATTAGAGATGTGACACATCCCTAATCCATGATTAGGATGTGTCACATCCTCCAAATTTTACAAGTTGGCTCCTAATCATCATTAGCCACCTAACTCTCTTCTAATCCTTCATTAACTAGTCTAATCAGTCATTTAGTCAACTCTTCCACATCCCAATGGAATTTTTAATTCCATTTTATTCTCCCAACAACCTTAACAAAAATTTTAATTCCATTTATAGTCCCCATGTCCTCTTCCCCATGTGATAGGTCACATCAGTCACATGGGACAAGGACTTGCTTTATGAGGACCTTGTCTTATCCACAAGGTACTCCCAATCATTTGAATTTAAAATTCACATTTATTCCCCCAAAAACCTCTCTCATCCCCATGATGATAACAAAAGACTTTTTAAAATTCCTCACTTGTCACCATCATCCTCATATGGGGACAAGAACTTCCTTCTTGAGGAAATCCTCCCCTAATCCCAAGGTACTTGCAAGTACCTCCACCTCACATGTCCTCTTTCCACCTCACATGTCATATTTCCACATCACCCATCCTTTTCACACCTCATCTTCCACATGGCAAGATGTGAGGAATTGTGAGTCCTCAACTAACTACAACCCTCCATCTTGTCCATGTTGGCTAAATCCTAGCCATTTATTTCTCTAGAGACTTTTCCCTTAAAATGGAAGATTTGGTCTCATTTTCACAATATTTTTTCATTCACAACACTTGAACATTCAAGCATTCCTAAATTCAAGCAACTTAGCAGTTAACACTTTCAAGCATTCATACACCAGTATTGCAACTCTCGAGCTTTCATTACACTCACCTACCATACTTGCCACAATATCCACTTGCATCATTGCAATCCTCATCACTTCCTCACTGTTTTGCATCCATTTTTTCATAATTTTCCATTGAAGGAGCACACAATCAAGCATCAAAAAGGGCCAACCAAATCATCAATCCAAGCAAGGTAAAAAGTTTATTTTCTTTTTTATTTTGTTTGGATTCAACTTAGGCTAATCTTGAGTGTTTGTTAGTGTTTTCCTCTTTGCATTTATTTTTGTTTTGCATCTTAGGATAGGGAAAATCACTTGCACAAAATCTCATTTCAGTTTTCATGTGTTGATGATTACAAGAAGTTGGGTTGTTAATGTTCTATCTCATGGTTGTGTATTTTGTGCTCCTGGAATGAAGTGTTTTAGCTTTGTTTGGTTTGTAGTAGTTTTTTGTGGAATGATAGTGTGAAAGAAGTATCTATAAGTATTTTTGGATGTTCATGGAACATCTCTTTGTGGTTCGCATGTCAGTGGTTTATCTCTTTTGGTGCTGCATATTATGTTGAGTTGTTTTTTTTGGGAAATTTATGGATGAATAGCCGATAGGGTTTGTTCTCTTGATTGTGCTATATTCTTGGGGGTTTGTGCCAACATAAGAAGTTGTGTTAATAAGTAATTATCCCGACCTATCTTGTTGAGAACCACATTGAGTAAATTTAGTTGCAAGTGTGTTTTTGGGCTAATAAGTAATGTGCTACACGTTTCCTTGTTGTTGACTTGGGTTGATGTGTGCTAGTGTGTGTGTTGTTTGGGATCACATTGGAAGATGTAATAATATTTTTTTGGTCCTCTCTATCTTCTAGATAGGACAACATATTTTTTGTGGCTGATTTGTTTGAGTTATTGTTTATATTCTATTATGGCTGACCTAATTGGTGTTTTGTGAGCTTACAGAGGATATAAATGAAAGAATAAATTAGTTGCAAGATGAGTGGGTGAGTGGTATTGTGTGAGTATAGATTGGTGAAGTAAGTTATGAAAAAGAAGAGTCAGATGTGATTTAATGCCTCAGTCAACAAAGTGTATTGTTGACAATGTTGTAAATTTATATTTTCATGTATCCTACTAATGAGTCTAGATTTTGGCCTAGCTAGGGGGATATAATATCTTGTTATTTTCTGAAGTTACCACAAAATTTGATATTATATGTTGACGCTTTTACTTAGTTTCTCTCAGTCATAAGACATTTGGGACTAATTTCATTTATGTTGGTTTTAATGACATTTACCTATTATGTGGACCATCTATATTTATTTTGCATGTGATTGATTAAAGTTCTTTAAGGTGGTTATGATTATGCAATTATTATGTGTACTGGAATTACTCTACAGACATGATTGAAATGCTAAGTTGAGAAATGCAGCCGCCAGTCGGTCAAGTTGAGGAGTCACGCGAAGGTCAACTGAGGACAACAACGAAAGATTCTCGTGTCAGCCACATGTAACCACCTTGTAGCGGTCTTTAATGGCATTGAGCATCGTGGGTGTTACTACATTGGTTGAGTCCATGTTTGGGCATGCATGTCCGAATGCATTCCCCTGCATGTGTAACCGCTCCTTCCACTTTCTTCTCATTTTCCTTAAATGGAATCCTCTCGGTTAGTGGGAGTTGATGGCCCTGTTTAGTTGATAAATAAGGCTCGAATCCTCCTTCCTTGAGCTAGCAAGTTAGTGATTCGATCACCAAGTTCTTTTACAAGCTGATAATCAATCATACTTTTGTAATTGCATTTTATGATGAACGAAAAAATATTTTGAGTTGAGTATATGAGTTTGCATTAGTTTAGAGGATACTCATCCAAGGGGGCCCACTTGGTGAGTAATCCATTCCTTTAGTTTAGTTAGATTAGTGTTAGTTTATGTTCAGTACTTAGTTAAGATTTTGGCATCGACTGTTCCTGCAACCACTAGAATTCCATTTTGTGATTGTTCCTATAGCCAAAGCTAGCAAAGTAGTCTCCTATTTGATGCACAGTTTTCCTTCCTCTTATGAATAATAAATTTAGATTTGATTGAGTGATATTAAAAAAAATCTTTGTTTCCTTTCATGCAATTTACTTTCAGCATTAAGTCTTTCTTAGTTGTAGAATGAAGATGACTACTTTGAAATTCCTAGTGCACATACTGTGCTGACCCATGTCAAGTTCACGTTCTTGGATTGAAAATTTAAATGTACCTTAATGGTAGTTAAGATAGATATTCAGGTCAAATGTACAATATTTGAATCATGGTTGTAAAGGCTTAGCTATTAAAATCATTGTAGGAGGTCGACATTTTTGGCACCGTTATCAGGGATGGTGTCAAACTAGAGAATCGTTTGGAGTCATTGATAGTTTTTCTATTGTAGTATTTCTCGAATTTGATCTTAGTGATAGAAGTTATTATCCACTATTTTTCCCCACTCATTCTTTGTGTGAGCTGGTTGATACTGAGTTGATACCACATGCATAGAAGAAGAAGAGATGCTTATGGGAGATTCCTTCTTAATAATCTTGAGCCATTTCAAATAGTAGAGCTTCCAAATCTTCCTAGAGACAAAGAAGAAGAAGAGAAACAACTATTTGTTGATATATTCCTTGACTTGACTAATTTTGAAGTTGTTAGTGTAATTTATTATTTATTACACTAGCATAAGTTAACTTAGGTCTTAATTAATCATATTAGTCCTAGGTTGCATTTAATCATTTAATAAAGTTGTAGAGATAAGATTCCCTTCTAGAAGATGAGTTGTCTTTTCTAGAACTTATCTCCATCTTGTTGTCATTCCCTAGGTAGTTGGTTAGGGTTTCTTTTTGTCACATGAAGTGTAATTTGAACACTTGGCAACATCCTTTGCATTCTAGGTTTAGCACTTGCCTATATAATCAGGCATATGTACTCTTTGTAAATCATTTGATAGATCATAATAGAATCTCTATTTGAATGCCATTATCATACTTTCTTTGTGGTTGAATATTTCTTCCTGGAAAAGGTCCTTCATTGAAGATTGCATTGCAGCTTCATTAAGGACACCTGTGCATCCATCATTCCAACATGGTATCAGAGCTATTCCATTGAAGGTTCATCCCAGGATCAAGAAAGTTTGGCTAGTGAGATTCTTTGCAAGCGTAAGGGTTTTCTTTGCAGGCTAGTTGGTTCCACCCGGGGACCAAGCTGATTTATGGAGTAGATTGAGTCAGATCTAAGCTCGCCATTGTCTTTAGAAGGCCTCGAAACCCTAAGATTGCCTGCCCAATTGTCCAATTTGGGCATATTTCATCCGAGAGCCATTTGAGGTATTTAGGTTTTTTTGCATTGTGTACGATCCGTACATTTTTTGCATAAATAAAATATCCCCTTTTAGTCCTCCATCATGGCAAAAAAATTTTAGTCGTAGGCATTTTTTATTTCAAAAAAACGAGCTCATTTTTGGCAAAAAATTATTATTCTGGGTATTCGACATTATAGGTCTATAGAGGAAGTATGCGGTACCGCCAGTCACATCACGACTGTCGCCGTCCCTTCGGTCGGACCGGTCACATCATCCAGACTCCCCGCCAAATCTTCGCTGGCCATCCACCACCGGTTTACTCCTGTCGTTGGCTGCCATATTTCTCCTACCGGTGTTTGTCCCGACCTCCACCGAGCGCCAACGGTCACTAGGAGAACCGAGTGCTCCGCTCTATCCGAGTGGCGCCACCCTCCTGCTCTGCTCTGCCCAGCTGCTCAGCCCCACCGCCACCAGGCCGGGTGGCATGTTTTTTTTTATAACATTAGCCCTGCGGTCATATCAACGACCAGGGGCTGATTTTTTTAGCCCGGGGGTGCTTAAGTTTTGCACCTGTTTAGCCTGGCAGGCCCTAATAGGGTGGATTTTTTCAAATCGCCATATCTTCGCGCCACGGTGTCAAAATTCGACAAATGAGATATTGTCGAAAAGAGAATTTGGTCTACTTTCCAGTGGTGCAATCTATTTTGTAGAATTTTTCTGTTAGAATATTCTACACTCAACTAAAGTCCCAGGATGGCTACATTCAATTTTCTAGACTTGACATCACAGGATGGCTTTGCTTCAGGGATTGTTGACTTGGCCACTTCTACAGGTTTGGAGGACATTCTTGAGGGGATATCACTCCTCTATTCAGATCTTACTTTGGAGAGTTCACTTGAGTCTCTACATTTCATTGTCTCAACCTTAATTGGGAATCCTGAGACTATCTTGGGGGCACTTGGTTTCTCTTCAGAGATTTCATATATGAGACTTCCTCCATCTCCATCAGAGTTTCTTCTACATCTACCATTGGATTGGCTTCAGTCTTCTCTCAGTGGTTTTGAGTACACTTCATTATGGGGGGGCAATCAAGTCTCCATCTATTCCTTCGATGGAAGGACCATCACATTGCAGTCTTTGGATCATGTTCCACATCAATTTCCACATCATCCTGATTTGTCACCTTCTACATTGATTGGGTATGTACCTGAGTGGGTTGCGACATCTTCATCTTCATCAGGGAAGGAGACACATGAGCCACTTTCAGAGACATCATCCGCATTCATATACATCCTTCCTTCCTTCAATTCCTATCTGGAATGGGAAGCTACCCTGCATCTCTACATGGTTTTATTTCTTCCAAAAGGGAGACAAGTGTTTTGTCAACATTAGATCATATTTTTTCTACATACACTTACCTTTTTTGTAGGTGATCTCATATTTTGGGGGGGCTATTTAGTTTCTCTATTTCCCTCCTATGGGGGGAAGGGATTTTGATTATATTGTATCCATGTGATGATTGTTGTCCTTGGGGGGGATAATTGTGAGTCCTCCAATCATCACCTTTCTGCTTTTTCTCTCCTTTTTAGGAGAGGGGTTTTCTTCCCATTGGTTTTTCCCTTTTTTCTCTATTTGCAGGAGATTAGTTGCATTTTCATCCTATGTACATGGGTACCTAAAATGGCCATCAACCGAGACCCATCATCATCATGCATTATCATTGCATTTTTCATTTCCTCCCTAAGTTGCACTTATGGGGGGTGTTAGTGTAATTAATTATTTATTACACTAGCATAAGTTAACTTAGGTCTTAATTAATCATATTAGTCCTAGGTTGCATTTAATCATTTAATAAAGTTGTTGAGATAAGATTCCCTTCTAAAAGATGAGTCGTCTTTTCTAGAACTTATCTCCATCTTGTTATCATTCCCTAGGTAGTTGGTTAGGGTTTCTTGTTGTCACATGAAGTGTGATTTGAACACTTGGCAAAATCCTTTGCATTCTAGGTTTAGCACTTGCCTATATAACCAGGCATATGTACTCTTTTTAAATCATCTGATAGATCATAATAGAATCTCTATTTGAATGCCATTATCATACTTTCTTTGTGGTTGAATATTTCTTCCTGGTAAAGGTCCTCCATTGAAGATTGCATTGCAGCTTCATCAAGGACACCTGTGCATCCATCATTCCAACAAAATTTTCCCTTGAAAATAAAAATCCAGTTGAAGAACCCCTTATTCTGGAATTTCATCAAGCATGCATGGCTGATGCAAATGGAGATAGGCCTAATAAGCAGAACCAACCAACTTTCACTTTTCCCATTGCTGAACATAATGAAGTAGATAACCTCAAAAATATCCCTACTTCAGTCTTTCCTAAATTCTATGGGCTTGTTACAGAAGATCCTGATACCTTCTTGTTTGAGTTTGATAAACTCTACAGAAGCTATGACTATACCATTGATTCCCACAAACTCAAGTTGTTTCCTACTACTTTGAAAGAAGTTGCATTAAGATGGATTATGAGCCTTGCCATAAATATTGTGAGAACTTGGGAAGATATGAAGACAAAATTTCTTGAGAAATATAAAAAATATTGCAAGGGTAGAGATATGAGAGGAGGTGACATTTTCATAATGCAGAAAAAGGAAGATGAGAGCTTGAAAGATTTTATTTCAAGGTTTATGTTTTGCTTGCAGAAATCTTTGCATCATACACTTAATGAAGACTCACAAAAGTTGTTTTTCTTGAGAGGAATTAATGAAAGTTGTATTGATGCCTTGGGCTTGATGGCATGAGGAGATATCACTCAAGTTCCTTGGGATGATATCAAGAAGATATGTCAAAACTATTCTACGGTAGCTTCAAAGAAAGGAAGAGCCTACCAATCATCTATGGGTAAGACATCTAGCAGTGGAGTCTCAAGGATAAAGATTACTAATTTGTTGGAATATTTCAAGAAGGATATAATCAATAATCTAGCTATTCAGCTGGATACACTTTAGTCTAAGAAGAAACATGAGGAGGCAAAGGCAATACTAATAAAATATTTCCCTCATTGTAGACATAAGAAGAGGGACTGCAAATGTGAGGTGATAGCTAAAATTGATAGCAAATAGATTCCACCTGAGTTCAAACCAATCCAGACTGAGGAAGACCAAGTCTATTTTGTTGGATAGAAAAGGTCATGGGCTTCAAGATAAGGTATGTCACTAGATCCATTATCTTTTGTTGGACCATATTTTAATTCTTATTCATCTGGTAACCAGTGGTAGCCACCCTGTCCATCCAACTATGGATGATACCCACTCCAGTCTTGGAATAACCCACCCAATGCTTGGTCCAATTCTCAAAATACCTCACCTCAGTGGTAGAAACCTCAGGGGAATCGACAACAGTTCTAGGGACCTTGGCAACAACCTCTAGGAAACGACCAACAAACATCTCAATAGAGAGGTGGCTAGCAATGGCCAAACCAAACCACAAACTATATGCAACCATCTTCTCAAACCCAACAGCCTACTATAATGCCCCCTCCTGCTAATCCAAGTGCAAATATAACTAAACCTACCCAGTTACCAGCCCAACCCACACCCAACCCAAATAATAAACCACATCAACAGCCTATATATTCTGCTAATCCAAATAATTTTCCTGCATATGTTGTGAGTTTAAGTGACATTCTTCTACGTTCAGGAACAACTTTGTCAGCTCCTTCCACCCCCATTATCACTGAGATCCCTATGGAAGAGAAAGAAGAATCTTTGACTGATCCCATTTAGCCTTGTGCAACTGAAACTCCTGAACTAGCTCCAGCAAAGCAGATAGCATAAGAACCATCATTCCCTTAGAGATTAGAAGCTGCCAAGCAAAAAGAAGACAAGGAGGAAACTAGTTCTGATATCCTAGATCAGTTAAAGCATATATGTGTCTAGATACCATTGTTCTAGGCCATAAAAGATGTCCCTTCAATGGAAAAGGAATCAAAGAAGCATGCCTCAAGAAACAAGGCCGAAAAAAGAAGGACCCCACTACAGTCCATGTAGTAGGATAACTTGTTGACATCATGCTTGGAAAAGTAACTATTCCCAAGTATAGTGATCTAGGTAGCCCTATCATTGAAGTTGTCATAAATGGGATGAACATAAAGAATTCTTTGATTCACTTGGGTGCAACAATCAATGTGATGACTAAATATATCTTGCAACAACTAAATATTACAAATATGAGATCCACTCCTACAATCTTGCAGCTTGCTGATAGTTCCACTATTAAGCCTGATGGCATAGTAGAAGACCTGGTGGTGATCCTAGACTCCTGGGAGTATCTAGCCAAATTCATGGTTCTTTCCCCTAAAGCCACACTGGGAGGGTATCAAATTATCCTTGGTCATCCATGGTTAGCAATTGCAGACACTTATATTGGATGTTGGTCTGGTGACATGACCATTTCTGATGGAATGAGCACTATATTTTTTGTTTTGTATCCTCCTGCTCAGCCATCCCATAATGAAGAAAAATCAGTATGGGCACATATTGGTGAAGAAGCCGAAGAAGCCGAAGAAGTCAACTTTGTGGCACAACTCATGATCCTTGGAAGAAGTCCTTTCTTACAACTTCAAGATGAAGATGAGGTGTTATCTACTATCATCCAAAACCTGTGGAAAATAGAGGAAGCATCATCCACTCATGTGTTTGGTTCCGTAGACATTGAACAAACACTTATGTCAGTTTTGCATGATATTCCTACAATAACTCTTCCAATAGACAGACTTCCTGCAGCCACTGTCTCTATAGACAAACTTCATGTAGCCACTCTTCTAGCAGAGAAAATTCCCGCAACATCACACAATGTTGCCACTTGAACTTAAGATACCTTGTATTAATGAAGCAACTATGATCGAACTAGTTACACAAGTACAGGTGTCTGAGGGATGACATTTAAACATCAATAGTAAACTGAATGAGGGACAACAATTGATATTGGAAAATTTGTTGAAAGCACATCAAAAATCATTTTCCTGGGATTATCATGACATGAAGAGATTAGACCCAAAGCTCTGCACTCATAGAATATATATCAAAGATGAGTCTACACCTATAAGGCAGCCACAACAGAGAATCAACCCCTCCTTGAGAGAAATTGTCAAAAAAAAATTGCAAAATCTACTAGACGCAAGATTTATCTACCCTATTTCAGACAGCCAGTGGGTGTCTCCATTGGTAATTACGCCCAAAAAGGGAGGGAAATAGTGAGTTTGTGTTGACTATAGGGAACTCAATGCTGCCACCAAGAAGGATCATTTTCCCCTACCTTTTATAGATCAAATCATGGACTCTCTTGCAGGAAAAAATACTTCTCTTTTCTTGATGGATTCAGTGGATACAATTAGATTCAAATTGTACTAGAAGACCAAGAGAAGACTACATTTACATGTACTTGGGGGAAATATGCCTATTATGTACTTCCCTTTGGGTTATGCAATGCACCTGCCACATTCCAAAGAGCAATCATTAGCATATTATCATATATCTCCCTTGACTGCATGAAGATCTACATGGAAAATTTTACTACCTATGGTGCCACCTTTGATGAAGCATTGGATAATTTCATGAAAGTTATATAGATATTTGAAGACCAAAACCTATCATTAAACAGTGAAAAGTGTTTCATGATGATGCAGGAAGGTGTAGTTCTTGGCCACTACATTTCCCACCTTGGCATTCAAGTTGATCCTGCAAAAATTGAGGTAATAAAAAATTTGCCTATACCTGTAAAACAAAAGGATATTAGGAGTTTCTTGGGTCAAGCAGGCTACTATAGAAATTTCATCAAGGATTTTAATAAAATAGCATCCCCATTGTATAGTCTTCTGACTAAAGATGTTGAGTTCGAATGGACAGAAAGTTGTGATAAAGCTTTTTCTGATTTAAAGACAACTCTAACTCATGCTCCTGTACTTAAGGGACCAACTTGGGAAATCCATTTCCACATCCATAATGATGCCTCAAATTATGCAATAGGAGAAGTCCTAGGATAAAAAGTAGAAGCTATTGAAAATGCCATTTATTTTGTCAGTAAAAACTTGCAGGGCGTTGAACTCAATTACACAGTCACAGAGAAAGAAATGTTGGCAGTAATTTATGCCTTGAACAAATTTAAGCACTATATAACAGGTTAACAAATTTTTGTACACACTAATCATGCAACCATTAGATACCTTATGAACAAACCCCTAATCTCAAGAATATTATCCAGATGGTTGTTATTAATGCAAGAATTTGATATAACTATTGTAGACAAACCAGGGAAGGCAAACACGGTTGCAGATTTACTTTCAAGGTTGACCACATTAGAAGATAGTCAAGCCATAGATGACTCATTTTTTGATGAGAATCTATTCTCCATTAGTGTACAGGCACCTTGGTATGTTGACATAGCCAATTCCCTTGTGACAGGGAGAGTTCCTCCTCACTTCTCCCCAAAAGAGAGAAGAGTGTTGATTGAAAAACTATTCCCTTTTTTATGGATAGTTGGATGTATATTTTATACTGGACTAGATCACATTATGAGACGGTGTGTGAGGAAAGATGAGACCTATGACATTCTACATGCATGTCATGATGAACCTTGTGGAGGCCAGTTTGCAGCTAAAAGGAAAACAATGAAAATCTTGAACATAGGATACTATTGGCCTAAATTACATAAAGATGCAGGAACGTATACAAGGAGATGTGATAGATGCCAAAGAATGGGTAGACCAACAAAGTCAGATGAGATACCGCTTTGTCCACAAGTGGTAGTCACTCCATTTGACAAGTGGGGTCTGGAATTTATGGGATCCATTGATCCTCCATCCAATGGTAAGTCCTATATTTTAGTGTGCACTGAATATGTAAAAAAGTGGGTAGAAGTCAAAGCCATGATGCATGAAAGAGACAACAAGGTTGCAGAATTTCTGTATGAAGAAATTTTCACAAGATATGGAGTACCAAGAGAAATAGTGACCGATCAACACACTTAGTTTACATCAGCCCTTGTTACAACATTGGTTAATGAATATAACATCAGGCACATGAAATTCACTCCTTATCACCCTCAAGAAAATGGACAAGTTGAGGTGACAAATAGAGAGATTGAGGCCATCCTCACCAAAATAGTGCATATTCATAGCAAGGATTGGGCAAATAGATTATCAGAAGCAATTTGGGCTTACAGGACCACCTGGAAGACAACTATAGGCTTCACCCCATTTGAGCTTCTATATGGGAAAACAACCATGATGCCTATAGAATTTCAGCACAAGACTCTCAGAACTGCTATGGAGTTGGGGATAGACATTTCCAAGGCATAGAAAGAATAGATTATGCAGCTGAATGAATTGGATGAGATGAGGAAATCTGCATTACACCATACTGAAATTGTGCAAAGTCAAAGAGTCAAATGGCATGACAGATTTATCAAAGAGAAGAAATTTCAGCCAGGTGACTGGGCATTACTTTATGATTCATGGTACAAGGATAATGCAGGTAAATTGCAAACAAGGTGGTTAGGGCCATATGAATTTTTAGAGGTATTTCCCAATGGTGTTGTGCAGCTCATGAACATTGACCCTATGAAATTCAAACTACTGGTGGATGGGCACTGTCTTAGACTATATCAAAGGCCAAATTCAAAAGAAGAGTTCTTGTAGCAGTTTATCCAACACACAACGCCCAAGCATAGTTCTTGCAACCGAAGGTAGTGGACCTAGTGTCCCTCCTTTCGACTAAATTAGGTACGTACTTGTCATAATAAAGATTTCTACTTTTGTAGAAATCCATTTCTTCACCCATTCGCCCATCTGTACCACCCTTCTCTCTCTTCCATCATTTCTTTTCACCTTGCACCATTCCACCTCATCGTCATTAATTGCTCAATTATTACGCAAGTGGTACTTTCTCCCCGATCATTGCAATGAATTATCCACAATCATGTATGTACACACTCTGGTACGTGTGCATTAATTGCATTCTTAATTATCCTTTAGAGCGTTTCATTTAATCACTGTATGATAATATGGACGTTCACATAATTTTCTTTAATCCCTTGTCAAATCAATATTGGCATCCTACATGTGTGGACACATGTCCAAATTTAGGTTGGGGGGAGGGGTAAGAAAGATGCAGAAATATTGCCACATGTCGATACATGACTGTCTGTGTAAGAAAATCTTGCTGAGCTGATTCAAAATTTAAAATGAAAGACGGCTCACATCTGTGATGTGACACTAAACTATCGCCGCCATTTCCTCTCATTATGATTCCATTTTATTACCATTTATTGCTATTATTAACTCTATCATAATTTCAAAATGCAAGTGGTAATTGCTAAAAACAGTGTAAAGGAAATTCAGTCGATGATTCACCCAACAAGTAAATAGGAAAGAAGTTGAGAATTATAGAGGTATGCTTTGTTACAGGACACAATGTGCTTAACCGAATTTTAGAATTGTGGTTGGTTAGATTATTTTTTGAAGTTGGATGGTTTTGATGAGGGTATTGCATTGGAGTTTGCTCAGAAATTTTCAGATGAGAACACCATAGTGAAAGGACTAGAGGTCATAGCGATGGAAGAACGAATTGCAGAAGTTTCAGGGTTGCTAGCTGACGGCGAACCCTACCCTATTTATAAGGATGTCAGGACAGCCAGGGCCATATTCACAATTGACAAACAAGGTTGTAAAAGACTCTCTCTACCTGAGCCATGGAAGTAGGCAGTCGCACACATCATCAGATATATCACCTGCGAAGGTCGATTGTTGAACCTGCATTCGGTGCACTTCAAATTGCTGAGTTATATGAGGCATGAGAGAAAGATGAGTGTGCCCAATGTCTTGTACAACCTTCTCTCCATTATGGCAACAAAAACTCAAAAAGGTAGGGAAAACTCTTTATGCCACCATTATCTCATTAAATTGTTGGTTATAAGATCTCTACTTGA
The DNA here is from genome assembly GCA_007115665.2 of Sequoiadendron giganteum. Classification (NCBI taxonomy): domain Eukaryota; kingdom Viridiplantae; phylum Streptophyta; class Pinopsida; order Cupressales; family Cupressaceae; genus Sequoiadendron; species Sequoiadendron giganteum. The sequence goes on from CM021109.1 coordinate 17,819,219, forward strand.
TACGACACCTAGAGTGCCCTGGGATGATTTTGTGAACACTGAGCAATATAGACCCTAGCCATCTCAGCCTAGGGTTTCACCTCAGACTTGTAGGTCTAGCAGAAAATTGAGCACGACTGAAGGCACCCTTGATGCTTCGACCTTTGGTGTTGGTGTGGATTCTCCTATGGGTGATCCCACAATATTGGTTTACAATTTTTGGGCAAACACTGAACTGATTTTTTTGACTAAATCTTCACTTTCGGGCTCTTATAGCGGCTAAACCGTGAGGAATTTGAAGATGATGCAAACTAGTGATTTGTGACGTTTTGTCTATAGATTCTAAATATATTTTTTTCAAAAAATTTGGAATCAGATTGCACTTCTTTTTCCATCTCCTTCCAAAACTATCTTTTTTAAAAAACAACATTTTTAAGGAGTGGCACTCATCGTATACAACATAACTTTTTTTTGTATGAAGGATAAAATTCTATTTTTTTTTAATTTAGATTTGTAACTATGATATCTAGTACTTTCATTTGGTTTCATAGTGTTTTATTAAATATTTTTTCCTTAATCAAGTTTTGAAGTCAAACCAATTACAATTGAAACATAGGTGGACTATATACAACATAACTTTGTATGTATGTATGGAAATTAAATTTGATTTTTTTAATGGATTAAGGACATCAATACCCAACTTGAACATAATTTTTTTATTTTGATAATGTACTATTTAAAACAAAGAGCTTGATTTTCAATGAAAAACTTATGTTTAATAAAACTAAAAAAACACATACATAATAAAACCAAAACATATTAAAATTATATTCATTGGATAGCTCATTCTAAGAACTACCATGATCATTTGAAATCAATTTTAAATGAATTCATTTGATCCCCAAAAGGTAAATCAAAAGTGATTTTTTATCAGCATTTTGATAGGTGTAAAAGAGACTCTATTGTAGGTATAGTTTAAAACTAGCGGGATTCTATCCAAGGGGGTTTGATCTAAGGTGGTTTGATCAAACCCTCTTCAATTGAAATCCTTAAAATGGAACTTCTTAAGGATTAAATCATTATATTTTCTAAAAATATGCGATTTCAGTAAAAATCAAAATCTCCCAGAATTTGTAAACCAGCTTTGTGGGATCACCCCTATTGAAGAAAATACTATAAATGTTAGCTCCTCTAATAATGAGAATGAAAAAAAAATTCTTCATCAAATTATGATGATGATGGTGTTCCACTGAAAACTGTGATAAAAACAAGAGCACAAAAGAGGGATGCAAAAGAAAGGAAAATAAAAGTGCAACCTACGCAAAAAGAGGCACCAAGTCCAAAGAAAAGCAAGGCTAACATTGTTCATCCTACAACCAAAGGGAAACAAAAAAATCCCTCTCAAGAAATTGAAGCCGTTCGAACCTAAGCTTGGTGGGACATCTTGTGAAAGCATAGATGCTCCAATGGAGTGGGAGAATGAACAAGAAGAAGATGTGTTCGAAAAGGTAGAAAAAATGACCCTAGCAGATCTTGCTGCCATTGCAGAAGAAGTTGAGACTCAAGAATAGGAAGAAATTCAAGAGTTCCTGCAAAAAGACCAATAGTGGGAGCTCCTGCAACAAAGTCAGGAAATAGATCAGGAGTTCCTACACCCACCACCAAAAGAAGAAGAAGAGGCCCTGCAACAGAACGTGGAAAGAGGAATCAAACCTCAACAACCTGAATCGATGGGAAATCCTGAATCTATGCAGATAGTTCTCTATGGGAAGCAACCATCTACGAAAATCCTAGTCGGAAACCATAACCCTCCTGATTTTTCAGTACATATAACTATTTTAAATTTATGGAAATAAATACAAAGAAGAGAGGAGGAATGGAAGGAGGAGAAGAAGCAGTTGAAAAAGGAAATCCAAGAGAGAGATGAGATGATCGAAGAAAATAGTGAGGAAATTGTCTTCTTGAAGGAAAGGGGAAGCCACATTGCAACTCTGGTGCCACAAATTTTGGAATACAAAACCCTTCCAAGGGATTATGCTTTGCACTTGAAGAAGAAATACATTTCCTTTAGAATTTCAAGAATCATCTTAGTTTTGAACCCCTCCATTGAAACTCCTGTTGAATTTTTCAATGCCTACAGGATTGCTTCCCCTGAAATAAAAAATTTGTTATCTGAATTTTATTTACACAACTTTGTTGTCCCAAAAGACCAAGAATGGAACTCATTGCGTTATGTTGGAGACATACAATTGAGAGACTTTATATCCTCGGTATAGAATGAGATCAGTTGGGGTGTACAATACAATGCTTACAAGAAGAAGGAATCCAATATTCCCCTAGCCATCAAAGTTGAATCAAAGAACCCCAAATACATTTATATAGATTGGAATAGATTTCTCTCTAGGCCAAGCTATGAGAACAAAATTATGCCTTGGGTTGAAGCTATTTATAGTGAATATGAAGTGAAAATTGTAGCAAAAGAGGATATTATGAGGGTATATCTATCCCAAAGATGGAACCTATTGATTGATGAGTTAAAATGGGTTGAGCCACATTTTTTCCACAACTATGCTATTGCACTAAAGAGAATTGGATGATACATCTAGCTTGGGAGAACCAAGGGGCGTGAATGGCTTCCCCTGACATTTTAGCCACCTACCCTCCTATGGCTTATGCCTAATTTTAGATTCTACAAGTATGACATTGCAGAGGAACAACAACGATGGAGGAGACTTGATAAGTTGGGGGGATTTTACTGGAATCCTCATTCACTCATGGTAGACACCAACATAGGGCCTTAACAAAGAAAAAGAATAATTCTTCTTCTATTGGAGAACCAACAAAACGTTAGGTTGGGGGGAGTGATGAGTCTAGATTTTAGCCTAGCTAGGGGGATATAATCTCTTGTTATTCGATAAAGTTGCCACAAACTTTGATATTATATGCTGACACTTTTACTTAGTTTCTCTATCATAAGACAATTGGGACTAATTTCATTTATGTTGATTTTAATGACATTTACCTATTATGTGGACCATCTATATTTATTTTGCATGTGATTGATGAATGTTCTTTAAGGTGGTTATGATTATGCAATTATTATGTGTAATGACATTACTCTACAGACATGATTGAAATGATAAGTTAGGAAATGCAGCCACCAGTTGGTTAGGTTGAGGAGTCGGGTGAAGGTCAACTAAGGACGACAACAGAAGATTCTCGTGTCAACCGCATGTAACGACCTTGTACCAATCTTTAATGGCACTGAGCATTGTGGGCATTATTGTAGTGGTCGAGTCCACATTTGGACATGCATGTTCGAACGGATTCCCCTGCATGCGTAACCGCTCCTTCCACTTTCTTCTCGTTTTCCCTTAATGGCATCTTCTTAGTTAGTGGGAGTTGATGGCCCTGTTTAGTTGATAAATAAGGCTCGAATCCTCCTTCTTCGAGTTAGCAAGTTAGTGAGTCAATCACCAAGTTCTTGTACAAGTTGATAATCAGCCATACTTTTGTAATTGGATTTTCTAATGAATGAAATAAGATTATGAGTTGAGTATCTGAGTTTGCATTAGTTTAGAGGATACTCATCCAAGGGGACCCACTTGGTGAGTAATTCGTTCCTTTAGTTGAGTTAGATTAGTGTTAGTTTCTGTTTAGTACTTAGTTAATATTTTTGCATTGATTGTTCCTGTAGCCACTAGAATTCCATTCTATGACTGTTCCTACAACCAAAGCAGGTAGAGTAGTCTTCTATTTGATGCACATTTTTCCTTCTTGTTATGCATAATCAGTTTAGATTTGATTGAGTGATGTTCAACATTTTATTTGTTTCCTTTCATGAAGTTTACTTTCAGCATTTAGTCTTTCTTAGTTGTAGAACGAAGATGATTACTTTGAAATTCCTAGTGCACATATTGTGTTGACCCATTTCAAGTTCACATCCCTGGGTTGACAATTTAAATATACCTTCATGGTGGTTAAGATAGCTATTCAGGTCAAATGTCCAATCTCTAAATCATGGTTGTAAAGGCTTAGCTATTAAAATCATTGTAGGAGGCCAACACCTACTATCAAATAGTGAGTCTCTTCCTTGTAATTTGTATCTTGCTTTGGGGTTGTGCGCTTCAATACTACAGGTCCTTTTGTATATTTCCCTAAGGTTATGCATCATAGCCTGCAAGTCATAGGCAGTGAGCCTTAAACAACATTGTAATCTTTTTGTAAGCAGTGAGCTTCCTATATTGAGAGTTTTCTCTCCATGGTTTTTCCCTTCTTGGGTTTTCCACATAAATCTAGTGTTATCTTGTTCATGTGTGTTCATTGTCTTATCTTTCATTGATGTTGATGTTGATGTTGATTAAGTGTTGTTGGTTTGGTTAAGGGTTGTTGATCTTGTCAATAGTTTGAATTTGTATATTGCTAAAGGGTTTAAGATATGAAAGGTTTAAGTTCTGATAGACATTGATTCACCCCCTCTCAATATCCGAGTGTGTTCAACAAATAGAAGTTAAAAATAGAGATTAAAGAGATCAAGAATTTTATATTCAAAACTATTCTGAATTCAATACAAGAAGAAGCATTGATTTTGGTGTTTTGTGGATTATTTCAATAGTTTATCACAGTTCCTTTTCGAATGTTAGATAGAGTTCAATTGAATTGACGATGAAGTGTTAAGATATCTAATACATCTTTGGTTCATACCAATTGTGGCTTTTAGATTATAAGTTTCTTTGGATGGTTAGTTTGAGTCTATTTTGAATTTAGTTCAATTGTGAATATTAGCTTGAGTTGTGTCAAATTTAGATACTTGAATGAATGCTTACAGTTTGAAAATATTTTATATCTATTGAATATTACACTATTTTTGTAGCGTTGTGAGTACTTCTCTTATTAAACACAAATTGGTTTATTTCAGGGATCTGTGTATCTATAGCATTGGGTTGTTATTCTAGTTATCCATAAAAAAATTCTATCATTTTCCTTTCTCACTCTAATCTTTTGAAATTTATTTGAAACAAGAAAGTTAGTTAGGATCAACATCAAATTCATTATATATTAGATGATAACAAATATTTTTTGAGTTTTACATTTTTCATTCAAATCTATCTAAAATTATAATTAGCCTTCCAATAAGTAAATGTAAGGCCTCTCATGAAAAAAAGCCACACATTACAATAATGAGTTATTTTGTGACTCGAGACCTAAGATTTGAAGCCTTGCCGTAGTCATTTTTTGATCTATTAGGATTTGATTTCCTTTCAAGAGAAATAGGATATCTAGTATTCCATCTAAATTTTGCATGCAAAAACACTCATCGACAAACTCAAACTGGAAGTATGGCATGAAAAGAAAATGAGTTGGAGCTAGAATGAGATTTCAAGTTTTAAACCCGAGATATGTTAAATCTCTTTATATATGAAAAATCTAAAAAAACTGAAAAAAAAATACTCAAATGGACAGGCAACAATTTGTTGTGTCTTGTTGTGAAACAAATCTTCAAGTTAACATCCCTCTATGTTAGGAAACTCTAAATAGATAGCTCTATCCTAAGAGTTTATCTCACTTTTCCTTATTAGGAAGGTGTAGGATACATGATACAACTAAGCATGTTGAAAGGAATTGTTTAATGTTCTTGACAAGATTGGATTTGGCTTTGAAAAGGAAAATTTTCTTTTGGGAAGTACATTATACTAAAGAGTGTGTATAATCAAATGAAGTCTCTTCCCCATATGATGAAAGTACAATGTTGGACGTATACATAGATTTTATTGCAAGATGTGTTGTTGTTAAATTGGTTTAGAGTACAAAATATTGCACACTCAGAATTCAAATGTTTGTTGTGTTAAATTTTAATCAAGCAAGTCAAAGACCATATGTTACTCCTAGAGCAATCAAGTACAACTAGTGAAAACTCTCTTGCCTTTCATACATAAAATTTTCAAATGAGAATATTTAGCAAGTGGAGGTTGAATCCGATGTTAGAACAACAACAAAAACATAAAAGGTAGCAAGTGAGACCTAATAGTTAGACAAGGTTATTGCAACTTGATGCAACCAAGTAATCGACAATATCAGATTGTCAACTCTCTTCTAGATATTTTACTAGTTGAGGGTAGGATAGTTGAGACTCAATCCTCTTTTTATCCTAAGAATCTACAAACATTAGAGGATCAATTCAATTGTGTAGATACAAATGGAGACTACAAAGTAGTGGCAAAGGAAATCAACACAACTAAGAAAAATGATGTTTCTTCAAATCTTTTTAATCAAATGATCCATTTGAATATTATGATAATCAAGGACAACCAAATATTTTATCAATCAGTTACAATAGAAATGTGTGATTTGAACCTCAAATGATAAAAATGACAAAAATCCCTACTGAATATCAAGAAATACATGAACATAAAGACTTAAAAAAATTTGTTAATGCAAACTTGATCGAACATCAATACAAAGTCTACTAGAAGCTGAAATAAGAAGTATTCTCCTCTATTAAATGATGTTCCATCATTGCATCCTAATGAACTAAGTAGGACAAATTTGTGTATTTCATGTACTCTTATCAATTATTTGTTAAAGCTTAACTCATAAAATAGTAAAGGTAAATTTTTGGACCATATAAGCTGACCCCTCTAGACATCGTGGAAGGGAATATTTTGAAAAAGAAACAAGATAAACTTAAAGCGTCCATAGGGGCCCATGGAATAATCAAAAGTTTGTTCCAAAATTTAAAGTAGGTAATATCGTGCTTGCAGACTTCACGTGGTGTATAAACTAATAATATATTAATGCAAATGTCGTTGACAAATTTCCCTAATACGTATTTATTTGCCATGGATTTCCTTATTTTCCTCATTGGGCATTATATTATAGTCAAATCAAATTATGTGATATATATGGAAGGATAAGAACCTTAAAATTTTAAGGATAATGATAATTTTAAAAAAGATTTATTAAAAAAATTAAAAAAATTTATTAATTTTTTTTCAAAGTTAAATTGGTGATTTATAAAGTAAAAGTGGTGGATAAAGAATGGCACATTTTTATTAAATAAAATCTTTGTGAAAAGGAAAATATCATTCTTTGGATTTAAACTAGATAAATGAAAGATGACAATATGAAAAGGTTGAAGGAATCTTTCTCAACTAATAGAAAGAGAGATGAAAAGCACTAGACAACATATAGAAAGGAGATAAACTACCTTACTAATCACTTAGTTATTTTTAAAGCAAATAGAATGATCAACACCGATATTAATATATCTCATAATTCTATTAGTTGGGAAGGACTCAACACCATCTTTGAAAAGGATCGGCCATAATGATACATGATTGGAAGGATTCTCAAGCCATAATCTTATGCTTTACAATTTTGACAAACTGTGCAAATTCACAATGGTTGAGTGTCATTCACTCCTTATTTTCTTGTTTGTTAGTATGACTTATATTTAGACTCTTTCTTGAAGTCTATTTTTGTGATGTTTTATAAAGTACAGGTGTTGGATAAAGAATGACACATTTCTTATTAAATAAAATCTTTGTGAAAAGGAAAATATCATTGTTTGGACTTAATTGAATAAATGAAAGATGTCAATATGAAAAGGTTGAGAGAATCTTTTTCAAGTGATAGAAAAAGAGATCAAAAGCACTAGACAACATATTATAGGGAGATAAACTACCTTACTAATCACTTGGTTATTTTTAAAATAAATAGAACATGATCAATACTTATCGCATAATTCTATTAGTTGGGAAGGGTTCAACATTATCCTTGAAAGAGATGTCAACTATAATGATACGTTATTGGAAGGATTCTCAAGCCATAATCTTACACTATTACTTCAAGGATTCTCAAGCCATAATCCTACATTTCACAATTGTGATGATTTTACCTTTAAATTCATCCTACAAGTTGTGCAAAGTCATGATGGTTAGGTCATCCACTCCTATTTTTTGTTTGTTAGTATGACTTATATTTAGAGTCTTTCTTGAAGTCTATTTTTGTATCTATTTATTAATTTTAAGTGATTTGTTTAATGCCCTACTCTTTCATGTTTAACCTTTCACCTTTTTGTAAATTTGGAGGACCTTCACTCATTTATAATATAAAAGAAAACTCAATATTGGAAAGAAAAAATAGAAATAATTTAATTATGAATTAGTTTCCATACCCATACCAATTCCTATTTAATTTCAAACATGATTTTATGAAATGACTTAATATATTATGTATATCAATAAATAGAACATTTTATTGTTGAGTTTGGTTCATTCCTTGATCCCTATGCATTTTCATTTATTCTATTAACGATGTGTATTATATGTGCAATTAAATAATTCATAAATAAAAATTGATCATCTAAATAGCAAAAACCATTATTCTAAGATTAATCAAATATTTATAGCTTGAAAGGAAATCATTGCATTAAAATTTGCATATAAGCCTTCTACATATTTGTGTATCCTATATTCAAATATTGACTCAAGATTATAGAAGTAGTCCATCAAGAGGATTGATCTAAGAGAACTTGACCCTAGTAATGATCCAACTACTTTCTAAAGGGCATTTTAAATATTGTTGTTCTTATATACATACAAATGTTAAAAATTTCAATGAATTCATTTACAAAAACCTAATATCTATTAAGTCATAGCTACACATTACAAGATAAATCTACAAAATTTAATATTGGCGTGTAAGGAATTCTAATTCTACTTTCATTCCAAGACAATGAACATTTTTAAAACATTATTTTCTAGGCATTGATGAATTGATTCTATACATCAATTTTTATATTTTGTCATCAAATTAAAAACCAAATGCACATTTTCTTTTAATTAATTATAACATTAATTCAATGTAATTGTCAATAAATATAAATTAATTAATCAAAAATTAAACTACAATTTTTTTAAGATATTATGATTTACATCATATTTAATTAATATTTCCTATTTTTAAATGATCATAGCTTTGAAGTGTGATCATATCACTTACAATATAAGAACTCTTCTTTTATAAAAAAATAATATATTTATATTTTATAATAATATAAATTAATTATATTAAATACAAATTTTAATATTTTAATAATTAATTATAAAAAATAAATAAAAATATTTTTAAAACAATATAAATTAATAAAAAAATTAATTGAATATATTAAGATTTGATCAATAAAATATTAAATATTTATTTATAATATAATTTAATATAAATATAATTAATTAAAGAATTAAAGTAAAGGTTATCTATTTTCTTATAAAAAACATCTTTCGTATGGATAAAAAATTATGTTCACACTCATAAATAACTAAATTTGATAACAATAAAATATTAAATAAATTTATTCTCTATTAATTTTTAAATCATGTTTAAAATTGATTTTTAATTATAATAATGGAACATTTATTTGATTAAAATTATTTAAGGGTGGAAATGTCTTGAGTTTTTTTTTTTTGTGATTCAATTAGACTTTGAATAATACTTGAATAATTTTATTGTTTTGATTGGAGGTAAAAAACAGGTTTTGAAGGGGCCCAGAACCCTTTACAAAATAAAGCAGCTGATAAAAAAAGAGAACAACATTATGCAACAATCAGCCCAACGACAGCGAACCAACAACCAAAAAGTAACCAAAAACAAGGTAGCCAGCCAACAACACTACATATTATTTAGAATCTCAACAACTCCCATTTCACTAGCAGCCATCTTCTATGCATTATCCACAGTATCAGACACCTCTATACCTGAGGCCCCGGCCCGAGCTTTCATTATGTTTCTAGTTCTAACCCCCGACCCACCAGTTTTTACCTCACGACTCAAAATATTACCTTTAACAACACCCTTCTCACCAGCACAATCCACATCCAACAGCTTACCCCCAACAACTATATCATCAGCAGACATAGTCTCCTTTCTCTTTTTCGCAATAATCACAAGGGAGATCACCTTGGCAGAATCCAAAATGCCCAAAACCTTAGAGACATCTTCATTCTTCATCACAACATTCCACATTTTATCAAATTTATCCTCAAGGGATAAGATTCTTCCTTCCAAATTTTGTTTCAAATTGATGGTTTCGTTCACCACAGTATTAGCCATAGTATTAAGAGAATCCAACAAATAGTAAGGAAAGGAAACCCATTTCTTATGTCAGAAATGGTTAAGCAAAAGGAAATGGTAAGTGTTAATCGCCGTATACCTGCCTTCCAAGGTGACATATCTCGTAATCTCTTCAACCACATCATGCCACAACGCTTTCAAGGAACTTCTCTGATAACCACCACTCTTCGTCATTTTCAAATCAGTAACCTCATTCCCTTTAAAGAAAATAGACATCGCAGCCTGTGATTCTTTTTTGTCTCTGAACACCTTCATACCCTGCATAGCCAAGCCTGTAATTTGGGCTATAAATTCTTCATCAATCACAACTTCCCTACCACCCAAATTTAGGGCTCTCTCATTCCACCCTTGAGCAACCAAATTGGTGACTTGGGGATTGTTACCATGTAGTTTCTCAATATACAGAGTTAAGCCACCATTCTCTCAAATCTCCCACACCTCCTTCCTCTGCTTAGCAAAAACACAGGACTTAGGCTCGACGCAGTTTTTGTCCCCACCCATCGCAAAAGACTTAACAAATAGAAGCCAAGCACACAACAAAAACCTTAGGAGACTAAGACAAACACCACCCAGAGTGGAATTAAATAGCAGAAGACTCTGGAAACTAAGGCGAATATCACCCAGAATCTGTATGAAGCCAACAGAAGGACAAATATGCAATAATGAATTTGAACTTCAGTCCCTGTGAAAGCCATCCCCCATACTCATAACTTTAACATCTTGTAGGTCCCGGATTTCCTTTAGCTGTGCCATCAAAATTCATCTTAACCCAATCATCCGGTGGCGCCTTCCAAGCAACATCTTCTCTTGAGGATTTCCCTTTAGAGACTAGAAGAGATATATCACAAGGCAACTTCCACTTTTGTGCAATAAAGATATCATAGGACAGAGATTAATCTTTTGACTAGCATAAAGGAGATTCCAGATAGAAATTTTTCCTTAATTCCCGCACAAATCTTATGGGCCACAGCTAAAGTCGGAAGAGTAGAATTTCTAAATTTTTTGTTGTTTCGCTCCAACCACACCCCCCAAATCAAATGAGGCAAAGTGAGAGACCACAAAATCTACAGAGCCGGATTAGCTGAGGGGCCAACCCATTGAAACCATAAATCTTTGACAGAACCTGGAAACACCTAGCTAATATTCCAAAGAGAGAGCACATGATTCCATATCACACCAACATATCTGCACCCAATCAACAAATGACAAGTATTTTCCGCTTCCTCTTCACAAAGAAAGCATCTATTGGGCATAACAAAACCTCTTTTAATCAGATTATCAATAGATAAAATTTTGTTCTGACAAAAGAGCCAAAAGAAAATGTTGACCTTAGGAATCAATCTTGAGGACCAAACAAAAGCCCAAAAAGGCGGTGGGCCAATAAAGGATTCATTGAAATGAAAAGCTGAAGCAACAAAGAAGTTACCCGCAGAGGAAGGCTTCTAAACAAACCTATTAGGAGAAGGAATATAAGGAATATGAACCAAAGAAATAGCCTTATAAATAATTTCCAGACCAGGGTCCACCTCATGCAACTTCCTCCAACAACCTTCGTCAATATAGTCAGCAATAAATCTGCCAAACTGTCGCACACAGAGGTCCATAAAGGGTTGAGCCCATAGCTCATCCTTGAGTGGCCCATTACCAAACCAGTTATCATCCCAAAATAAAATACTCCTCCCATTACCCAACTGCCAAAAGAGACCCTTAGCTACAAGCCTTCGAGCCTTCAACATACAATTCCACAACACAGAACCATACAAAGGATTAAACTCATGAGAATTTTATTGTTATTGTTGTTCTATTATTGATTAATATATAAAAATAAATAATTATAAATTATTTGTGAATGTGTATTAAAAATATTATTTTTACAATTATATTATATTATTAATAATTATTTAACTATAATATTATTTACTGAATTGATCATTCATTTAAATAAATAATCAATTACTTCTCTTAATAAACTAAGTAAAAAATAAATCATAACACAATTTTCATGTCATTGTTGGTTAAATGTACATATGCCTTACATTTTCTCTATTTTTGAGTCAAAGATTTTTTTCCCTCTAACTACAGGATATATTTTATGTGTAGAGAAAAATAAGCGTAATAAAATTGCATAATAAAAGTTGTGCTAATATAATATAGTATATTAAAAGAACAATACTAAAAAATCTTTATGACCAAAAAATATAAGGCAATATAATTATTTTTTATTGATTAAAACTTAAGCATCCATATATACAATGAATCTTTTATTGCTTTTTGTTTCCTCCCAGGTGTTGGTTTCTTTTAGTTTATTTTGTTGTTGGGTGGCTGTTGGGTGTTGTTGGTAGTTGTTGCCTTATTTTTAGGTCAGCACCCGCTTTTTTGTGTTTTTTGGTTGTTGGGTTGCTGATGGTGGTCTTTTGATAATCTTTACGTGCAACATTTTATATCTTTTGTTGTAAAGGGTTTCAGGTCCCTTCAAAAACTTTTTTTTTCCCTTATAATCAAAACAATGAATCTCTTACTGAATTTTTTTTCATATGTTTATATTAATAGAAACATTGAAAATGATTTTACAAATTATATGAATACTGCAAAAGATAAACATGGGTGCTATCAATTAGCCTCATTTTGATTATTAAACATATAAAATATACTACACTTATCTCCACCATTCTCCCACTTGTCAAATAATTTACACAAGTCAAAAATATTGAAGTTTTAGTTAATTATTCATAGCCTTTGTCAACAAATCAACAAAATATTTTATATATCAATTGTTTCCAATAGTATCGAATTTTCTTCAACCATTTCTCTCAAAAAAGATATCACAATTTATTATATTTTGATCAAGCATGTGATAAGAAAGATTCTTGGCCAAACATATTACACTTTGCCTATAATAGTTAATTATTTCCACCTTTTGTAACAAACCAACTATTGAGCACAATTGATGCACCCATATAACTTCCTTACATGCATGAGTTAGTACTATATATTGTACCTTTATTGTAGATAGTGCCATCAATGCCTTCCTTTTTCTCATCCATCTTACTAACCACTGGTAGATTGTACAATCTAAGGTGCCACATATATCTAAAACTCATTCTCATAGTAATCCAATTTTTCTTACCATATTTGGACATATATCTACTCACAACTTTCATTACATGTCCAATGTCGAGTATATTATATACTATTGTGCATGCATGAGGCTACCAACAACACTAGCATAAAGAACCTAACACATTTCCTCTATTTCCTCTTCTATTTTAGGATATTTTTCAAAAAATAACTTTTTACTAATAGAAAATGGAGTACTCACATATTCACTATCATGCATCCCAAATCTTCACAAAATTATCTCCTTTTTTCATGTAATTATGGTTTTATACATTTAACACAAATTTTTTAAATTTTCATACCCGAGAAAATAAATTTCACAACACCAAGATCTTTCATGTCAAATTTTGAAGATAATTAAGAGAACTAAATTGATCATTATCATATTGTTATCAATTAATAAAATATCATTTGCATACAACACTTGAGAATAATTTTTTTACCTTTCTATTTAAAATACACATTAATTTACTTAGATACAATCTAGCGCAAGTCTAGCAAAACATACTTGCCAAATTTTGATTCTATATCCTTGGTGATTGTTTAAAACCATCAAGAGGGTTTTTAATCTTTCAACTTAAAACATTATAGTTGTGCAATGTAAATTTATTCTTCAAGCTCACTATGTAAAAATGTTGTCTATATGTTCATATGTTAAATTTCATCAACAATAGCTAAAAAATATCATTGAAGATAGTTTTATAATAGGAAAAAAATCTCCAAAAATAAATTTCTTGTGCCTAAGAGAATCCTTTTGCCACTAAATAATCTTCATAATTATCTAATTCCATATTATACTTATTAAATAATCATTTACAGCCAAGTATTTTTCTTCCAAGAGGTAATTTAATGAGGTCCCAAGTCTATTTTTTTATCTAAGGACTACATTCATTCCTCCATACCCTCCTTCCAATGTTTTCTTTCATTTGATCCAAGTGTCTCCTTAATAGTTTTGGGTTCTTCATCAATAGTAGATAAATTTGATAAATGAGATGCATAATAAAAATTAGGATCTCTATACCTTTTTAGTTTTCTTCTTACTCAATCTTGACAATCTCTTCAAAACTAGAATATCTAGTTTTACGTCCTCTAAATTTGTATCCTTCGATTCTACATTTTACGGTTCTTGATTCATCTTGTGTATTTTTCTTTTTTAATTTATTTAGACATAGATTTAATCTCTTATGATTCAAGATGACTTTTCAAGTTATTTCATTGATTTTTTCCCCTATTTTGGAGCCCTCTTTCATTCTATATAAATTACACACATTTCATTTTCTACATTTCTAGGTTCCACAATTCATATCCTCTATTATTAGTACTTTATCCCATTAATAAGAACTTTTTTAGTTTATAGTATAGCTTAAACCTTTTTTTCTTTGGGAATATGCATATAAACGTCACAATAAAAAACCCTTAAATGTTGGAGGGTGGGGGAGCTCTTACTCTTCTATGATTCCTATGGAGTTTTATCCAAGAAATTTGAGGTGGATGACCTATTGATAAGATTAAAAATTGTTACTACCTTTCTTATATAATTTTTCGTCCAAACCCACAACTAAATATGATTGAATCATTACCCCTAAGAGCTCTTTTCATTCATTCAATAACTCCATTCTACAATGGTAGATCTAGGGAGTGACCATCTTTTGCCTTTTTATCCTGCGTTGCCTACAAAATTATTCAAATGCATCTAATCAATATTCTCCATGATTATCATTTCTCAAAACCTTGATTACCTTTTCTCTCTATTTTTTTAACAAGATTTATTAAACTCTTTAAATTTATTTAAAACTTCATGATTATTAATTTTAAAATATGCTCAAATATTTCCTCAAAATTTATCTATAATGATAACATTGTGCATAAATTTTATTACGTGGTGGAATTTTTTCTCATCTAAAAATATCACTATGCACTAAATGTAAAATTATTTTAGATCTTGTAGCACTACTAGGAAGTTTCATGTTACTGTGCTTGTCAAATACATGTTATTCAAATAATTGAAAGTTTAATGGGAAATAATAAATTCCTTTAGTCATACTTTTGGTTTTTAAATTGCAAAGACCTTTTCTCTCTAGTATGGCCCACATGTTGATACCACAACATTTTATTTCCAAGTAGTGAATGAATCTGATTTGCAATATTATTAAATTTAGGAACATGAGAGGTATTGCACTAACAACTTCTTGCTTGCCTCAAATTTAAATAGTGTTCCTAAAAGGAATCATTTTGCTAATATCATAGCACCATGAATCATTTTCTATATATATCCTTATTAAGTGCTACCTGCACACTAACATCATTCAATTTTCTTACAAACATTACATTTCCTACTAAATTTGAAATTATGTGTAGAATTGATAAGTAGGAGGTATTTCCACAGTGTGTCAAATTGTGATATTGCTATCAGGATTCAACTGCACATAGTTTTACGGGTCAAACTCATTGACCCATGGTTCATGAGTAGTATTTCACAAGAATTCATATCTCATGATAATGAATGGTTCACTTAGCACTCATTGCATCTAGGTGATGCTCATAAAGGTGAAGCACTAGGCCTTCCCGAGAGGTCACCCATCCCAATACTACTCCATCTCAAGCACGCTTAACCACAAAGTTCCCCAAGGTTAAGCCCACTTAGCTTGCAACCCCATTTGCAAAACCTTCAACAAGTGTTGTGCCTTATGAATTATTCATTATAGAGCCCCTTTAGTTCATCAATTGATAAGTAGGAGGTATTTTCCATAACGTGTCAAATTGTGATATTGCTATTAGGATTCAACCATGTAGTTTTACGGGTTAAACTCATTGCCCCATGGTTCATGAGTAGTGGTTCACAAGAACCCATATCTCATGATAATAAATGGTCCACTTAGCACTCATTGCATCTAGGTGATGCTCATAGAGGTGAAGCACTTGGCCTTCCCGAGAGGTCACCCATCCCAGTACTACTCCAGCTCAAGCACGCTTAAGCTATACATCCTAATTAAATGCTACCTGCACACTATTGATTTTCATGTGTAGAATACTAGGAATACTTTTACTTTTTCTATCTTTTATCCTCAACTTCGTTCTTCTTTAACATATAATCTTATATGTTGAATCATCTTCTAAGTCTACTTCAATTCTATTGATTTTCATAATCATTGAACCACTTCTTATGAGAAGTCACATGAAAGGAAGAACTTGAGTCTATTGTCCATAAATCTTGGCATCTAGCTAAGCGCACCAACCAAAAATAGATCCTTTGAATAATAATTTGATGCCTTTGATTTTGGATCGAGAAGAAGCATCTTCAAATAACTTACCATAGTACTTATAATTTACATAACTAGATCATCCCATGAGTTAGATTTTTTTTAAAAAAAGTGAACATTTATCCTCATCATCTATGCTAATTTTGATAGAATGCAATCGAATTACCATAGTATTGAAGGAATTTATTTGTTTAGCCATGAAGTCACCATCATTCATTTGCAATAGATATAACTTATTTTGAAGAAAAAAACACCAAAAAATTTCCTTGAATTAGAATCCCTAACTTCTCTCATAGCTCCTTTGTCATGGCTTCTATCAATACATTTAACAAACCAAATTTGATAAACATAGTTCGATTGAACTCCTTGTCTTTAATCTACTAATATTTGTCCTTTATAGCTAATGACTTTGTTGTAGGTGTTCTTATTGATCTCTATCATCTATCAACTAGTAGATCTTCCAT
Organism: Sequoiadendron giganteum; assembly: GCA_007115665.2. Lineage (NCBI taxonomy): Eukaryota > Viridiplantae > Streptophyta > Pinopsida > Cupressales > Cupressaceae > Sequoiadendron > Sequoiadendron giganteum. The sequence continues at coordinate 17,836,170 of CM021109.1, forward strand.
TAGCTTGCATAACTCAAAATGCTTTCCATTAAATTTTTCACTCTATTCTTGTGCTTCCCATGATTTTGATTCACACACACATCCACATGTGTATAGCTCCCACTATGAATTTTTTTATCATATGCAAAAGAAGCTCTAAACCTAAAAAAAACTCAAAACAAGCTTTGATATCACATGTAGAGAAAATGAAGCCTAATAAACCTATACAATAAAAACCGTACAAATACAATTTAAGATAATAGAATAATATATAAAATAAACTACACACAATATTTCACTTGAAAAAATATTTCTAAATAAAACTCACAATAAAAAATAAAACTAATTAACTCTATCTTGATCATTAAACATAAAATATTCTTTAACACGTTTCCAACAAAATGGAACCCCTACACCCTAAGTTATTCGCTATAACCCTTACAAAGACCGAGTCCTAGTGGCTTTCCTTTCCTTTTTTGGTCAAGATTCTTCTTGATAATACAAGAACAGTACTTGGGGTGCTGCTGAAAAGGAAAATAGGTGGGACAAATCTCCACTGGACTACATTATGGAAGCTACTTTTTAAAAGATAGGCCAGAAGAGATTCTTGTGGCACATCCATAATTTTTGGAAGTTAAAGTGTGAACTCAGTGGTTCACAGAAAACATACATTTTTTCTACAATCTATAGAATCGTTTCTTAGCAGTCAAGTAATACAAGCAATGGCTAATGCACGAAAAAAGATGTCAACAATCTTGAGTATTGATGGAGGAGGAGTTAGGGGACTTATTCCTGCCCAAGCTCTTGGATTCTTAGAGGCCAAACTTCAGGTAACCAACAACAAATATCTAAATTTGAATTAATTAAAAAGAATATCGTTGCAAATTTTTGGATTAGATTGTGTCAGTATTTTTAGCATCAACGTTTCAGATCACATTCCGTGATCCATCATAGGATGAAAAAAAGAACATGAGAAGAAAAATACTGACACAATCTAAATCCAGAAACTTAGAACGATAATCTTTATAGATTGTAGAAACTTGTTCTCTTTAATTAAAAGAAAGTTAAAAAGTTAAACATCATTTTCTAGTTCTTTTAATTGCAATGTTTTTTTGGGATAACATCAAGGAATGGGTCAAAATTCATTGAGTATTCACTTCTTCTGTTATCAATATATTTTTGTTTTGTAGGAATTAGATGGTGCAGATGCCAGATTAGCAGACTATTTCGATCTCATAGCAGGTACTAGCACTGGAGGACTGATGGCTGCTATGATAACCTCTCTAAATGCTAACAAACGTCCCCTGTTTTCTGCCAAAGAAGTTACTGACTTCTACTTACGGAGACTTCCTGAAATTTTTCCACAACCATCGTTAGTATATGCTCTCTAGTTGGTATTCTTGTATTGATCTTGCAATATTTTTACTGTATGAGTCTGATGTAAATTAGAATGAATGTTTGTAGCCTTTGGAATTTCTTTGGACCAGCCACAAGTCTGTTCTATGGCTGCAAATACTCAGGACAGTGCCTCCGCCAGATCTTTGATGAGATGATTCCTAATCTACGTCTTAACGAGACAATCACCAATGTGCTATTACCCACTTTTGATATGAAGCTGCAGCAACCAGTCATTTTCTCCACCTTTGAGGTCAAGTTTTTTGTTATATTATTTTTTATTGTTTTAAAGACTGTAGAAATCGGGTAGTCCCAGTTATAAACTGCGGTGTATCTGATAAATATTTTTCACGTGATCGATGACGTTGGTGTGACACATCTTTTAATACCATGGAGACGGAAGAGACTGGACCTCGTGTCCTCTCACCTTCAACAAAATGCTTTAATCAATTGAACCAGAACCCCACCTCTTAAATCTCTTGCTATATTAACAAAGTGTTTGCACCACAATTTTCTAATGTGTTTTACTTCATCTGCAGTCTTTAGGTTGGTGCAATTCAGTTTACAGGTCTGAATCTGATTGATTGAATACCTTATATTATGCTTGCAGGCAAAGGAAAATGCTCTCAAGAATCCATTTCTAAAAGATGTATGCATTGGTACATCTGCAGCTCCTACTTTCCTCCCACCTCACTACTTTACAACATATGATCAATCCTCTCGAAGTTCTAGAAATTTTCACTTGATAGATGGAGGAATCGCTGCCAACAATCCTGTAAGTAAACATGATCAAATGAAATGAAACCCATTGAAACTTTACTAAGCTGGGAAACCTAAATATCCATTTGAGATCTATTAGACTACCAAGTACATATGTCGTTGGAGCCATAATGTTGCACAGAAAAAAAATCATCTATTTTGGAAAATTAGAAAAATCTTAGTACAGTGTAAATTGTTAGTCAAACTCATTTTTATTAATCCCTACTTTCTGTAATTAAAATTATTAGTTATTGATAAAAACAGATTTTGAAAGAGTCTGGACCTTATACAACAAATCATCTATTAATAAAAAGTTAGAACTAGCAAATCAATGAAAATAAAGAAAAATATTGGCTTGAGAATATTTCTTGCTTTGTACTTTGCCAATTGTTTGATTGATCACTAGCTGGGAGAATTCATCTTTATTTTAGGATTGTTTCAGACATTCCCTTTTACTTTTATTTCTTTTCTATGGCTCTTTAGTCAAATCAGATTCTTTTATTTATTCTTCTCCCACTTTTACCTTTGTGGGCACCATGATGATGAAATAGTCTGTTTTTTGTCATGTATTTATTGGCACAGTGATTAATATCATCATTCATCAGAATTTTTTATTAAAATTATTGATGCAGACTTTGTTAGCAATAAATCAAGTAACAAAAATGCGTCTGAAGGAGAATCCGGAATTCATAAACACTAGACCTCAGGTAGATAATGATTATTATCATATTTTGATGCTTGAATATATTATCTGTTTGAGAAAAAAAGATAAAGCAGATTTATTTATTTTGGCTAGGATTATGGAGAAATATTGGTTCTTTCACTTGGAACTGGACAAGAAGATTCACAAAGTATAAGCTATGATGCCAAAGAGGCTGCTCAATGGGGTGGTTTGGGATGGATTCAGAATAAGGGTAGAGCTCCAATAATAGATGTCTTCATGAATGCCAGTGCAGATATGGTGGACATATACATGGCTAATATGTTTCAGTCTGGTTTCTACAAAGGAAACTATCTCAGAATCCAGGTACTTTACAAGACCTTAAAAATTTGAACTTCTTTTTAGTATTCTATATTTAAATTAGTTTTAATGTTGATTCTCTCTAATCATTTAGTTTTATTTAGGAAGCAAATTTAAGTGGAGATGGAGTAAGTGTAGACTGTTCATGCAAAAATAACCTTGAGAATCTTGTGGACATTGGGAAGAAGTTACTGGATAAGCCTGTGAGCAAAGTGGATTTAGAAACTGGCAAGTTTGAAGAAGTTCAAAACGAGGGTACCAACAAGGATGCATTGACCAGGTTTCATCATTTATATCCAGTAGTTAGTTGTAGATTTCTTGAATCAAAACTTAATATTTTCTTGACTAAAATTTCTTTATGTTATAGTAGTCAATGCTCACAACAATTGCTTCTTTGTAATTAACAGATTTGCCAAATTGCTATGGGAAGAGAAGAAAAACAGATCATCCTTGTAATCATATCAGAATAGTAGATTTCTAAGTTATGATTACATTCAATAATATATGTAATTTTGCAAAGAGATGGACATCAAATTTTTCAATATAAAAAATTGTTGAAGTGTTATGGCTACCATGTCATGTTAGACTTATTTTTTAACATATATTGATGAATGATATTTTTTTATAATCTTACCAATATAATTGAGGATTTGCTTTTTCTAATTATGAAAAAAAGAAGTTACAATTACGTTTATAATTAGATAAATATCAATGTAGAGGCAACCAAGAAATAGAAGGTATCTACAAAGTATAATATTATAAAATAAGTTTAAATTATTGTTAAAAAATAATTATTTAAAAACAAATAAATAAGTAAATAAAAATAGTTATTCACATATAGAGGGATGTTGAATATAAATAATATAATATAAAACAAAATATATAACATTTTATAGGTTTAAAATGATAAAACTAATAGAATATAATTTCTAGTATTGAAAAGACATTAAATATTTAATCATAAACACAACATAAAATAGGAAGAAATTAAAAAAAGCAAATAAACCAAAGTGAACTTTTATCCATAAATAGTATATTTTTTTAGATGTGGGCAAACGTAATGTAAAATAAGTTGGAAATATAGTTAAAAAATTAAAATCTCTTAAATTGTTTTATATGATTTAAAATTACTTTTCTCCATCTCCCCCATGATTGTTCTTTCATGGAATGTAAGGGGGTTGAATAGCACCTCCCGTCAAAAGACTATTCATGATCTGGTTGTTGTCCATTCTCCGGACATTTTTTGTGTTCAGGAGACTAAACTTTGACCAGTTGATTTCATGCTTCAGTGTGCTTCTCGTATCTGGTATTTTGGTCAGTGTCAATGCATTGGTTCTCAGGGGAGTTCTAGGGGTTTGGCTATTTTTTGGTATCCAAGAAAGATTGCTCCACTTTGGTGGATTTCAGGTCATTCTACTATTTCCATGGTTGCCTCTTCTTTGGAAATAGGTGAGGCCATTCTAGTTACTAATGTTTATGCCCCGACTGATATTTGTGGAAAACTCCAGCTTTGGGCTCATATAAGGTATGTTAGATCATGTGCTCCATATCTTCCTTAGATCTTAGCCGGTGATTTTAATTATGTGTTGAGCTTGGAGGAGAAAAGAGGTGGCCTGCTTCAGCTTGGGCCCACTTCTGATTTTTTTCAGGAGAAGGGTATGTGCAGAATCATGATGGGCCAAAAAGTGGCAATATGTAAGTGATATGATGGCCCATGTGGCTGACGAATTTTTTTTACCCAAAATTGATGAAACAAAAAGGGTTTTTAAAGGATATTCTCAGCTTTCCACCAATATAAATTATGTTTTACTTTGAATTTAATAATTAATTATTATTCATTTTCTATTCAAGAATTACGACTAAAGTCCTGATTGATAGGCTGATTGAAAAATATTTATAGCTTTCAAATAATATTATATTTTTTGAATCTGAAACATCCGTCACATTCTATGCTTTGCATACTATAGGATAAAAAAAAAAATCATTGAATTTCATGAAGTTTTGACCAAGTTAAAGTGGTTAGACATACGAGTTTTTATATTTTTTAAAAGTTGTAATAAAAAAATCATAATTAATTATTTACTTAGAAAAAAATTACAAAAAAATATGCATCACATCGGGATATGAGTTCTCTACTTATATTTAAAATATTATAAAAAAATATTATCATTTTATTGTGGTTAGGGTGGTCAGACAGACACCTACTTCCTATTTTTTCCTCGAAATTTAAGTACTACTCCATTGAAATTTCAAATTTTTACCAAATAGATTTATTTATTTTTTAAATAAACCTAGTAGTTTAGAAACTAAGTTCAATTTTCTACAGATTCTATTCTTACATATTTTTGAAATAATATAGATAACTTATTCAAATTTTTATGTCAAGTTGCCTAACTCTGATTTTTTTAATTTTATTGCCACTTAAGGGCCTTTTTTTTCCATGATGATCCTGCACATACCCAAAATGTGAATTTGTTAGCTTTAATTGATGTCAAGCCTTCCAATGGGGTTTTCACTTGGAATAATAGATGGAGTGGAGAGGAAGCGATCTCTAAAAGATTGGATAGATTTCCTGTTTCTATTTTTGGGTGGGAGGTAGATTGGTTACTGGCTCTGAGATTCTTAATTTGAGGGGTTCTGATCATTGGCCAATTAAACTTTATGTAACCTATTTTACAGCTCCCAAGAATCCTCCCTTTAAGTTTCAGCTTATGTGGCTTTGGGAGTCTTCTTTGCATGATCTTATGGCCCAATGGTGGTGTGATGGCAACCCTACTTATGGTACAACTATGTACACCTTTGTTAAGAAACTTTAGTATGTTAAATTTCACCTTAAGAGATGGAATATGATGAGTTTTGGAGATCTTAAGGTTATGAAGAGGAATGCCCAGGAGCGCCTTGATATGATTACTTGCCAAATTCGGGATTTTGGTTTCTTAGATGCTTTGGGTCAAGCAGAATCCTAGGCTGCGAGAGTTGTGGAGGAGTGGGAGCTCCAAGAGGAGATTTTCTGGAAGCAAAAGGCTTGGATTGATTGGCTTTAGGAAGGGGATAGGAATACTGCTTTCTTCCATCATTTTGTGCAAGCTTGTCGCAATAGAAGTTGTATCTCCTCTCTAGTCAATGCGGATGGGATCCATATTTCTTCTTTGCAAGCTTTGTCTCATGAGGCTAGACAGTTTTATTCTGCTCTATTTTATGAGGATTTTCCCCCTATTGATGATGAGGAGAATTTGATCCTTGCTTGCATTCCTTCCCTAATCTCCAAGGAGGTGAATGATTTCCTCATCCACCCGATTTCTTTGTCTGAATTGGAAGAGGTTGTTTTTGGGATGAATAAAGGTAAAGCTCCTGGTCCGAATGGTTTTCCAGTTGATTTTTTTTAGGAATTTTGGGATATTATAAGTTTGGATTTGTTGGAGGTTGCCCGAGAATCTCTTTGCAGTAAGTAGATGCTTCGTGCCTTGAACTCTACTTTTTCTGGTTTTCATTCCTTAAAAGGAAGGGGTTGATCAACTTGAATTCTTTCGACCTATTGCTCTCTGTAATGTGGTGTACAAAATTATTACTAAATTGATTGCAGAGAGGCTTAAATTTTGTCTTCCTTTTGTAATCTTTGAGGATCAAGGAGGTTTTGTGGCAGGTAGACAGATCTTGGATGGGGTGGTGGTTGCCTCTGAATTTATTCACTCTATGGCGACTTCTAAGGAGAAGTCTATGCTCATCAAGTTGGATATGGCCAAAGCTTATGATACAGTTAAGTGGTGTTTTTTGTAGAGAATTATTTTAGGCTTTGGTTTTAGTCCAGATTGGGTCAGTTGGACTATGAGTTGTGTTACCTCTTCCTCTTTTTCTGTTCTTATGAATGGGGAACCTTCTGAGATTTTTGAGGCTTCCAAGGGCCTTGGGCAAGGAGATCCTCTTTCCCCTTATCTATTTATTATTATGGTTGAGGATCTGGGAAAATTTCTTAAGTCGTGGGTTTCCCAATGTAGGATTCAAGGTTGGTGTTGGGGCAATAGGTTATCGTAGCTCTCTCATCTTTAGTTTTTGGACGACGCTTCTCTTATGGGGAGGGCTCGCCTTCAGGAGGTTGTTTCTTTTAAGTGGGATTTGGATATTTACCTTGTTGCTTCAGGTCAAAAATTCAATGAGCATAAGTCTTCTATCTTATTTTTTAATACTCTTCAAGCTATTCAAAGGAAGATTGCTCATATTTTGAGGTTTCGGATTGGGTCTCTTCCCTTTGTCTATCTGGGAATACCTCTTGCTGTTGGTAGGCAACCCAGGTCTTCTTGGCAAAATTTTCTTGATAAGTTACGTAGTAAAGTCGATCATTGGACTCATCATTAGCTTTCTACTGCTGCAAGAGTGACTCTTCCAATCTTTGTTATCCAGGCTCTCCCTATTTATAGGTGTTTTATTTAGGCGTCTCCTTTGTATTTCCCGAGGGAATTTGATGCTATCTCACAAAAAAATATTTGGAGTGGTAACTTGTAGTCGGCTAAGTGGAGTCTTGTTAAGTGGGAAATGGTGTGCAGGCCATAGAAAGAGGGAGGCCTTGGATTGTGTTATGTTATTTTGAATGGGCAAACTCTTGCTGCCAAGCTACATTGGCGTTGGTGAACTAGTCAACATTAGCTTTGGGCTCGTATTCTTACCCATAAGTATCTTAAGGATGTTAACACTTTTGATGTTCCTCGTTTCCCTTTAAAAGGAGGGGGGTCTATGATTTGGAATACCCTCAAATCAGGGGCTCAGTTGGTTAAGAAGGGGTATTTTTAGATGTCATACGGGTTCTCAGACTCTTTTTTGGTGGGATTCTTGGGATGGTCATCCTCCTGTTCTTTCTGTTTACACTCACCTCCAGTCTCTTTATGATCATTTTACTGTTGTAGGATGGAATATTGTTGAGCATTATAAGTTTTTTTGGAATATTGAATTGGCTACTAGCCTTAGATGGAAGCACTCATCACATTGGACGCTAGGAGGATCAGAGGAGGATAGGCAAGAGTTGGCTCAATTTCTTGCTTCACGGGAATGCAATTCCTTGGCGGGGCAAGATGTCTTCGCTTGGAGTAACAGTGATCTATCTGGTAAGTACTTTATTTCAGCAACTTATGGTGAGTTGGTTAGGCAAGCATTTGGGGACATTGAGGTTCCTTGGTGGAAGCAAGGGTGGAACAAATTTTCTTGGCCCAAGTACAATTTTTTATGTGGCTGGTGGTCCAGAATTGGTGTCTTGGGATAACTTGTGCAAGAGAGGGTTCTAGGGAACCTCGATGTGTGTTTTGTGATGTAAAACTGATGAGAGTGTCTCTCATCTCTTCTTCCAATGTTCCTTCTCTAGGAGGCTTTGACACCTTTGATGGGTTGTGTGGAACTAGGCTTGCTGGTATGTTTCTTCTTTGGCAGAGTTCTTTTCTCAATGGAGGAAGGCCCATGTTAAGACCTCTTTTATCAAGTTACTTGGGCTCTTGGACCAACTTTTATTATCTGGCATATCTGGCTGTAGAGGAATCATAGGGTTTTTCAAGATGTGAAGTTATTTGTCCAACATTTGTGGTGGAAGATTCTTCATTCTTTGGGAGAAACTATTTTGGCTAAGTGTGACTTGGTTGAGGGCGTGGATCCGGGAGAGGTTACCTGTTGCACTCATCTCAATCTTCCTCTTCGGAGGGGTGTTGTTCAGCTCATGTTGGTCAGATCATGAGAAATATATGTCAACATCCTCTTTAGAAGATAAATAGGGAGGGGCATTGGTGTCCTCCTCCTCATGGTGTGTTGAAAATCAACACATATGGTTCTTCTCATGGAAATCATGGTCATGTTGGCATTGGAGGTGTTGGGCGGACTAGTTCTAGGACTGTGGAGTTTATGTTTTATGTTTATAAGGGTTGGTATACTAACAATGTGATGGAGGCTCTTGCCATTTTATGTGTTGTAGAGCATGGTTGTGGTCTTGGGTGGAGACAGATAATTTGTGAATCTGATTCTCAGGTGGTGGTGACTTTGCTAAAGAGGCAATAGTTAGAGGATGTCAGTTGGCATTTGGCTGTTATTATAAAATAGATTCTTAATCTGTGTGCTTCCTTGGATTCTATGTATTTCTATCATATTCCTCAAGAATGGAATGGGGTTGCAGATTGTTTGGCTAAATGGGCTTTTGATCATTTGCAAGATTGGAATATTGTGGAAAGGGTTCAATTGCCCCAGGATTTGTCACAAAAGTTGGATCAATTAGTGGAGATAGACAGGGATGTGTAATGCCCTTGCTTTTTATTGTTCTTTTTTCGTTTGAATAAAATTTTACCCCTCTTTTAGTCAAAAAAACATCAAACAATATTAAGAAAAAATATCAATGACATGAGATTGTCATAATTATGGGTAATAGCTAGGAGCTCCTTAGTAAGAACACAAAAATCACCATAAAAGGACACAATTGAACCACCATCACTTAAAATCTCTTTTTTAACCTCCACAAAGCTCATGAAAATATGGAGATCACCATCCTAGGATTCTCTTTCACCAAGCCTATGTTAGAGTAATCATGCATTAACTAATAATTAATTAATCTTTAATTAATTATTAGGCTAATTTCTTCTCATGCACTTAAGATAAACTTAGGAGTGTTTTTTGTTAACTAGAGTGAGATTTTTATTCAATCATTCTATCTTATCACATAGGATGACAACATTTGTCACAGTCTAATCCCTTTGTCATTTAGGGTTTCTCTTATAAATCACTCTATCTCTTTGTATTATTTCATTCTATAAGTTTTTCTAGTTGAGGATATAGCAAATTATTGTTTGCGGCTCTCTTGTATGGAAGGTGTTATTGTTCATTTTTTGATCCTACGTCTCATGTTATTCAGAATTCTAATTGGTATTAGAGCTTGGATTCATCAAGCCCCTTCTCCATTTTTGAGTTTTTTTCTCAACTAGGGTTATAGGAGCAAATATTAAATCTTCATCATTTTTTGCAATTTTTAGAGGGGCAATTTTTTGGTGTATTTTGGCACAAAAGGAACATCACCATTGCATTTAGGAGGCTAAACTGAAAATTTTGACTATAAATTTTCCCTATTTCATTGACAAGAGCTTATGAGGAATTTTTTTATTGAAAGGTCAAGTATGACCCCCCAAAAATCCATACCGTGCGACTTTATTTCAAATATATATATATATATAAAGTATCATTGCACTTTATAAATAGCACATAACACTTGTAAAAGGGGTGTTGTTGACACTCCACCAGCAAACAACCTAAAGTGGCCCAGAGCGGCAGCAAGAACCATCAGTGTACCACTAATCTCTTTACCCCCATAAGCTCAAAAAAGCATTTGGTCACCTCTATGACCATAGGCTTTGCCTTTATCGCTCGAGTGTCGATGCCAACCCCCACCATAGTCACTTGTGTGCCTAGGCACTTCAACTCTAGCCTACGCAAGACTTAGCGCCCCCTGTAATCACATGAGTGACCAATGGCTCAAAATTCAGCCCCCAAATCCCAACAATAGGTCACCCATGCAACTAGGGGCCAAAAATTTTAGCCCCCAGATTGTCCTCCAAAGAAAATTTGAATAGCTTCTACGAAATTGGGCATAACTTTTGCCTCACTTGTCCATTTTTTACAAATAAAATATCGTTGGAAGCTAGTTCCAAGCCTATTCTTGTGATGCAGTATATTTTTCCATATTTTACACCATTAATTTTATACAGGTTGTGGAAGTTAGATCTTTACTTTTATGCTTGTGGGGTCTTAAACTAGGCATACAAACTTCATTTTTTGCAAATGAATAGGCATTGGAAAGGTATTTTCATGTTATACATAACCATGCAATCCACTTTTTAAAAAAAATCACCAAGTACATAGAGATTTATCTAATGCAATTTTTATTTTTTAAGTTTTTCTACTCTCAAAGTTACATTAGGGTTTGGTTTTTCTTATTGTGGGGGGGAGGGAGGATATGTTTTTTCTTTCAGCATCTATATACATCAAAGAATAGAAAATATCTCCCACACACTATTTTGAAAACCTCAACCATCATGGTGGACACCTCTTCAATTAAACATCTTATGCCACACAACTATCATATCTGGAAAGCTTTGATGACTAGATTGTTCATGTCAAAGGGTTTTTGGTCCACTTCGAATGAAGTGCAACCAAACTAACTCATCAATTTAAGATACTTTAGCATAAGAACAAGATGGATGAGGCTATGGGACTGATTTCACTGCAGGTTTTAGACAATCTCTTATTTCATATTGAATCTTGGACCTCTCTGAAGGATATGTGGGAGAATTTCAAAGATATTTTTGGCACCATCAATGAGTTTTGATCTCTAAATATTGAGACAAAATTGAGATCACTTATACCTAATTCTTTCCCCACCATTGAGGACTTCTTGCAAAAGTTTAAGTCACTTAGATCTGTTTTGCAAGGTTGTAGGAAGAATAAAACTGATAAAGAGTGTTGTTTCTTGATCCTGACTAATCTTAGAGTTCCATTTCAAGTCTTCTCTTCTACATTTTACTCTACTGTGGATGTATTATGTACTGGATTTACCATGCCAACTTTTGAGGAATTTTGAGTGTTTGACTCATGAATAAGCAAAGTTGACTCAATTTGATTCTCTTTCCTATTCCAGAACCTAGGCATTGGTAGCATAGACATCCAAAGGGAAAGACAAAAAGACAAAATCCCAAGATAGATACTTCATCAAGTGAGAATTCCTCCAAACCATCTCATAAGTCAAAACAATAACCTCAAACCACTCATTGATATGATAATTCTTCTAAGTCTAGCGAGTCTTCCTCCGAGATGAAGAAGCAATCAAGTGAAACTTGTAGTTTTTGTGGTAAGGAGGGACACCTAGTCACTCGATATTGGAAGAGATTATAGCATTTAGAGCAATCCATGTAGCATTATAACATCTCAAACCCTAAGTATTCTTCCTTATTTACAGGTAAATATCATGCTCTTTATGCACAGGCCTTACCTTTTGTAGCTCCATGAATACTTTATTTCAATGCAACACATTGCATGATGCACTCTCAATATTTGGTCTCATCCCTTTCAAATTGTAATATTACTCATATTGTAGTAGTGGATTATACACAGCTTTCAATTTTGGGCTCGGGTATTGTCACACTTGAGGGTGGCTTTCTTTAGGAGGTTCTTATTGTTCCTGGTATCTCCACCAACCTTCTTTTAGTGTATTATATTTACCAATCTAGCATCAGTAAGACAAACGATTTTACCTTACATGATGTAATTATTTTTTATCTTCATGATCCCAATATTATTGTGGTCATTGGGAGTGTTGATTATTCCTCTCATTTATACCAATTTGATGGTTTTGAGAGTTCATTTGTCTTAGGTTTATCTTTTATAACACATGCAAATATTGTGAGTAAGATTTGGCATGAACATTTTAGTCATGTCAACTACAAATATCTCCAGCAAATGATTACACATGCATTGGTGTTAGGGCTCCCTAAGATTTCCTATACTAATGGTGTTTGTCAAGGATGTGCTCTTGGAAAACATCACCAGGATTCTTTTCCTACAAGTAGTGCTACACATGTTAAGGCACCCTTAGAGTCGGTACATAGTGATGTCATGTCATTTTCAACTACTTCATTTTTAGGGTTCAAATATGTGCTCACATTTATTTATGAATTCTCTAGGTGTACATGGGTGTACTTTCTTAATTATAAGAGTGATGTCTTTGATTCTTTCAAGATCTTTAAGGTATTCATGGAGAAGAAATCTAGTCTTTCTATCAATAGGATACATATAGATAATGGGGTGAGTATATCAATTAGGATTTCAAGAAATTTTGTACTAAGAATGGTCTACAATATTAGCTTACAGTTCCATACAACCCTTAGTAGAATGGTGTTGTTGAGTGAAAGAATAAAAATTTATGGGAGATGGCTAACTCTATGATTCAGTCACAAGATATGCATTCTTCTTTTTGGACTGGGGTAGTTAATTATGCTAATTATATCCAGAATCATATGCCTCACAAGTAATTTGATGACTTTTGAGGAGGATTGGTCCCATGTCAAGCTTAATGTATCTTCATTTAGAGTTTTTGGTAGTGAGGCTTTGGAATTCATTCCTAAAGCTCATCAAAAAGCCATGAAAATGAAAATCCAACCACTCATATTTGTTGGTTATTGTTAGCAAGAAGAATGGGGAATACAGTCCAAAGATTTGTACCCCAGAACCTCTTATGTAGTCAGTTTATACCTCGAAGGATACAGTAAGATAAATAAGAATTTGTGATAAGCTACTAAGATGAATAGATAAAACCAACTATACTGACAACAAACTAACCATCCATTCATCCATAATACATGCATATATAAACACTTATATCTCCTTATATTATATTAAAACTATATACAAAAGGTAGGTCTTAGTCTTTTCTCTATTGATATCTCTCGTGTATCTCTTTTATTGGTATATATCTATATATCTATTATGTCATCTATTACAATTTATATCATTACTTTGTCTATTATAGACATGACCCTTATGGGGCACCCCTTAACCTATCTTCCTTGTCAACCAAATTCTCCACACTTACTTTGTGGTAGATTACAATAGGTTTTTCTATGTTTCTTGCACCCTACCAACGTCATCCCCCCTTTCAAAATTATGTCTTGTCCTCAATACATGTTTCAGTTACCTGGTAGAATGTGTTTGTAAACCATCTTCAACTACACTAGTGTTGTATCTGTTGTTGTCTAGTTTGTTGCATCACTTTGATGTGTTCTTGTGTGTTTATTGAAACCAACTCTACCTCTACAAGATTTGTTGGGATATGGATTTTTTCAATAAATTTGTTTCAATGGGAAAGATTGAAAAAAGAGTAAAGAAGGAAAATGTGAATTTAATAAATATTAAAGATATTTTGGAAGAATAATTGATGAAATTTAAAAGGTTTAATTCAGAATTGATAGAAAAGATAAAAGAGTTAGGTAAGGATAAATATAAATTATTATGTGAAAAATGAATTGGAAAATTTTATAATAAAAAATGAAGAACTAGAATAAAATTTGAAGAATATGGAAAAGAAAAATAGTTTACAAAAAGATCAAATATCAAATTTGAAAGATCAAAATGATAAATTGGATCAATATCTTATAGCAAGTCAAAAAGAAAATCAGTGCCTAAGTTCTAGTCCTACATTATGTAACATGTCTCATGTGATACAAATGATTTATGCTATTCATTTGATGAATCATTTGATAAAAGTGATAAAGCTAAAGATTATTTTGATAAAGAGTTTAATGTTGGAGATAATGATGATATTGAATCTACAAGCCTTGATAAATGTGATGATAATGACAAAGGATGTTTTCCGAAGGATGTTGGTTTTAAGATGACAAGAATAGTGGGATATGAAAGAAAAGTTTTAAAGATCCAACTATACCATTTGTGACACTAAATAATGAAGGTCCTAAAAAGGAAAAAGAAGATGATGTTACAAGTACAACAAGTTCTAAAAACTCTATTCAAGAAATGCAATGTTCTCATTGTCATACGAAAGGACATAGAAAAGAAATGTGTTGGTATGTTCATCCTTGTAGCCTTTGTGGATTAAAGAATCATTATGAAAAAATGAGTTGGAATAAAAAGTGGAAGAAGGAATCTATGATAGAATGTATACAAATGAATTATGGATGGATTTACGCATCTAATTAGAAAAAGACAACACATATGTTTAAGAGGTTTTACAAGGATAAATATCCATATATAAAATATGATAGTAATCAAGAAAATTTTAAATGTTTGATTAGAGATAGAGCATGCCAAGGGGGTGCTACTAAGGAATAAGTACTATCCCTCAAGGATTAAGGAACTAAAGTGATGGAATAAAGAAGGGAGGAAACCCAAAAAGACATTATTGTTGGGACAAATTAGGGAAAATACTTGGGCAATAAAATAAGGGATGTAAGATGAACAAATTAGTATAAAAAATTAGATGTGGAGAATAAACTAGAGGATGAAAAAGGAGAAAGAGAAGGAATGAGGTAGTTCGTAAAAATGTTGGGAGATCACCAATTGGTAGAACCATTGAGGCCATAGTATAGGGACCTATAAAATATTTTTTTTTTTAGGATTTACTTAGAGTGCACCAGGGAGGTTGTTGATGAGCACACCAATGGGGGTGTTGCTGAAAAGGAATTAAAGCAACCAAAAGGGGATATGGCTAAATAGAGGTAGAGAAAAGGAAAGATCTATAGAATTGATGGATCATGAGGAAACTATTGAGAAACCCTACAAAATTGCAACACCTTATATATTTATGAAATAAAAGTGGAAACAAAAATAGAAGTGAGAAAAAAAATTAAATAAAGGGAAAAGTAATAAAGATTAGAAGAGAAAAAAATCATAAAGTAAGAAATCCTCTGTATCAAGAGACCACATGAGTAAATGACCTTCTTTGTTCACATGACATCACTAGTGCCAATTATATTGAAGAAAACAAAGAAGAACATAGATGAAGAACCATGGAAAGAAAGTCAATCATAATTAACTCTTGAAGGATACAAGTGGTTTCACTAGGTTGTCTTGAGGACAAGACAATGTTTTAAGCCTAGGGAGAATTTTGGTAGGATATAGAGGGTTGTGAGGCACCTCCTATGTCATTTGGGTCATTTCTAGACCCGTATATCCATTATATACCTCTTAAATAACCTTAAAACACCTCTAATATGCCTAAACAAGCTATAAAAGTGTAAAATATAATATAGAAAAAGGTAAATTCATGGGAATAAGATAATTAAGTGTTATTATGAAATTTTATGATGGAAAGGAGCTATGAAAAGGCATTAAGAGGCTATATAAAGAAGGGAAAAGTGAGAGAAAGAGTGTGAAATCATATGGATTAAATATATATGAGAATAAGGAAGTGGGAAGATATATATATGGATGAAGCATGCTGAATAGATTATAAGAAATGTATGAGACATTAAAGTATATTAATATATGATGTTATGGACATATATATATGAAAGTGTATAATTTATTATAATTTGGTCTATACTTCTTGCATATCTAAGTTATCCCTTTCTATTGCATCACATCAAGGTTGACTACATATAACAAGATATTGAACCTTAGACTCTTGTCAAGTCTTTTCTATCCATAGCTATTGTGAGGATGTTAAGGCATACAATTTGTTTGATCTTGATTCCAAAGATGTCTTATTTCAGCAGGATGTCCAATTTGATGAGTGCTTTCCTCCAATGCATTCTTCATCACCAACTTCTCCCTCATTAACTACTACTCTTTCTTCATCTCTTGAGGATGAGGATGATGCCCCAACAATCAATCCACCTCTAGATATTCAACCCTTACCCAAGTGGGCCTAAAATACTATTGATGTAGCTAGATATTTAGCAAGTGATCCTTCAAAATCCTATCACACTCGTGCACAGACATCAGGTGTTAGTCTTTTGAGTCATTCGGTTTCATATGACCCTTAAAAAATTTCAGAGGCAGTTGGTATTCCTAAGTAGGATAATTCTATGGCAAATGACTATTCTTCATTGATGAAGAATAATACTTGGGATCTAGTTCCTCTTCCAAAGGGAAGAAATTTGGTTCAGTGCAAGTGGGTGTACCATACCAGATATGTTGCAAATGGTTCTATTGATAAGTTCAATTTGTTGAAATTCACAAGACAACTGAGAGGGGGGGTAAATCAGTTGTACCAAATTACTTTACTTCTAACCTTAATCAATTCCACTTTAACTCAATATGTTATTAAGTGTAAACATGAAATGTAAATAACATAAGTCAAACACCAAAGACACCATATTTACGTGGAAAACCCAATGAGGGAAAAACCACGGCGAGGATTAACTCGCAATATAGTAATAATGCAATACCAGATACCAAGGCTCACTGCTAGAGGGTTCACTTCCTAGATACAAAGGCTCACTACCTACAATAGAACTCACTGTCCAAAAGGAGGCACATTGCCTACATATAAAGAAAATATAAATAAAGATCCACCACAATAGGTTCCACATAGTCGCAGCTTGATCAAAGGATTGTAGACACCATCAGCTCACTGCTTTTGAGGAATCTAACACATCAAAGTATTGTTGCCTTGATTCGCTCTTACACACTCAAATTTCACACGTGTTCACATACTTCACTTGCTTGTCTTTCAATTTGCAAAATCTTGACTTGCTTTTATACCATCTTCAACCCTAGAAACTTTCTCCAAGGTCGAATATACATTCTTCATTTTACAAACTCAAATCAGGTCAGCTAATCAACATTCCTATGATGGATAAGAATGAGAGAGGACCGATTACATATTTAATTAGGACCCAAAGAACATCTTGGATCAATCATACGCTTCCTTAATTCAATTTAAATCTTTATGTAACGTGTAAAAACTAGGTCGGCCAAACCTAATGAAAACACCAATGATCTTTGAAGTACATGCATCTCTAGCAAGATGATCATACATGGATCACCCAAAATGCTTCACCAGACATTCTAACATCTCTTAGAAACCTTCAGGTACATCCACAACAATTGCAACAATCTTCACTCACAGAACATTCTTCAAGAGTCCATCTGAACCGAGCAGAAAAACACTGAAGCTCCAGAACAAGCCTTTCAAAGCACCAAACCACAGGGACATTTGCCAGAATATATAGAACATCAAGATTAACCTTCTTCCAGATCTACAAGATCTGAAATAAAACACCAGAAGACTATGGAGCAAGAACATTTCTCCCAATCCATAAACAAATAGTTCTCCCAAACTAGTTCACTGACCGGTGAACATATCTTTCACTCTCCATCGATCCAAAAGCAAAAACTTAGGATATATTATCCATTGAAGCTCATGAACACTACTACAGATCCGCATAGGCATAGGATTAACATAGAAGAAATCTAGAGCACAATACAGAGCACACTCAAAACACACACTCAACACTGCCTTCATTATTTCTTAATTTTCTCAAAAGCACTTGGCAATAACACAACTGCAACTTCATAAATATAGTTCCATGTACTCTAAACACTTCTATAGTATCTCAACTATACAAGTACCATCTACAATCACACCAAATTGTGTTGACATCAATGACAACATTAATGAAAACACCACTAAACTTATCCATACTTGCAACAATATCCCCCTTTGTCATTGATGGCGTGAAAAACCATCAAAGACAACATACATAATCTCCTTCTTCTTCTTCCCTTTCTTTTTCAAATTAGATAGCTTGCACAAGTATTTTGGCACTCTCTTCTCCTTACACTTTTTCACATAACTCTCTCCCCCTTTGACATCAATGGAAAAGAAAGGTTTTGCATGAAACATTTGCTATAAAAAACTCTAATCACTCCCCCTAAGGAGTGCACCCACACCACATACTACAATAATGCAACTCTCTACTCCCCCTAAGGAGCATACCACAATCATCAATCCAAACCAGAAAAGAATTTGTGAATCCACTGGACTGATGCACTTCCATGTGCACCTAATTCAAGGAAGGAGGGGCAGTAACCCCTAACTTCCCCATAAGATACTCAAAAGTATCCTTTGGAAGGCCCTTAGTGAATATGTCAGCAATTTGTTCCTTGGTAGACACATATTCAAGTCTAACTTCATTCTGCAACACCTTCTCCCTCAAGAAGTGATACCCAATAGACATATGCTTTGTCCTAGAATGCATCATCAGACTCTTTGAAATTTTTATTGCACTTGTATTGTCACAAAAGATAGAGATAGGCCCATCACATGTTACACCTATGTCTTTCAAATTTTTCTTCATCCAAGTACCTTTGTACAGCAGGATGCTACTGCAATATACTCAGCTTCTACAGTGGATAAAGAAGTTGAATCTTGTTTCTTACTCAACCATGAGACCAATCTTCCTCCAAGGAAGAATGCACCACCACTTGTACTCTTATGTTCATATACACAACCAACCCAATCTGCATCTGTGTAGGCATTCAATGTGAAATCACTATCCTTAGGATATCATAACCCATAATCTAGAGTTCCCTTTAGATATCTAAGTATCCTCTTCATAGCTATAACATGTGTCTCTTTAGGTTTTTCTTGAAATATTGTAACCAAACATACTGCATGCATGATATCTGGTCTAGTAGCAGTAAGATACAACAGTCCACCAATCATGGATCTATACATGCTCTAATCAACTTTAGAAGATTCATCATCCTTACTTAGTTTACATCTGGTTACCATAGGGGTGCAGGCCGGTTTGAAGTCATCCATTCCAAACTTCTTCAGCAATTCCTTAACATACTTATATTGTGAAATGAATATCCCCTTATCAGTTTGATTAACTTGAATTCCAAGGAAGAAATTCAACTCACCAATCATAGGCATTTCAAACTCTTTTTACATCTCTTCTGCAAATTTCTTACACATACCTTCATTTCCACCAAAGATGATATCATACACATATACCACAACAATCAACATTTTTTTTTTCTCAACTTCGAAGTATAGATTGTTGTCAGCGGATCCATTGATGAATCCTTATTGTGTCAAGTGTCTATCCAACCTTGCATACCATGCTCTAGGAGCTTGTTTAAGTCCATATAGTGTCTTTTTCAACTTGCAAACCATGTTCGGTTTGTCTGATAATTGAAATCCTTCTGGTTGTTCCATATACACTTCTTCTTCCAGTTCTCCATTCAAAAATGTAGACTTGACATCCATCTGGTATACTTTGAAATATTTATGAGCTGAAAATGGCAAGAACATCTGAATGGCCTCCATTCTTGCCACCGATGTAAATGGTTCTTCAAAATATTTTCTTTCAACTTGTGAATAAATTTTGCATACAAGTCTTTCTTTGTTTCTTACCACTTCACCATCTCCATCCAAATTATTCTTGAACATCCATTTTGAACCAATTACATTCTTGTTTACTAGTCTAGGGACTAGTTCCCATGTCTGATTCTTTTCTATCAGCTACAATTCCTCTTTCATTGCTCTAACCCAACTCTCATCTTTGCATGCCTCACTCACAGTCTTAGGTTCTATTTTAGAAAGTAAACACAAGTTTACCTCAACCACTTTGCTTCTTTTCTTTACACCTTCACTTATATCTCCAATTATGTGTTCCTCTGAATGATTCTTTTGAACATATTTTGGAGTTTTAGGTGCAGGTTTCAAAATTTCTTCTTCATCACTTTGTTCTTTCTCTTCCTTTTCTTCCTCTTTTATTTGTCTACAAATAGGATCATCTGGTTCAACTTTACTTATTTCTATTGGTCTATGCATAGCTTCATCAAATTTTACATTTTCACTTTCAACTATTTTCCTTAGTCTTTTATTGAAGCATCTATATGATTTGTTGTTATTTGAATATCCAAGAAAAATTCCTTCATCACATCTAGCATCAAACTTTCCAAAATTCTCATCATCTCTTTTAATGTAACATCTGCTTCCAAATACCTTAAAGTATTTAATACTAGGATTCTTACCAGTCCAAAACTCATAAGGAGTCTTTGTGTTGTTACCTTGGATCTGAACTTTGTTAAGAAGTAAACAACAGTGTGGATTGCTTCTCTCCGATACACATTAGGAACATTTTCTTCTTTCATCATGGTTTTGGCAGCCTCTTTAATAGTTTTGTTCTTCCTTTCCACAACTCAATTTTGCTAAGTGGTTCTAGGGGTAGAATAATGTCTCTTTATGCCATGCTCTTCACAAAATGCATTAAACTCACTAGAAGTGGATTCTCTGCCTCTATCAAACCTTGAACATTTGATTCTCAAATTTACCTCATTCTCTACTCTTGCTTTGAACACTTTGAATCTATCTAGAGCCTAAGATTTCTCTCTAAGAAAAGTAACCCATGTCATCCTAGAGTAATCATCAATCAAGAGAATAAAATACCTATCACCATTAAGGCTTCCTTTTCTTGTAGGACCATAAAGGTTTGTATGAATCAATTCCAGCGTTCTGATAGATGATTGATCTTTTCCTTTAAAACTGCATCTTGTCTATTTTCCCAATTGACAACTTCTACAAATAGAATTTGTAGGCTTTGTGATTCTAGGAAGATCTCTAACAACTTCTCTTGAACTGATCCTGACCAGATTATCAAAATTTACATGTCCCATCCTCTAGTGCCATAGCCAACTTTTATTAATATGAGAAATAAAGCATTGACCATCACCACTCTTAAGTTGATATATGTTTCCATGAGTTCTTCTTCCTGTTGCTACCACAATTCTGGGTCCTTTGATGATCTCACAGGTGTTATCCTGAAACACGAGCTTAAATCCTTTGCTACACATTTTCCCAACACTCAAAATATTATGTCTTAATCCCTTAACATAATAGACATTGTCAGTACTATGTTTTCCATCAAAACTAAGTGTTCCTTTTCAAACAATCTTAGCACCAAAATCATCTCCAAACATAACTATTCCTCCATCATACTTTTCAAGTTTAGTGAACTTACTCTTGTCTCCAGTCATATGATTTGAACATCCATTTTCAATTACCCAATAGACTTCATCATGTCTAGCATGAAAAGCAGTCATTAGAGTACCTTCCATCTCATCCTTCTTGCTCTCCAGACCAAATTCGCTTGCACATCTTCCATGGTTAGAAGATAAAACTTTATTTTCCAAGGCTAGAAACAAGAATTCATTCTTATCATCCTCAAAATCAGACTCATCATTAGAAATTCCTGCATCTTCTTTAACATAATACAATTTATTAAACTTCCTATCCTTTTTTTCTTTGTAATTGTTATTATCTTTGTTCTTCTTTTGTGTGTAGCTCTATTTGGACATCTTGAAGCATAGTGACAAATATTTTCACAACTAAAAAATTTAAAGGGAAACATACCTTTGTACTTACCAATACCTTTCTTCAATTTTCTTGTAAAGTTTTCTTCCAACTCTTCTGAACTATCATCATCTAAGTCATCTCCTATCTTGATTGCTTTAAAGGTTGTTTAAGCTTTCTCCTTTTCTCTTCCAAACTTCCTCATCTCAAATGCATTCAAGGTTCCAAATAGTTGCTCCCTAGTAAATGTCTTTGGATCATATGATTCTTCAATAGCAGAGACCTTATCACTATAATTCTCTGATAGAGTCATCAAGATCTTGTAAATTACATCTTCATCTATCATGGTACCACCTTGGTTATTGATTTCATTTTCTAAAAATTCAACTCTTTGATAATAGCTTACAATATCTTCACCCTCTTCCATTCTCAGGTTCTCAAATTTTTGCTTAGCTATTAGCTTCCTTGAAAATTTTACTCTATCATTTCCTTCATAAATATCTTTCAATTTTTCCCATACTTCATAAGTAGTGCCCAAAGAAATAACTTTTGTCCTTTCAGTTCTAGATAAAGCACTAAAAATAGCATACTTTTCCTTTTCATTCTCCTCATAGGCAGAAATCTCATCTGCAGAGGAAGTACCAACAAATGGTTCAACTTACTTTGTCTCTACAACTTTCCAAGTCTTGAAACCAAGAGAAACTAGGTTGTTAGGAAATCATGTCTCAATTTCTAGTTTGTACCTCTGCTTCTTTGGACTTGACGAAAAATTCTTGTTTCAGCCTTACTGCCATACTGCTGCTGTTCTTTTTATGCCTCTACCGCTTTACCACGGCGGTCTGGGCTGCCCCTGGTGGTACCGCGGTGATGGGCTTGGCGGTTACCACCTTACCGCGCATGGTGAGTTTACTCACCGCGGTGGTCGCAGTAGGCGGCTTGCTGCCTGCCTTGCCAGTCATCGCCTTACCATGGTCGGTGAAGGCCCTCACTGCGGTGGCCGCGGTGAAGCCGCCAGGAGTGGCCTGGCGGTTACCACTCCACCATGGGCAGTGGGCCAACACACCGCAGTGGCCGCGGTGAAGCCACTAGCGGCTTGGTCGGTGGTTACCACCGCACCGTGGGCGGTGGATTCTCTCACTCCCGTGTCCGCAGTGAGACCGCCAGTGGTGAGCTTGGCGGTTACTGCTCCACTGCGGTGACTGCGGTAAGACCGCCAGTGGTTTGGCTGGTGGTCACTGCCCTACCGCGCAGTGGCCTGGCAGCCTTCACGGTAGCGAGGTTTGATCGTCAACGGTCCGTCAAACTGCTTACCGCCATACCGCGATCAGGTCGATCGGAATCGGCAGTAGTGCGGTAGATGGCGAGGTGAGCTCGGTCGAGCTCACCACCATACCACCATTGGGTCATGTGAACTCGTCAATGGCGCGGTGGAGACAAGGAGAGCTCAGATGAGCTCAGACCGAGTTTGACTGAGTTGGACTCAAAGTCAAAGAGTGACAGCGAATGAAAGAAGGACACGTGTCATTTTGACAGCAGTTTGATTGGCTAAAGGCCAATGTAGTAAGAGTAGTAATTGCAGGCCAATTTCAGCTGATAACAGGAACCCGATTTGGCTGGCGAAGTTATTGTTGGGTGGCTCGATGCAATCAAGGCAGATCCATTGATTTCTTGGGTGTTCAATGCATGAATTTGGAGGTCGTGGGATTGGTTGAAAGGGTAAATGCGATGAAGACTTGTACAGTCAATGTGAGGTTGACGGATATGTACATGTAAGTTGGAAAGTCGATGTAAGAGAGTGGATTCTTATTGTATACTGCAAGGAAGTATTGTAACAATAAGATAATATCTTGAGAGCTGTTGTGAGCTTATCAAAGAGTGAAGGCTGATATTGTATGTAATATCTTTATTGTTGTAATACAATTGTCTTGACTTGGTGTGGTGGGTTTTTTACCTGAAAAGGTTTTCCCACGTAAATACCTATGTTATCTTAAAATAATAAGCATTCACAGATAACATGTTATCTTAAAAACTGTTTCTAATAGTTTCTTAAAACTATTGAGATGAATACATGAATACATGCTGCATGTATTCATCTCAATAGTTTTAAGAAACTATTAGAAACAGTTTTTTCTCTTCTCCTCTATTGTATTAGTGTTAAGGGAATGTATTCCGCACTATTGGGTCATTAGATCCATCCTTGTTTTCCCTTCATAGGTAACCTCTCATCTACACTTTCCATTCACTGTAATCAACTCCATCAAAAATAAGGATTTGCAACTTGTGCGCCATCCGATCTACCTCAAGTGGTTAAGCTTTTCACCGAGGAACTAGAGCTCTGATACCAATTGTTGAAATGCACAAGACAACTGAGAGGGGGGGTGAATCATTTATACCAAATTAATTTATTTCTAACCTTAATCAATTCCACTTTAACTCAATCTATTATTAAGTTAAACATGAAATACAAATAATAGAAGGCAAACACCAGAGACACTAGATTTATGTGGAAAACCCAATGAGGGAAAAACTACGATGAGGATTAACTCACAATATAGTAATAATGCAATACCAGATACAAAGGCTCACTGCCAAACGACTCACTACCCGGATACAAAGGCTCACTGCCTAGAATAGGACTCCCTGTCCAGAAGGAGGCACACTACCTACAAATAAAGAAAAGATAAATAGAGATCCACCATAATAGGTTCCACACAGTCATGGCTTGATCAAAGGATTGTAAACACATTCAACTCACTACTTTCAGGAATCTAGCACATCAAAGTATTGTTGCCTTGATTCACTCTTGCACACTCAGCTTTTCACACTTGTTCGCACAATTCACTTGCTTTTCTTTCAATTCGCAACATCTTGACTTGCTTTTATACCATCTTCAACCCTAGAAACTTTCTCCAAGGTCGGTTATACATTCTTCATTTTAAAAATTCTAATTAGGTCAGCTACTCAACATTCCCACAACGGATAAGAATGAGAGAGGATCGATTACACATTTATTTAGGACCCAAACAACATCTTGGATCAATCACACACTTCCTTAATTCTATGCAAATCTTTATGTAACGTGTAAAAACCAAGTCAGCCAAACCTAATGAAAAAACCAATGATCTTTGAAGTACATGCATCTCCAACAAGATGATCACACATGGATCACCCAAAAATCTTCACCAAACATTCTAAAATCTCTTAGAAACCTTCGGGTACATCCACAACAACTACAACAATCTTCACACATAGAACATTCTTCAACAGTCCATCTGGACCGAGCAAAAACACATTGAAGCTCTGGAACAAGCCTTCTGGAGCACCAAACCACAAGGACATTTGCTAGAACACAGAGAACATTAGGATTAACCTTCTTCCATATCCGCAAGATCTGAAACAAAACACTAGAAGACTGTGAAGCAAGAACATTTATCCCAATCTAGAAACAAATCGTTCTACCAAACTAATTCACACACCGATGAACATATCTTTCACTCTCCATCGATCCATAAGAAAAAACTCAGGATATTTTATCCATTGAAGCTCATGAACACTACTACAGATCTACACAAGCATAGGATCAACACAAAATAAATGAAGAGCACAATATCAGAGCATGCTCTGAACACACACTCAACACTACCTTCATTATTTCTTAATTTTCTCAAAAGCACTTGGCAACAACACAACTGCAACTTCATAAATATAGCTCCATGTACTCTAAACACTTCTACAATATCTCAACTATACAAGTACCATCTGCAATCACATTGAACTATGTTGACATCAATGACAACACCACCAAACTCATCCATACTTGCAACACAATTCTCATCTTATTGAAAATAGGTTCCCTCAAGTTGAAGGCATATACTATTTTAAGACCTTTAGCCCTATTTCCAAGATGAATTCTATTCACCTTATACTTTCCCTTGTATCTTCACAGGGATGAATAGTATTCTAAATACATGTAAAGAGTGCTTTCCTTCAAAGTGATCTTCATGAGGATATTTATATGAAGTAGTCACATGGTTTTATTAAGGAATCTTCATTGGTTTTCAAGCTTCATCATTCATTATATGGTCTCAAACAGAGCCCTCGGGCTTGGTATGAGAAGATGGACACTTTTCTACTTTCTTTTGGCTTCACATGATGTCATTTTGATCCCAAAGTGTATATTCAATGACAGGAGGGTGATCTTTTGATCCTAGTGCTATATGCAGATGATTTGATTCTCATAGGCGGTTCTTCCTCCATGATCTAAAGTGTTCAACAAGATTTGATGGAGTAGTTTGAGATGATAGATCTCGGTCTTCGACATTACTTTCTTGGTTTATAGGTTATTTAATTTTTAGATGGGATTTTCCATATTTCAGCAGAAGTATGCTCTTGAAATGATAAAAATATTTGGAATACTTGATTTCAAGCCTACCCCCACACCATTTTAGTTAGAAGTTATATTTTCTTCCAATTTTATTATTCCTTTAGTAGATGCTACACTATACAGGCAGTTGGTTGACAGTCTTTTATACCTAATGCATTCATGTCTTAATATTCCTTTTATGGTTGGTCTTATCTCTTGATTCTCACATGAGAGTCATTAGATTCCAAACATATTTTGATATATATTCAAGGCACCTCACCTTATGGTATTCACTATATATCAAGAGATTCTTGGACAGTTGGCTTCACTGACTCAAATTGGGTTGGCAATTTCAATGATAGAAGTCCAATTTTGGCTTTGTTTTTGCCTTGGTTTTGGCTCCATTAGATGGTCTTGCAAGAAGCAATTTTCTATTTCATTATTATTCACAGAGGCTAAGTATCATGCAATGATTTTGGCTAGCTAGGAGGATTTGTGGTTTCATCAATCATTGACTAAGTTCAGGTTTCCTCTTGATAGTCCCAATATTCTTTGGTGCAACAATCAAAATGTCATTCACATTTATTGTAATCTAGTAGAGCATCAATATATTAAGCACACATAGATCCACATGCAATTCATAATACAATTGATTTGGGATGGTTTTCTCACTTTGGATTACATGCCTATAGAGGAGTAGGTTGCATGCATATTCACAAAACCTTTGGTATTGCCTCGTTACCTCCAGTTGTGATTGATAATTCGAGTGAAGGAAGTTTTCCTTAGGGAGTCTTCATGAAGCCTCTTTCATTCATGTGTTTTATACATGTTTTCATCTCTCTTTGGGAGAGGAGTTTTTTCGGTGAGGTTTTCTCCTTTTCTCTAGTTATGAGAGATCTTTGATTGTACATTGATGCAGGAGCATCTAGGTCCATAGGCGATCCTCATCAACCAAAAAAATAATTTTATTTAATTTTTTTCTTTTGTTTGTTTTTTAATGTTGTTGTGAATAAATTGAAAATACAAGCCAACATTTAATAAATGTTTTGGTCACAACTTGTTGGCAAGTTGGTTATGCAATTTATTATTTAATTTTTTTTGGATTTTCAAGGCATATTCCAACAAATGCTTTCTTTGGCATTGGAATTGGAAGTTAGACAAAAAGCATAAACAATTAAAATTTTGCATTTCTTTGTTTAATTCTTTTCTTCCAACCCTGGGTGTTGGGAATTGAGGAGTAATTGGTAATTGTTCTTGGTGAATGTGGCAGTTGGAATATGTGGGTGTGGGATTTTTGGGAGTGGTTTCCCATCCATGGTTGGTGAATTCCAAATGTTTTTCTATAGCATGAAGATTATATGTATGTTGAGTTAAAAAATTGGAGAGTATAGTTTTGGCAGAGTTCAATTGGGAGGGAAGATTGTAGTGATGAAGACCAGTGTTGTGGTGATGGTTTTGGCATAAATATTACTTGTTATAGTTTGTTGTTTCAAATCTAAAATTGATCATAATGGTAGTGTGTTTGCATCAATACATAAGGTTTTATACCTTTGCAATTCCATATTGCTTGTAATTTGTAAGTTGTTGGAGAATTTGAATATAAATTGTGAAGTCCAATTTTCTTAAAAAAATTGCAGTTCAAGCGTTGTGTTTGATTTTTAATTAATTACTAAGAGTTTGAAAGAAAGGAATTTCTTCCCCATTACACCAAATGGTATCAAATCCAGTGGTCTTGAGCATGTGGACAAAGCATCGAATGTGAGCTAGTATTTACTAGTACCTATGGGTGAAGAGTGAATTGATGAGTGTTGTCTAAGGAGCTCGAAAGGATTGTTGTGGGTGTGTCAAGAGTCTTGAACAATTGAGAGCTGAAGACATTAAGGTGGTTGCATATTGAGAGTGCATGGAAAGTTTTTGAAAAAATGTCGAAGAAAAATAGTATGAGTTTGGCCTTGGGTAAGGCTTTAAAAATTTCTTGTTGAGAGGAGAGAGAGAATGTTGAAGAAAGAAATGGGTCAAAATTCAAAAAAAATGTGTAGAGATATCCAAGAGATTGGATACCTTGGAGGAGAATAAAAGGAAAGAAAAAATAAAATAAAAGAAGATGGGAAAAAGTGAGTCACAAAATTTCCTTAATTTTATTTTATGTGCAAGAAATAATGATAAAAAGGAAGATGAAGAGAAAGAGGAAGAAGATAAGGAAATTACAAAAAATTATGTCTTGTTAAAGTCATAGTAGATGTGGTTGCAGTAGAGGTAGAGAACAAAAAGAATGATGCAAAAATAGTTGAGTATTCTTTGGAGGATGAGAAGGTAGAAGAAGGAAATAAAGAGATCCTAGTTGAGCATGAAGAGAAAAAAATTGTGGTAGATGGTGTGGAGGAAGATGTTGTAGCAGCAAGGGAAGAAGAGGTAACATTTAAATTTTCTAAATTATATGATGAAGATTTATTTTTCAATGAAAAATATGAGAAAATAGAAGAGTGTGATGAGGTGAAAGTAGAAAAAGAGATGGATGAAAAGATAGTGGTGGAGGTAAAAGAGTGTGAAGAGGAATTAAGGATAGAATTATTTTATTTTCAAGAGCTTGTTAGTGCTGATTTATTTGTAGGGAAATAATTGTATGATGTTGCAGAGGATAGTGTAGATACTGTTGGAATCAAGGAACACTGAGAGAGGGGGGGGGGGGTTGAATTAGTGTTATGCACTTTTTAACTTTATTAATCTAATCCTTAAATCACGTATAGCATTCAACCAAAAGAAATATGCATGAACATAAGACAAACAACCACAACACCATAACACAAGGATTTTTACATGGAAACCCTATTAGGGGAAAAACCATGGTGGAAGGCCAATCCACAATATGAGTATACTTAGAAATAAGTGTTTACAAAATGGGAATGCACTTGCATTCAGGCACACTACCTAGAGCTCACTACTCAAAAACAGAAAGGCTCATTGCCTTACAAAGTATTTGGATAACATCCAAAATATTTGAACTAAGAAAGTAGCATCTTCTAATGCCTTATTACAGTTCTAGTTAAGCTCATCAATCGAATTCTTGACCTTATATCTAATTCTTCTCTGACTGCTTTGGCTTGCATCAAGTGAAACTGTGCATAATCACTCTATAATCCTTCTGATATTCACAACACACATCAACATGCTTCATATCTATATCAAAATGATATAACCGATCACTTATATATCTGCAACTAAAGATTTAATCACTACATGTTGGCTTTAACAAAATATGAAAATATTTACAAACTGTTGGCTCAATCCATAATCAATTCTCAATGCACACCAACCAAAGTTGGCCACAACATAGTGATGACCCAAATCAACATGTTCAAACACAAAAAAACTTAAACAATTACTCCTCAAATATCCGCAATGGCTACATCCACCAAGTCAGCCTTCATGCACTTTTAAACATAAAATTAATCAACCGGATCTCCTAACTTGCACATGGATCAATGCAAGGCTCTAAGATTCAATAATAATAGATATCATATACCAAAAAACCTTCCCTAAGATCCACAACTCAAAAGGATAACATAAAATTGCATGTGAATCGATGAACACAATTTTATCGGATGCTTTGATCTTGCTTGACAGTTAATCACAAAAATTCTATCTGAATTCTAGTATGATCAAATGATGACATATGGATCAATCACTGACTAGGGTTTCCATGAATGACAACACCAAATAACATTTGCAATGTCTCTTGCCAACAATCTCCCCCTTTGGCATTGATGGCAACACTTAGTGAAAAATGACTAAGTGTTGGATCAGTACCAACATGAATACACTACCACCCTTCAAAATTAAAAAACACAACTCCCCTAAGATGATTAAGGCATTTTTCACTATCCCATTCTCCCCCTTTGACGTCAATGGCAAAGGAAAAAATCCGCATACCAAAAATCAAACAAAAACTGCTATGAACAAACTGCATGTGTACAAACAAGCTTCTACAACTTACATAAACTTGAATAGATCTATAAAAAATTTCTTCAACAAGCTCAAACTCATGTCCCAAACCTTCTTGAGACTCTCCAAGCTATTCATGTGACCACATAATAGGTAAGATTG
This sequence comes from Sequoiadendron giganteum, assembly GCA_007115665.2. Taxonomy (NCBI): domain Eukaryota; kingdom Viridiplantae; phylum Streptophyta; class Pinopsida; order Cupressales; family Cupressaceae; genus Sequoiadendron; species Sequoiadendron giganteum. The sequence continues at coordinate 17,866,623 of CM021109.1, forward strand.
CATCTCTGCAGATTCAAGGTTCGTCGGATCACTGACCACCATAACATCTTGTGCTTCCTTCAATGCACTCAACATTGTTTCCATCTTAGGACCAATTAGTCCTCTAAGCTCACAAACCATTTCAACCATCTTATCTTCTTCATACTTCAAAATTTTGATCTTTTCAAGCAGGGATATGACTTGACCTTCTTGCTTTCCAATAGAGACGGTTAGAGGATCAAAAGCTTGAGTGATATTTGCTAACTGTTTCTCACACTCTTTCATTTTCTTTTCAAAGTCCTCATTGAACTTAGATAAAGATAAACATGACTTATAAATGTTACCACCTTCAGACAAAGCAATTTGAATATTCTTTACACAAGTAGCTAATAGAGATTTATCATTAGCTATCATCCCTTTCAACCTACTAAACCTTTTAGCATCAAACTCCTATACCTTATCCTCAACTGACTTCTCAAGGGACTCAAAATGAGTACTTACAAAATTATTAAGCTTCTTTAGCTCACCAGAGGGAGAACCGGATGGATCCTTAACATGAGAAGGCATGATCTTCTCCAAAATACCGGATGCAAGATTCAATAGTTCACTATCTTCAATAAGTGATTTCAAAATTTCTTCCCTTGCCTTGTTCTGAGCGAATGATGCTACCTTCATCTTTTGAATAGGAGATAAAGTATCCAAGTTGATAGGACCTTTTACTAGTTCACAATCAAACTCTTCCTATTGTTCTTTCAAAAAATCCTTCATTGCCTTAGCAATGTCTCTTGCTTCCACAGGAATCACCTTCACTTCATCCTTCTTCTCTTCAGTTAGTGGTTCTTGCATGGCTTCATGAATCTATTTTTCTTCAACCAACACAACTTTAGGAGCTTCAGTCTCCATAGGAATTCCAACATCATGCATGTCAAGAGGATTTAGAGTGTTCTCAAATGCATCTTCTTTTCCCTCTTCAGCTACCGGACTAGATGAAACATCTCCATCATGCACTTCTTCAGAAACAACATCGATTATGTTCCATAACAAAAATTCCTTTAGAATTTTTTCAGTTTCTTTTTTAACTTCTCCAGTCTGACCAATCATAATCTTGTTTATACTTTTTATTTTCTTTTTAAATCCTTTTTAGCAACATTCAGAATTGACTCCATTTCCTCAATAGACATCACTGGACATAAACTAGCAAGAATGCGCTCTCTCAACTATTCATCTTCATTTCTTCCATTCACTCTCCTCATTTTTAAAACTTCATATAGACTTTTGGGTAATGCAAACATTATTTCAATAAGAGCCATATTGAAATTATTCAGGTACTTTATTGAAGCTTCCTCAAGAACTCTTTGACCGACACTATCAAAGGTGTCATACCATTCACAAAGAGGCCTAAGATTACCATCCTTAATCAATGCATTCTCCACTTCTTCTATAGACATACCTGTTTTGACTATTTTCATCTTTTTCTTTCCTTTCTCTTCACCGGAGGACTTGTCCCTAGAGACTATTGTTTCCTTTGTGCCCTTTTGCCTAAATTATCTTATCTCTTCATCAGATTTAGTCTCTTCATCTTCAAAAATAGAAACATAAACTATTGTTCTCTTGTCCTTCTTCCTCTTTCCTTCTCTCCTAGATGACCTGGCTTGAGCTTTCACATAGCTTGACTTCTTTGAAGGACTGGATGGGAGAGTAGAGCTTCTTATAGATCTAGTTTAGGTAGAGGATGTTGTCGGACTAGCAGATTCAGTTCTACCTAGCTCTCCTACTTCAGCTTGTTCTCTCTTTCTTCTAGCTTCTCTCACAGATTTTGTAGATATACCCATGCTCTTTGCAAAGGCTTCCACTTCTTTTCTCACTCTTTGAACTATCACAGGTTTCCTTAGTTGATTATGCACTTGTATATCCTTCTCTGAAAAAGTACCAAACCTTTCTTCTGTCGGATCCCGAGGTTTTCTCAACAAATGTTCAGCATACATTTCCAAAATATGTTCCTCAACCTCATAGCCCATAGGCATAATCCAAACCATTCTAGGATCTATAGCTTCCATAAAGCATTGATCAATGTCAACCATAAAACAAATAGTGTCGTTGTACTTCTCTACAATAGACTTAGGAATTATTTCTCTTGCTTGCATCTCATTTTGAAATTTTTTGAAATAACCTGGCCAGATTGCAGTATTCCTTGTCTTTCTATCACCAACTCTATGCAAAATATCTCTAATTTGAGCATCTACAGATTTATTACCTTGCCATTATACTTTTCCAAATCTTGGAACTTCATTCATAAAGTAAAAGAACAAACACAATAGCAGATTACCATATTTGAAGGAATTCTTCTTATATTTCTTGATTTTATCAAGATTCTCCATCAACTGGCTTCTGAGTAACTCACATAGATCATACTTTGTTTTCTCCTTCACCATCTGATATGCTGCATAGATAGTTGTACCAGATATAGAATTATCTCGGCTAGAATGATAGATCTTGTAACCAATGACCATCAAGGAAAATCTAACATCCACATCAATAATATCATCAATTTTTATAGCTATTTTATCATACACTGAACCGATTGCATCAGTAACTGTCTGATTCTTCACGGACTTCAAGATCGGCAACCCACCAGAGGAATTTAAACTAGTAACAACGCTTATGGCTTCTTTTGTAATCTTAAAGGGTTGACTCAACCACATAAATTCAACATGAACTCGGCTCAAAATATACCGGACCCACTCACTTTCTTCAAACATGAGAAATTTTACAATCTGATTGAATTTCTTCTCCCTAGGGTTTTGAATTTAGGTTTAACACAAAAATCCTCTCCTATAATGTGTTTGGAATACAAATTCAGCAACTGTGAGCTCCCTAACTCCTCAATGTTTGCATGAATGTATGCCCTAATGTCTTCAATATACAAGACATCGTACGGAATGGACAAAAATGCACCTAAGGGATCTGTCTCAACTGATTTGAAAGGATGCCACTTGAATTTCAAATGGGGTCTATCCTTGATATCAACTACCAACAGAGTAGCCATTTTCACAAATTCACAAGTTCACAATTTCCTGATAAATACCTTTTCACTAGATTAGGGTTTGATCGTTGAATCGCCTTCACATTAAATCTTTGCCAAATTTTTCCAAAGGTCGCTTCACAGCTCTCCAAACTTCTTCTTCTCAAAGTGAAAAGTGACAAATAAAAAATGCAAATGACCTTTTATCATTTGCACACCTAACCTTTTGTCACAATAAATGTTTTTGCCCTAATTCATTCGGATACCCTATTTCCATGCTCTATGAAAGATAACTCTTATGTGGACCTTCAACTTTGCATAAATACTTTCTCCAACTATTTCAATAGCATTTGTAGATCATCAATGCAATCACTGCACTCATCCATATCCTGGTACCAACTACCGATAAGGGGTTTGAAGGATTTTCTTGAGAACTCCCCCTAGGCCAGAGGACTTAATCTAATTCCCAGAGGAATTACCAGAACCTAGTGCTAGTGTAGAATCATTTCTTGCAACAGAGGGATTCTTCTTCATTTGCTTCTTGATCTCACTTGTAGTGACTTTCCCTTTTCCCTTTTCATCCTTCTACATGTTTCTCCTTTGATTTACCGAACCCTTTTTGCTTCTACATAATCTAGCAATGTGACTAGATTTGTTGCAATTGTAGCACACCACATTTCTTTGTCCAGACCAGTTGTTCCATTGATTTTCTCTTGATCTGCACCGGTTAGCAATATGGCCAAATCTATTGCATGTATAACATTTGACATCTCTATAAAGGTTTTTCATCATATTTCTGCATTCATTTGACTTATGACCATACTTATTGCAGTTAAAGCACTGACCGAAGAATGATGGACCACTTGAATTTATTCTACTTCTACATTGTGAAGCCATATGACCAAATTTATTGCAATCAAAATAGTAACCATTGAACCTTTGAGCATTAGGTTATCTTATCGGATACCTTCCAGCTTTGTTCATCTGATTTCCTTGCCTAAATCTCCTTTGTCCAGATCTGGAACTTTCTCCTTCCTCATATCCAAGACCTCTCTTGTCACCTTCAGTCATTTGACTTTTAATTAGTTCATCAAGCTTAGCTGAGCTAATCTTGAACTTCTCTTTGAATTCATTTGTAGTAGCAAGTTCATCTTTGAGATCAACAATTTTCTTTTCAAGCTCTTCTTCATTATTCCTAGAGTAATGAATCCATCATTAATTCGGTTGCATTCTTCATATTTCTCGTTCAAGGACTGAGCAAGCTTCTCTTCATTCTTCTTTCTATCTTCAATCTCCTTGGTCATCCTCAACATAATAGATTCCATCTCATGATTTAGGACTGTATTATCTCTAGTAAGTTTTTCACATTCTTCTGTCTTTTCCTTCAGGGCTTGACTCAGTTGTTCATCTTCAATGCTCTTACTATCTTTTTGCTTGATTTGATCACAGAGTTCCCTTCTCTTCTCCTTGGACTTATTGATTTTATCTTTCAGTGACTCAATGAATTTATTAGCATTCATGATATTTTCTTGCAATTCCTAGACTTCATATTTTGACTGATCAAGATCATTTGGGGACACCAAAATTTGTTGCTAAAGACTACTTGAATCCATTGAATTACTTTCCTGGATCTTCCCCAAGCTGTTAAACTTCTTCTGAGGAACTAGGCTCTGATACCAATTGTTAGAATCAAGGAACACTGAGAGTGGGGGTGAATCAGTGTTCTGCAATTTTTAACTTTATTAATCTGATCCTTAAAGAACTTATAACATTCAACCAAAATAAATATGCATGAACATAATACAAACAACCACAACACCATAACACAAGGATTTTTACATGGAAACCCTATTAGGGGAAAAACCACGGTGGAAGGCCAATCCAAAATATGAGTATACTCAAAAATAAGTGTTTACAAAATGGGAATGCACTTGCATTCAAGCACACTGCCTAGAGCTCACTGCTCAAAAATAGAAAGGCTTACTTCCTTATAAAAGTATTTGGATAACATCCAAAAGATTTGAACTAAGAAAGTAGCATCTACTAATGCCTGATTATAGTTCCAGTTAAGCTCATCAATCGAATTCTTGACCTTTTGTCTGATTCTACTCTTCTGCTTTGACTACTTTGACTCACATCACAAATCCTTTTATGCACAAGTGAAACTATGCATAATTGCTCTATAATCCTTCTGATATTTGCAACACACATCAACACATTTCATATCCATATCAAAATGATATAATCGATCACTTATATATCCACAACTAAATATTTAATCACTATATGTCGACTTCAACAAAATATGAAAACATTTACAAATTGTTGGCTCAATCCATAATCAATTCTTAATATGCACCAACCAATGTCGGCCATGGCATAGTGATGACCCAAATCAACATATTCAAACACAAAAACACTTAAACAATTACTCCTCAAATATCTGCAACGGCTACATCTGCCAAGTCAACCTTCATGCACTATTAAACATAAAATTAATCAACCTGATCTCCTAACTTGCACACGGATCGATATGAGGCTCTAATATTCAAGAATAACAGAGATCATATACCAAACAACCTTCCCTAAGATCCACAACTCAAAAGGATAAAAAAAAATTGCATGTGAATCGATGAACACAATTCTATTGGATGTTTTGTTCTTGCTTGAAAGTTAATCACAAAACTTTGATTTGACTTCCAGTATGATCAAATGATGACGTGTGGATCAAATCGCTGACTAGGGTTGCCATCAATGATAACACCAAATGACATTTGTAGTGTCTCTTGCCAATAGATGCATGTTGGTGGAGGTGGTCGGAATATAGTGTGTTAGATCCCACAAGATTAGAGAAGGGTGAGAGTTGCAATTGGTGGAGGAGGTTGGATTATGGTGGAGCAGATTCCACATTGAGGAAGAGGAGTGTAGAGTAGAGTTTTTGGAGGAGGATGAAGATTGTCTCAGCTAGATGTTGGATGAGGCGAAGGAAGAAGTATTTTGATGAACCTAATTCAGTAATGGAGTTTGCTACACTTTGCTTACAACCTGGAAGGGTAGTTCTACTACCCTGCTCCATTTTGTGAGACCATGCTCACAAATTTCTTACCCAACATGTTTGATGTAGGAGCATCCGGGTCCATAGGTGATCCTCATCAACCAAAAAAATAATTTTATTTATTTATTGCCTTTTTTCTACTTTTTAATGGTGTTGGTGAATAAATTAAAAATGCAAGCCAACATTTAATAAATTTTTTGGTCACAGCTTGTTGGAAAGTTGGCTATGCAATTTATTATTTAATAATTTTTGGCTTTTCAAGGCGCATTCTAGCAAATTCTTTCTTGGGCATTGGAATTTGAAGTTAGAGAGAAAGTATAAATAATTAAAATTCTTCATTTCTTTGTTTAATTGTTTTCTTCTAAGCTTGAGCGTTGGGAATTGAGGAGTTGTTGGTAATTGTTCTTGGTGAATGTGGTAGCTAGCCTAGAAGATGTGGGTGTGGGATTTTTGGGAGTGGTTTCCCATCCATGGTTGGTGAATTCCAGAGGTTTTTCTACGGCCTAAAGAGTTTTTGTATGCTAAGTTAAAAATTGGAGAGGAGATTTTTGGCAGAGTTCAATTGGCAAGCAAGATTGCAGTGAGGAAGACCAGTGGTGTGGTGATGGTTTTTGCATAACTCTTACTTGTTACAGTTTGTTGTTTTAAATCTGAAATAGATCAGATTGGTAGTGGTTTTGCATCAACCCATAAGGTTGTATACCTTTGTAATTCTTGATTGCTTGTAATTTGCAAGTTGCTGGAGAATTTGAATACAAATTGTGAAGTCTAGTTTTCTTGAAATTCTTGTAGTTCAAGCCTTGTGTTTGATTTTTAATTAATTACTAAGAGTTTGGAAGAAAGGAATTGCTACCCCATTGCACCATATGTGGGTACCTCATCAGGCCTTGTTGTTGGGACCCATTCATGCTTTATTTACTTTTTATGCATTGGTTTTTTAGAGTTTTTAGATACTCCCTAAGTTGCACTTAAGGGGGGTTGTTAGTAATCATGCATTAGCTAATAATTAATTAATATTTAATTAATTATTAGGCTAACTTCTTCTCATACACTTAAGCTAAATTTAGGACTTTTTTTCTATTAACTAGAGTGAGCTTTTATTAGATAATTATGTCTCATCACATAGGATGGCAATGCTTATCATGATCTAATCCCTTTATCATTTAGGGTTTCTCTTATAAAACACTCTATCTCTTTGTATTATTTTATTCTATATTTTTTTCTAGTTGAGGATATAGTAGATTATTGTTTACAACTCTCTTATGTGGAAGGTTTTATTATTCTTTGTTTGATCATGTGTCTCATGTTATTCACAATTATAATAGCCTAGAACCAACCATTTATGATCTCAATAAAAGAGAGCTTCAAACTTTCAAGGAAATATTCCATACTTAATTCTCATGAGAAAAACTTACCATTATCCTCCACCCCATCTAGACATAGAACATTATTTACCTGATTGAGAAAGATAAGTATAGAATATCTTCATTGCATATATTTTACTAATCAATATTTTTGGTGTGTTCATGAAAATGAGGGACCAAAGAGGGGTCTTAAGTGGCCATTTTTTTCTAAAAATAGTAAAAACTGGTCTTGGATGAGAAATTAAATATGGTTATGATCAAAATTTGAAGATATGACAAGAAAAAGAGTCATATTTTTTAATCTACTTTCTAAACTACTAATTTTTTAAAAGGTGTCGATTAAGGGGTTCAAATAAAAGGATCACACAAAGTGATCCTATTTTTGTTACAAAATAACATAGCATTTGGTGGGCTCCCTCTAAATTGTTAACTTTTTTAGTATTTCAAAAATCACTTCAAAGGAAAATTAGCTAACACCATGTAGTTTATGCTTTATTTTTATACTATTTTTTAGTGAATATATATATTTTTACTAATTTTCAAAGTGGAACATCCTAAAATATGAAAAATTGAGCCTACTCTCCCCTAATTGTTTGGAAACTAATTGAAAACCATTTCTTTTAATGTGTATAGAATAGAGTCTAGAATATAAATATGTAATTTGTTTCAAATTTGGATGAACAAATAAAATATGAAACCAAAAATACTATACATAGGTTTTCAAGAAAATGAAGACACTATAAAAAATGAAAGATCAAAGCCTTAATCTATTCAAAATATAGAAAATATTAAATGGTTAGAAAGGTAATAGAGATATTGGTTTTATTGTGGTATTGTTTAGCTCAACTTTGAAATATGTGTAAACCTGATGGAGAGAATGCTCAATATTTAATCTTTTTTTATAATTAACACTAAAAATGCTTTGGGTGTTGGTATGTAAGTCTAGCCCTAAGGGTTGGCAATACCCAATGCAAGTAAAAATGTGAGCACATTATAAAATGCTCATAGTTTTGGAGAAGCATAAATAAAAGAAAGAGGGCGGGAGAGATAGAGAAGGAAATTTAGAAATGAAGAGTGAGATATAGAGATATAAAGAGATAGAGAGATGAAGAGATGGAGATAGAGGGATATATATCTCTCTATCTCTATTTCTCCCTCTCTTTATCTCCCCCCTCTCTATCTCTCTCTCCCTCTTTCTATACCTCTATCTATTACTTATATATGTCACATCATTTCTCTCTCTTGCCCCTTATATCTCTATCTCCACATCTCCACATCTCCCCCCTTCTTCTCTATCTATATCTCATTATCTTTTCCTCTCTTTCTTATTCACTCAATATCTCTCACTCTATATATCTCTCTATTTATCTCTCTATCTCCCTCTCACTCCTCTCCTTATCTCTTTCTATATATCTCTCTAACTCTATCTCGCTATCCCCTTCTATCTCTCTATATCTCCCTCCATATGTATCTCTACCTCTCCCTCTCTCCCTCTCTATCTATTGAGATATCTCTCCCCCTCTCCTCTCTCTCCCTCACTACCTATCTCTCTCCCTTTCTCTACATCTATCTCTCCATATACCCCTCTCTATCTCTCCCCCTCTCCCTCCCTCCCTTTGTATCCCATATCTATCTCTATATCTCAACCTCTCTCTCTTTCTCTTCCCATATATCTATATATATTCATTTATATTTCCCTCCCTCTATATCTACATCTCTATTTTTCTATCTCTACTCTCTCACTCCCTTTCTCTATATCTACTTATATATCTATCTCTCTATCACTCTATCTCACCCTATCTATCTATTTTTCCCTCTCCCTCTCCATCTCTTCATCTCTATATCTTATCTCTAGCTCTCCCTCTCTATTCTTACCTCCCCATATCTCTTTGAATTTATCTCTCCATCTATCTCTTTATCCCTTTATCTTCATTTTTACCTCTATCTTCATATCTCCCTCTCTATCTCTCCATTTCCCTCTCTAGACCTTATATCTATATCTTTATCTACATCTTCATCTCTCTCCCCTATCTCTATCTCTCCTTATTTATTTGTCTATCTCTCCCTCTCTTAATCTCTATCTCCTTATCTCTCTATCTCTCTCTACCCCTATTTCTTTCCTTCTCTTCCTCTCTCTATATATCACTTCACAAATCTATCTTTATCCTTCTACCTATCCATCTCTCCCTCTCTCTTTTTATCTTCATATTTCCATCTTTATCTCTCCCTCTCCTTCTTCCTCTCATTCTATCTCTCCCTCTCTCCCCCTCTCTATATCTATCTCCTTTGTCTTTACCTCTCCCTCTCCCTCTCTCCATCCCCCTCTCCCTCTCCCTCTCCATCTCTATTTCTAAATTTATCTTCCTCTCTCTTTCTATATTCATTTCTCTATCTCTATCTCTATCTCGATCTCTCTCTCTAGATATTGTAGAAAACATTTATGTCACGACCCCTATTTTCCGTAGCTAATTTATAATTCCATATTACTATTTAAATTAAATGTTAGCTAAGGTTAATTTTTCTTAGAGGAAATAAGAATAGTTTTAAATCATTTATTGATTTTATTCAAAATTAGAATTAATATTTTTTGTTTTATAGTGAACTGAGAAGAATAAAATAAACAGATATTTATTTGACTATTTTTATTATTTGTATTTTTCAATGTTTAATTAAATTGATTTATAGTGAAATAAAAATGTAAAGAAATAAAAAAATTAATTATAGTTATAGATTTCGTCTAGCAAATAAACGACAACGTTTTGTATTTAGAATAATCATTTTATTTGCAAATAAATGGTGCTTCTTTATAATATTTGATATACATATTTAATTTAGAATTAAAATGGTACTTACTTTAATATTTACTGAATAAATATGTACATAAAATAAATCCTATTTTATTTTTAAAGAAGGAGTTACATCAGTTACGGGGAATTTGAGGAGAAAATCTTTTAAAACAGGGAAAGAGAATAACAAGGGGTGCTTATTATTTTCCTTGTACATGCTTGAGAAGAAGCTTATTGGATTTCCTTCACTCCACTCGTTTTGTATATTGAATTGGCCATCATGATGCACACTGCAAGAGGATAATCCATAGATTGGCTGACAGCAAGAATGCCAACACCCGTTCCTTAGTTTAATCCCTTCACCAAGAACATTCTGCGGGGATCGCTATCCAAGGCACACACAAATGATACCGAGCTTGCAGGAGCGTTGAGTCGATCACAACCATTATGGCCTTGTCAGACTTCTCAAAAAAATGAATGCACAAAATGCAAACACAGAGTTGCTGTTCTGTTTTCCAATCAAGCTAGAAATAACCAAAAACTCAAATGTGGAAGCACAAAGAGACATGCAACATTCTTCTTTTCATTTAATCAACTGGAAATGAACAAGAAAATATTAAACTACAAACTCAGAAAATGAACTCTAACTATAAATTACAACTTTCCGGGAGCAATCAGAAGCTGCTCAACTAGACTGGTAATGATCAAGAGTTGTCAAGAGCTACGCAGAGCTCGACCTAGAGCAATCACTGCTCTTACAAATAACAAACAGGCTGCTGCTGTTCAGGAGCTACTGAGAGCTCACATAGAATGTTCTTCCCACAGTTTGTTGTTGCAATCTTCTTTTCTGACTTCTCCTCAACTGACCGAATAAAACTGCTTTCATTCTTTTTTGTCTAAAACAAACATTCCCTCCTAAATTTCAAAATCAGTACGAACATTAATTCACATGCAGACTTGAGTTGCACGTCAGGAACAAAAAGGAAAGCAATCCCCAAAAGAAATCTTCCAACTGTAAATGCTCTGATAGGATAGATGGCAACGGCAGGAGGCTCACGGACAATCAATTTTCCAACAGGCCTCTCTTGTTATGTGAAGGCATAAAAAGCCGAGCTTGAAGTGGCAGTCTATTACCATCAAGATCATCGCCAAGGTCAAGTTCTCTCTATCTCTGTTTGAGAATCCTTCTAATTGCAAACCTAAGGCTAAGGTCAGTAAACCCTAAATACCTATAATCCATACACAAATTTTTCCTTCTTACTAACTGGAGTTACTCCATGCAACATTTTTAGATATCGTTCTTTTCATCAAGTGCGTGTGGCATATTGAAATTTGAAGTCATTCATTGAATGAAACATTTCTCATTTTTCATGAATTGTCCTATTTTTTTCTATGACTGTAAGTATGTTTTGGGCCAAAGGTACACTCTTCCTACATGGTGCAAGTTCCAGTGTTGACAATTTCCATTAATTGCAACTATTTTATTGCCATTTGATTCTCTTTTGGCTTCTTCACAATTTCTGTCTCTTGCCCGTAGTGACCCCCACATAAACTCCTTTTCCAAACTACTGTTTATATCATTACTCTCAGTCATTCCAGGAAATAAAAACCTACCTTCCAAGCCATTTATCCTGTGCTCGGTACTGGAAAAGATATGGAGAATCATCATTGAATTGAGTAGAGGGTTTGCGCTTTTTCACCAGCAATTCGTGGAGTTGATGAAGAAAAATGCACTTCTTTCATGGCGGAATAAGCCTGGTTTGTTTCTTCAGCTGTTTTCATCTTTCTTTTTTGTCTTTCTCATATTCTGCTCACAAGAAGCTATTAAGTCTCGCTATAAGGACTTGACTTCATTTGAAAATATTTTTGATCCTGCGAATAAGGTAGTTGAGGGAATTGCTAAATGCGAGGACGGATATTTCATCAAACTCCATATTCTAAAATTCTATTACTCACCCGAGAACGGAAAATACTCTTCTTAAGTGTCTATTTGGCTGCAAATTGCCTTGACGATGCCCATTGATTGCAATCATTTTATTTCCATTTGATGCTCTCTTGGCTTCTTCACAGTTTCTGTCTCTAGCCTATAACTGCTGGTCATTTACTGAATCTTTTGCAGCTCTGGCCGCTACTAAATGACCATTTGATGCAATTCTAACAATGCCAAGTATTGCTTGGAAATTGTGAATTCCCATAGGGTTGTGAGAGGTCCCCATGAAAAGCAGCCTTGCATGTTGAGTTCCTCACAATACTATTGTAGTCACCCAAATTGTGTGCCATTTTGCCACTCCGTGTGGCAATCACTGGACATTTTTGTGAAACATTGGTTTTTAACTTTAGTCAGCAGTGCTATTTTTTTTTGCTTGAAAAGTTTCAAGCCCTCTATAGTGGGAGATGAGGGGCTCTCATGAAAAGTAAACTTGCACTTGAGTTTCGTGTGAAGACAATCCAACCACAGTTACCCAAGTTGTGTTATTTTCCTTACAAACAAAACACATGTAGAGGTCATTGCACCCTTAATATCTCTATTATTGATTCAATTATGTTCATTGCTTAAGAAGTGAGCTACTAAATCCTCCTTACATAGTAGTTTAAATGAAGGATAGGTTTTTGATTTAGATCTTTTATTCCCTTTTATATATTAAATGAATAAGTATTGAATGCTATAGTTTATGTTTGAAAGAATTTTTATTAATATAAATGTTTACTAATGAATGGGATTTGATAAGTATTATATGAAATAGCTTAGCTTCACTTTAGATTTACAATTTAACAAGGTGTTATAACATAATCTAGATATTTTCTTTATGGCTAACAATATAATTGTTTAGAATGCTAGAAGTTATAAGTTAAGTTTGATATTTGATTAGGGTTGACACTGAATGGGTTTATTTAGGATTCTCAATATTCATGTTTATTTATTTATTTTCAATTTCTTGAATGTAGAAAGATAATAGTCTTTCAATTAAGTTAAATAGAAGGTATGTTTTGTAAACATTTGAACTTGTTATATGGGAAATAATATAGGTCAATAATTGAAGTTGTGAATTTGTCTTAAGTAAAGGTTTGGAGAATTAATGTTTTTTTTCTTAGAAATAAATTCTTGAATTAAAAACCACTTGGCTACTGATTTAGCTAGATAAGTATCTCATTATATTCTTGACAAACTTTTGAGAAACCCTTGGCGGCCACATGAAGTCAATAGTTGTGGAGTTAAGCACCTAAATGTATCATATGATGAGACTTATAAGATCCTTAGAATGTCTCTTAAAACTGTTGTGAGATAGGTAGACCTCAGGTCCATATTATCATCTCATATGGATTAAACTATTACCTTGAATTATTGGTTTTTATAGACTTTCATAATGTTGCCAAATTGGTTGTTCTTGGGATGAAGCACATTTTAGAAGATATAACTGCACTTCCTTTTTCTACATTGTTGGAGGCTGAAATCTAGATTGATCTTGATACCTAAATGTTATGTAGAGCAACAAAGTGACAGTGAGACAGCTTGATCATTGTCAGTGAGGCACAATGATCAAGTTGTCTCACTGTCACGACCATTGTAAATCTTTATTTGGAACCCAAGTAGAATAAGTTCCTATAGAAGTTGAAATATTTTTTTTCTTATTATTTGTAATACGTTTATGCTTTTCATTTTAATTCACACATGAGTAATTATTTTCATAAGGATCTCTTAAAGGAATAAATATATAAAAATTGTGCACATTCATCATAGATTTTTAATTTGAGGTGATTTAGGACTTTCTTTCTCAAGTTCATTAAGATACGAATGCACATAAGTAATTTTAGATTTTACCACTATAAACTCACTTGGTATAATAAATTATTAATCCTTCTCAAAGTTATTCTTTCTTTTACCCCTTGATGTAATATATAAGTTCTCTTTGCATTGCTCTATCAATGGACTACCAAGTTTTAAAAAAATATATCTTCAAAGAAGGATTAATTTAACATAAAATGTATACTATTTTTTAAGAAACCTCTAAAGAATAAATTATGTATCCCTTAGTTTCATTCAATATACCACTTATCATTTTTAATGAGAATTTAGAATGTGCCTAATCTTATTTTTAAATGTGATAATTAAAAAATAATTTCCACATACAAACATTACATTGGCATGTTGGAAAAAATATACATTTTCAAATTTTAATTAGGTGGATCCATTAAATGAATTCCCCCATCATTAACACTAGTTACTTGTATAACGTTATTGTCAATAAAATATTACACTTTATACTTCAAACCAATATAATATTATGCAATATTCTATTGAACTCTATGGTTTTGACAAACTAACTAGATGGAGAATATACATTATGTGTTTGCACGGTGATTTACAACATTTGAGAAATTGTGTACACATGGAGAATACACATAAAATTGGAAATTAACAAGTTTTAGAAAATAGAAGTAAAATACATGCACTCTAAAATATGGTAAAGAGGAAAAATAGTGTGAATTGGCGAGTGAAAAAATACTAGTATATCAATGGTTGTTATTAGAACATGTCTTAGAGGGTACCCAATAAAGAAGTTAGATGTGTCATTGTTTGAGGACTTTGACACACATATCAAAAAAAAACATTATTCTAACCTTGTTGTGGAATCACATATTCAATTTGTCAAATATTAGGGTAGAGCATTGAATAAGAACTCATGGAAAGTTCATGAGTTTGATCATGAGGAAATAATTAACACCATAAAGAGTAGAGTTAACCTACATGGCTTGTTGGATTGAATTGGTGAAATACCACAAATGTTGTGCATAGTTTGTAAGTATGATTTGTAATATTAATTTGTTTGATTTTAGGTTTCTATGTACTTATTAATATAGGAATTTTATCTGACTTCGTTTTGCACTTCTTAATTTATTTGATTTTAGGTTGCTATGTACTACTTAATCTAGGATTTTGATTTGACTATGTTGTGTATTTCTTAATTTCTTGTATTTAAGTATTTTATGTACTTATTTCTCTATCACTTTCATTTGATAATTTTATTGATTTTTTGAAATGTAGGTTAGTGGTGCCAAACAACCTTCCACCTTCTTGTGGTATGTGCTATTAGTAGAGAATTTAATATTCTTAAGGAAAAGATAGGATTTTTGTTAGAGTTATTGAGTGGATCCTAACTCTCTTAGGTTTTGAAAGATTGCAGCAATATAATCACATTAGATCTATCCAGACGTAGATATATATGTAAAAAACATAAATTATATCTCATTATGTGACACCAATAGTAAGTTGTCCTTTATTTGTAAGGCCTCCATCTTGGTTACCCACCTGAATTTTACCTTCACTTTGGCCACCTAATTGTCCTTCTAGTTGGTTTCCACTTGCTTAAAATAGGGCCAAAATAGTTTATAATTTTTCCAAATAAAAACTATAGCTTACTTAGTTCATTTCCAATCCACCCATGATCAAAAAAATCACTTTTATTAGGTATAAGTTATTTAATTCTTTTGTTAAAATATATTAATTTATGTTATGTAGCACTTGAGAGGTTGTTTAAACTATAAATCAAATTAGAACTTATAAATCTCGGGAGCATAACATTATTTTTGGATGCATAATTACAGTTTGTGGTATCAAGTGAGTCAACTTTCCTTGTTGGCATGGGTTCATGGTCATCGTCAATCATTTTTGGGGTAAGTCATTCTTGCACAAGATTTGGAGTAATTGGATTCTTTTGGAGTCACCTTTGATTCCTTTCGATTCATATTAAGAGGCTTTTAGAGTCTTGTTCTATCATACTAAACCATATGAAAATGTGGTATTATGGCTTTTTAGGATGTTGTCTTCCATCTCCTAGATTTATTTATCATTGCATACCTCTTTTCATGAATTCAATGTCTTCATAAAACCACTAAATCTTCTTAATGGGCCCACATGTGTGGATATATAACCTAGGAAAGAGGATAATATATTGCAAGTGTAAAAATTTATATATTTATCATAAAATGACATTTCATCCTCTAAATAGTTGGTTGCATTGAGTTTTTAACTAATACATAGCTATAAAAAGGAAACATAGGTGCCTAAAAATGGATTTGTATCCTTAAGATCATGTAGTTGTACATACAAGGCTCTTAAGCCACTTATCTTATCATTTTAATCTTGATTTTTGTCTTATTTTACTAAGGATGGGTGAGGGTTTCTAATTTTTCTATATTTTTCATGTGTTTTTTGATTTATCATTGCATGGGATTAATTATGGATTCATAATTTGTCTTACTTTCATTACTTTAGGACTTTTAGGAGGTAGATCATAGGATTAGAGATTAAAATATAGATAATTATTGATGAAATTCATGGTTTTAATCATCAACATGAGGGTTTTGACCATATAAATCCTTGATTTGAGTCTCTAAGGCTTATTTACATCATAATAAATGGTTTTAACATCATTATTATGGTACTTTTTGATGAGTAATCAGTTTTAGATTTACATATTATGAGGATTATGAGATTAATGTTATGATATTCTTTATGATGTAGGGACAATGGAGATCAAGGTTTTGATGCATTCTAGGAACCATATAATTCAAGATTATACCAAATTTCATGACACATAATTAGCATATCTAGCATCATTATTAGCATTCAAGCATTCGCATACAAGAACTTAACTTGACTATATTTTTATATTTACTCTAGATAGTACATATTATTAGGACTATTCTGAAACCTATTAGGCACTTGAATACATCATTCCATTTATGATGGCCATTAGTGTGTGCCAACATAAGGATAAGGGAATGAAGAAGCAACAATGATGTTGGTTGGGTTTAAAAATAGAGGATTATCTATTCTCTAAACCCTAGGACTATCTCAAAATTCATGATTTAGATGGGAAAATAATGATAAGACTCTTGGGTTTTATTTTCTTAGGGAAATCCATCAAACCCTTTCCATGATTGGATCTCCTTACAAATACTCTACACCCTAGACTTATCATTTCCCAAATCTCATAGTTTTGAAAACATAAGTTTCATTATAAAAGACTAAGGAAACTACAAACCTTACCATTATCATCCCAAGAAAGAATTCCATGCCACTTTTTATTGACATGTTCCTTCATGTGGGTATTACAATATTCATTTATCACAAAAACATTGATTGAGAAACATGACAAGGTAGTGAAGGTAAATATTAAAAATTTATGAGGCCCCAATAGATACATTTTTTCATTCCATGTGTTGAGGGGACAAAATGACTATGCCATCAAGGCTACATTATTATGAGGCAATCTCTTAAAATCACTAAGAGAAAAAAATGTCAATCTATGATAGAGTAGTTCCTAGAGTTTGTGGAACCTACAAATGTTTTTTCTAGACCTACAAGTGGATGTGAGATCCCTTCACAATAGCCCCTTAATTTTCATTAGCTAAATTCAATTTGATTATGCCAAGAATGAATGTATTCTTACAAAATACATCAATTGAGACATTGTAAAGGTCCCAATAGCAATAGCTTACGTTTTATATGTCATGGAGCCAAAATAATTGTGCCAACACATCCAAATGGGTAGGTGAATGCTAGGGGAAACCCCCATTCATTCTCTTTATCTAAAAATCCTTGTAGGCTACATTATACTAAGGTAGTCTCTTAAGAGCCATAAGAGAAAATGCCAATTTATGATAAATTAATTCTTGTATTTCATGGCACATACAAATATTTTATTTAGAACTATAGGTGGAGGTGGGTTCACTCAATAAAATTTCTCAGTTTTTGTCATCTTGACATCATTTTACCATTCCAAGAACAAATGTATTTTTAAAAGAGGTGTCAATTAATCTCAATGTAAAGGTTTCAATAGGAATATTTTGAATTTTGTGCATTGTGGCCATGAACTAATTATTCAAAAACATCTAGATGGGTATTTGAATTATAAGAGAGGTCTCATTTCATTCCCCAATCTCTCGATTCTTCTAGGATACATTATTCCAAGGTAGTCTCTTAAGATCAATGAGAGAAAAAAATAAATTAATCTATGATGGAATGGTTCTCTTTGGAGTTTGTGGAACCTATGAATGTTTTTTATTAGAGGTAAAGCAGGTTTTCAAGGGACCCAAAACCCTTTACAAAAAGAGTGCTTCTAGAGAATAAACAAGATTAAAAAAGTAGCAAACCATCAGAAAAACATCAATAAAAAGCCAAAAGAAAACAATAGACTATTGTAAATTATTCATAATC
Source organism: Sequoiadendron giganteum (assembly GCA_007115665.2). Lineage (NCBI taxonomy): Eukaryota > Viridiplantae > Streptophyta > Pinopsida > Cupressales > Cupressaceae > Sequoiadendron > Sequoiadendron giganteum. Next base: position 17,885,050 of record CM021109.1, read on the forward strand.
TTAGCAACTTCTAGATCTTGGGAGATAATTTTCTCATGCATAACCACCACCTTAGCCATCTCTTTAGATGAGATATCCATTGGTTTCTTGGTCTTACTCCAAGTGTGGATGCTTGGACGAATGCCAATAATATTACCTTGATTACCCTTAATCATATCCATCTCAACTTTAGCAACCTCCTTTAGCTAACCTGACACCTCCCCTATCCATTTCCTCACATTTTCATTCAGAAGGCTAAGACCTTGGACATTATTGTTAAGTGTGGTCTGACTCACTTTGACCAAATATTGGAGATTGCCATACAATTTATAAGTCTTTTCCTCCAAAACATAAATTTTGGACTCAAAATATTTCTTCATTACCATAACATCATTTGCCACATCCTCAAGAATACCCAACAATTTTTCATTCTATTCATAAACTCTTACATTCTCCTCTTTTTTGTTCGCTTTATTGATCATAGAATAAAATTTAACACTTAACTAATTCATCTCCATGAAAAAACACTTGAAAAGTTTGAAATAAATGATAGTCCCATCCTTAGCCATCCCGAGAACATTATCAAGTTCTTCCTTGTTACAGTTGAAAATGTTGATATCATCTGACAGATCATCAAAGGGATCATTTTCCTATTGAGTATCAACCTGCAATACTACCTTACCTCTATCTTCACCATAAGCCTCACCAAGAATTGTAAATTTTGGGTGAGGGACCTCCTTAACCACGATTGATGTAGAATTGAATTGAGCAACATCCTCATCCACGGGCCTTCTTTCCACATTCCCTTCACCAACCACATCCTCATTACTACAATTCATATTCTTGTTTTCCTCCAGGGAAGCATATTTCTTGCTGATCTAACCAACTTCCTCATCCATTGCCATTCCATCCAAATTCCCTTCACCAACCTCCTCCCCATTCCTAGACTTTAATTTCTTCTTATCCGAAGTTTGTCCCTTCTCAATCTTCCTTTTTACAGCCAAAAGGAGGCTCCAAAATATCCTTGGCAACAAAACCCACCACTTTCTTGACCTTATCACCCTTAGAATTAACAAAACCCTTCCTTTTACCATAAGGGGGATCTGAAGCACAATCCCCACTAGGGTCTTTATCAGAGACCAAAACCTTTCTCTTAAAAATAGGAGAGGATTCACCATTCTTATTACTAGTCTCAGAACCCCCAAACCAGGTAGGTTGGGGTTTCTTCTTTGACTTTTTCTTAGGCTTAGAATCAAAATCTTAGGGGTTTCAAAGAATACTTCCATTAACTCATCCTCAAATCCCTCCTCATTCCACTCATCACCATCTATATCCACTCCAATATCATACCCTGACCCTTGCTCAAAATGCTTAACAAGACAGTATTTAGACAACTTTTTAAGCTCTTCTAGAACATAAAAGGAATTTGCATATTCCATAAACAACAAAATAAAACCCTCATGTAAAATAGGGCTTCTAGGGTTCTTTCTATGTTCTTTAATCTCATTCTCCAAAGAACCCAATAAATAGTATAAAAAAGAGATTAACTTTTTATGCCTAAAGTGATTAAGGAGGATGAAATGATAACCAAAGAGAGTTGAGAATCTACCATCCAAATAGAAATACCTCATCAAGGTGATGATCGTATCAGCCTTAATGGGCTTGATCAACTTCTTATCATACCCACCACAAGCAACTTTAAGCAGTCTCTCCATTTCATTGTCCTTAAAAAAGAGTTTCATGGTAGTATTGAAGGCATTCCTATCTCTAAAGATTTTTCTACCATTAGTGGAAAGGCCTATAATCCTACCAATTAGCTCCTCAGTGATGTCAAACTCCATACCATAAACACTTAGAACTCTTTTCTTTCAACTAGATACAAAAGAAGTAGAAATCTACGGGTCGAAGCCATGGAGCTTCTCTGTATATAGGGTAACTCCACCATCCTCCAAGGTTCTCCAAACCTTCTCATTGCTCTTAGTGACTTTACAAGGCATAGATTAAATCATTCTTCTATCACCCCTCATGGTAGTAAGAAACCAGAGTAGAAAGGTGCACTAAAAAATTTGGCAAAAGAAGTAGGCCAAATTACTCTACCAAAAACAAGAAAAAAGACTCCTAACAAAACCATGAATCTGTGTAGGAGTAACATAGAAAAGACAACTAAACATAATAATTTGTAAATGCTTGTCCTTCCCATAATTGTCATTATGATTAATGGGAGTCAAGCCTAACTTAGCGAAGAGGACAATAGAAAAAATCATAAGATTCAACGTGTGACACCACTTAGACCATGAAATAAGAAACCTCATATAATGATTAAATTTCATGATTAATAATGGAATTAGCTTCAAGGGGAAGGGGACCATTCACATCCAATTCACTAGGTCCAGAAGAAACCCCCACATTAGCAAAAAAATCAGCAAGTCTATTCCCTTCATGAAAGATATGTGATATATAACATATATCAAAATAATTTATAATAGAAATAGCATCTTTAATAATGTTCTCAATAGTCCAACTTGGGAGATGACTTTTGTTAAGAAAATTGACAATATTCAAGAGTCACCTTCTAGTCAAATCTTCTTGTAGCCTTTAGACTTAGCCATTTTTAAACCATGATAAGTTGCAGCTGCTTTCGTAAAGTGGTTTGTCTGGGTTCCAAAATGTAGTGCCACCATGGAAATAAACCTACCATTAGAGTCACGCAACACTCCCCCATAACCAAAAAATCCTAGATTTCCTTTAGTTGCTCCACCAAAGTTAATTTTAATCCAATCCTAGGTGGGGCATGCCAAATAACATTCTCTCTAGATCACTTCACTTTCCCCAAGGGAAGAGAAATATCAAAAGAATTACTATACCACTAGATCACCTAAAAGTCATACTCAAAGACAAACGCTTTAGGCACATCAAGATTACAAAGAGAAACACCAACTAAAAAGTCTTCAATAATAGAAGAGAAGATCTTGAAAGAGGGCCTAAGAGGAGGCAAAGAAGTATTTCTAAAAATCATATTATTTTGTTCTAGCCAAACCCCCTAAGAAACATGCAAATAAATGAGGGACCAAAGGAAAGAAAGATAAGGATTAGAAGAAGGTGAAGACCATTGGGACCAAGTCTCACAGAAAGAAGAGGGGAAAACCCAACATAAGTTCCAAAGAGAGAACACATGAGACTAAATGACATTGACTTAATTGCAGCCCACAAGGAGATGAAAAGAATCCTTTGTAGCCTCCTCACAAAGATAGCATCTATTAGGCATAACAAAGCCACACTTCCAAAAATTATCAATAGTAAGGACCTTATTTTGGCTCAAGAGCCAAAAAAAACACATTGATTTTAGGGGTCAATTTAGGATTCCACATCAAAGCCCACAAGGGAGGAGGGCCAACAAAATCCTATTATTGGTAAAAGGAAAAAGCAACAAAAAAATTTCATGAGAAGAAAACTACCAAACCACCTTATAAATAGAAGATAAAATTGAGATATGAATAGAGGATAATATTTTATGGAGAGCAACGAATCCTAGATGAGCACCCTATAAAATTTTCCATTTCCCATTAGCTAAATAATCAACCACATAGTAGGCAAAGGAGTGAATACACAAATCCATAAAGGGATACGCCCAAGGCGAATATTTTAGGCGGTCACTAGCAATCCACCAGTCTTCCCAAAAAGGGATATTACGGCCATTACACAAAGACCAATGAAGCCCTTTCGAAATAATAGATCTAGACTTCATAAAATTCCAAAGGGTAAATCCAATAGGAAGAATGAAGTTACTTGAAAGAAGATCCCCGAAATGATCTATCCCATGGAGGTATTTCCTAAAATAAATCCTACACCATTCAGCCCTCTCTAATAGAAGTGTAGACACTGAAAAATGTCTTGAATGATATCATGCACTCGAATCAGGTATACTAACATCATTTCCTCCTAAAACCCATCCTCTTTTCACTTAATTGATTAAATTAGCCTAGCTATTTAATTAATTATGTCATTTGCATCTATTAACCTAATTAATCTAATTGGGTTAATTCACCCCCTTTCACACTAACATTTTGTCTTATTAAATTAAATACATCAAGTTGTTTGATTTAAATCCCTAAGCCCTCTTATTTAATTAAATAACCCTAAGTTATTTAACTAAATGTCATATCATATCTCCCCATTTCATTAAATTATTTTATTTAATGAATATCATGTAATTCTTTTAAATCCCCTAATTGCATAATTAACATTGTTTAATTATCAATTATTAAGTAACCTAATTCCCCCCACTTGCAATGAAATATTCCTTCTTTGCACATTCCTCCAAAAAGGGAATATTCCTATGAAATATTCATTTGCATAATTTAAATTGGTTTTAATTAACTAAATATCCTTTTTCCCTCACCCATGAGAATATTCCAAAGAATATTCTCTCTCCTCACCCGTTTGAAAAATGAAGTATTCTTACAAAGCTTCATGTGCAATTTAACTTGTGACCTCTTGTATAGGTCAAACGTGTGTTTATTTGAAGGAATATGAACCCTTGATTAAAATATCATCTTTCATTCTCATTTGTTGATGAGAATCCATGATCCATGCCTCCAAATTCTTCCATCCTTGACCATTTATTAGCTTTTTCGATCTCAACCCTCCATTTCTCATTTGCTCTCCTATAAATAGGTCACTATTTGGAGACAAATGGATCCATCTTTAAAAATAAACTTATGTTGTTGAAATCACTCACACTGACACTCATATTTAGCACACATTTAGCATCTTTTAGTTTATTTTAATTGTATTAATTAGCTTTAGCTTCCATTAATGGCTTCCAGGATCACATAATGCATCCATTTATTTTGTTTGTTAATTAGGGTACATCATGCTTATTTAGGTTAAAATAATGTTTTCATACACATCTCACAATCATTCCATTAGTTTTTTTCAATAAAACTGACTAGAGCAAGCTCATTTATCCACAGGATTGGGAAAGGGTCATCATTCCACATCAACATGACACCACTCCCACAATGGGATAGATTTCAATGGATTAGAGTAGGCATTTTAAAGCTTTCATAGTTTAGTATGTTTGGTTTTAATGAATGTTGGGTTTAATTTACATTTGATTGATCATGTTGAGATTGACATTAGTGGCTTCATTATGCTTCGATTCTTCATGGATAAAGCATAATCGACCCATACTAATCCATCGGTCACATTCTAGCACTAGAAGGAGGGCACAAACTAACTAATCTAAGGATTTTCTTGTCGAATTTCTATTATCCTTGTGTTTTCAAGTATAGTGACACTATTGATTATCAATCGACGTATTTGATGATGCATCGCTATATAACAACGCATATGTAATTTCATTCTGGCGACGCATAATTAAAATTAAAATACTTAATTAATTTCATCACCACGTTTAAATATAGCGGCGCTTATTTAATTTTTTGACGTGGAATGAATTTAGGTTTAGTGATGTTATCAATTTGGCAACACATTTGATCTCACTATTTTCTACAAAGTGATGCGATTGATTTTTCAGTATGGCGACGCACATCCAATACAGCGAAGTTATTGCTGAATTTTAGTGACACAATTGATTTCAACGTCATGATTTACTGGTAAATAGAATTGAACTGGTTTTTGAGATATTTTTGAATTTTCTTTGCTTTATCTGACTTCTAACATGTCTCTGACTTTTTGTTCTAGTTTTTAGGCTAACTAGGTTTTGCAGGTTGGACGATAAAATTTGAAGTGAAGAAGCATTCTCATTTTTAAATCTTATAATTGTAACAAGCATTTCGACACTTTTGGGGAAATTAGAACCCATTCATCATGTTTTTAATTTTATGCTTTAGGACCACACTAGCTTTCAATAGGGTTTTAAAATGAACACTCAAAATTGGTTAAAATGAACCCTCACATAATCTTACTTTGGGTTTAAAATTGACCAATACAACTTAACACTTCGTTTGGTGCTTAAAATGAACTTAACTTTGCTTTGAGGATTAAAATTAACAAGTGTTTGCTATGTTTTGTGATTTACATTTTCATCATTGAATGTGTATGCACTTCTCTCGCGCAACTCGACAATCTTGAGAATCAAAAGCATTTCCTTGACATTTCGTATAATCGCCCACACATTTCAATTTGGATTAAAATGAACCCCATGCTAGTTTGAGGAAAAGGCATTGTGAATGCTCTCTCCTTGTGTCATCCGACTTGGGAGATCAAACAACAAATGTACTTCCTTTCTTTTTTTATCTTTAGAGGGTCTACCTCCCCGCTTCGAAAGGAGGGAACGACCCAAGCGGAAATAAGCTAAAGCCAAGCTCTTTCAAGCTGCTATATAAATAATGTGTTTGTGACAAAAGTCATAAAAAATAGGTGCGTATGTGTCATACTGACAAGTGTCACCCTTAGTATATGTGTGATATATTAAAATATCTTCTTAGGAAGAGACTGGGAGGCCTCTTGATTGAAATAATCATGAGTTAATCTTGCCACACATATGGCCACCTTGAATGAAAGCCCTTATTACGAACCAATTGTTTAGAAGCCAAAAACCTTTATGCTTGTTGGTGTAGGAATGGTCGTTCTAAAGCCGCCCCATATTTTGCTATTAATTGTCGAAACAAAAAAATCCTTAGGATCTTTGGATCTTCAAGATTTGAGATTTGGTGGTCTTGAGAATTGTGTGTCATGGAGGGGAGCCAATGTTGCCAAATCTCTAGTTGTTCACATTGTATTAGTTTTTGGAGAAATCCAAGTGGGGATTCAACAAGTAGTATCTTCTAAACCTAGGATGGTAAATGCTTGTGAATCAGTTTAATACTTTACTTGGTTCTAAAACATTGCAAACAAACATCAACAAAGTCTTTTCAAGATTTTGAACCCTTTGGTCTAAGTATGGATACCCTTTGACAAAACCTTGATATTAATGCTTGTCCTAAGGATTTATTCATAGAGACTTTTAAATATTTTGGTTTACATCTCAATCCATATTTTCCAAAGTCAACCTAGGGGTAAGTGCACAAATCTGTGACACAATTTTGGCTCTTAAGATGCCACTTTTTTTCTAAAATTAGGAAAATCTGATTTACACGAGAAAATGAAGATAGTTACGCTCAAAATTTCAAGATGCAGAAAGAACAAAAGTTGAAGTGTTCCGAGTCTAGTTTCTAAGCTACTATTTTTTTTTGAAATTAATGAAGATTAAGGTTCTCAAAAAGGGGGGTGCAAAACAGGTCCTGTTTTTATCAAAAACAAATAGCATAGCGTCTGAGGGATCCCCCTTTTTGATTAACTTTTTTTAGAATTTCAAAAATCACAATGGTGAGAAATTAGCTAACACCATGTAGTTTATCCTCGCTCTTTTGGATAATTTTTTTAATGAATATATAATATTTTATGAATTTTCAAAGTGGACACATCCTGAAAAGTTGAAATTTGAGCGTGCTCCCCCCTAAATTTTTTGAAAACTAATCGAAAATTGATTTTTTTTCATCATGTGTAGAATGGAGTCTAGTTTCAAAAAATGTAATTTGTTTCACGTTTCGATGAACAAGTAAAAATCTATCCTAAAACTAGCACATGTTGGTTTTTGACCAAAAACGGAGGCATTTACAAAAGGAGTCATGGATCAAAACCTTAACTAAATCAAAATGAAAAAAGAATTATATGTTTAGATAGCTAAGAGAGAGGTTAACGCTATCATGGTTTTTTTTATATACTTGCATTGAAAGATGTGCAAATGAGATGAGGAGCACGGACGAAAATATGAGGAAATTTGGCAAATCCTATCAATTAACACGTCCAAAGTAGGTCATTTGGCACTTGCCAAATTACCTGTTTTGAACAAAACTTGAATTTCCCCTCTCTTTGGTCGACAAATTTGATAATGCTTAGAGTGCATAGTTTATGATCTTAGATGGATAGTTGAGGTTTTACCTTTCATACACTCTCTAACTTGTTACCCTAACTGGATCTCTTTATCCCTCTGAAGTCTCTCTCTCTTAGGTCTCACTCCCTCCCACGTGACCTAGACTACTCTCTCTTAGTCCAATCCCCTCTCTCAGGTCTCTTTCCCTCCCACATAGGTACCTAAATAAATCTATCTCACTCCAACCCCCTTTCTCACTCTCCCTCTCTCTCTATCCCCCTTTGGTCTTTTTGTCTCTCTCACTCCATCTCCCTCTCTTAGGTCTTTATCTTTCTCTCGATGTATCTCTCTCTCAAGTCTCTCCCTCTCTTAGGTCTATCACTCACTCCCTCTATCTCTCTCCCATTCCCTCTCTCTCTCACTCTATCTCTCTCCCTCTCTCCCTCTCTCTCTCACTCTCTCAGGTATCTCCATCCCCCCTCTCTCTCACACACACACTCCCTCTCT